>CM062635.1:30147473-30284973 GCA_025617555.3 Puccinia polysora | reverse complement strand
ATAATAATAAAATAATAATAAAATAATAATAAAATAATAATAAAATAATAATAAAATAATAATAAAATAATAATAAAATTATAATAAAATAATAATAAAATAATAATAAAATAATAATAAAATAATAATAAAATAATAATAAAATAATAATAAAATAATAATAAAATAATAATAAAATGAAGAGCACTGTTTTTTCCTGAACCTCAACCTTAAATAGATGAGTATTATATGTCCCCATGTCATTCTCCACAGCCAGGCATTTCCTTGTTCTGCAGGGGTTACATATATTGGTGTTGTGAATCTAACCAAGGTGGAGGGGGAATGCACTTGCACCACATTTGGGCTTTTCCACCTGAAATTCTTGGTGCTGCCCTCTATATAGGATTAAAAAGCAGTGCAGTGAGTAACCACAAGTTGATTGTGTGAGGATGCTTAGCAAAAACATTTATGAGGGAGGATGAGCAACTATTTGAGGAGCAACTTGAATATTCTAAAAAAGCTTTCAATTTTCACAAAAATAAATCTTGAAAATAAAAATAAGTACCCATCCTTGTTAAAAAAAATTGACAGAAAAAAAGAAAGAAAAAATGAAACATGAAAAATGAAAAATGAAAAATGAAAAATGAAGAATGAAGAATGAAGAATGAAGAATGAAAGATGAAAGATGAAAAATTAAAAATTTAAAATTTAAAAAAGAATAGGATTGATAGATATTTTTAGAAATAAAACAAAAATCAAAGAAAAATGAATCTGATTTTAATTGATAACTACAAGCATGAAATAAAGGGAATTATTTTTCTAGACCCCTAGCCAATTTTGAAGTGCTATTTAGGCACTAGGGCTGCTTGAACCTTGATTTAATTTTAATTTATTGTTTTTCATATTTTACAGAAAAAAATGAAAAGAAAAATTATAAAAACAGTTTCATTATCAATCTACGTGGATGATAGATCCCTTTGAGAATTTTCACTGAAATATTAATTATATTTCACTTCAACATTTTTTATTTTTTATTCAAATATATCAAAAACAATATTTCAAATTGTAGACCACAGCATTGACCTACCCTTTTACTTGCAGTTAATATTTATCTTTCAATATTTTATATATATTCTGAATACCTCAAATAAAAAGAAAAGAAAACTATGATTCCTGATTTTTTTTTTAAAAAAAAAATGATGTTACATTTGAAGCCCTTTTAGGTTGCATCCAACTTCAGGAAGCCTATGATACATCCAGAAACTCCCCCCCAACCCCCCCCCCCCCCCCCCCCAGTAAACAAAACTCAAGATTTTAAATTTATTATCAATTTTGCTAACCAAAAAATATTAAATGAAAAAGCAAAGGAAAAGTTCAAATTATTCATGAAGACTAGTTGTTTTTATTTTCTTGATTTTTGGATGGATTTTTTGAAGGTCTTAAAATACTTTGAAAATTCTGGAATATTTTTTGTAGGTGCTTTGCAAACCAATATCCAAGGCTGCAGTGTCATACATTCTAAAAATAAACCCCTTGAAATTTCTTTATTTTCATTGAGATTCTGTTGTGGTAAGAAAATCTGGGGAATTTATAATATCTCTTTATCTAAGAGGAGTTTCTGTGAAAAAAATTATGGCAAGAATCAAAAAAAAAAATCAAAATGAAAAATATTTCATATCAGAGTTAAGCAAACCCTCCATTTTTTGGTGAGGGATTTTAACCCCAATCCGTCATTGAAAATCAAAAAAACCCACTTATTTCAGATCAGATGTTTCAGAATTACCTTTAAATCAATTTTTTTCAAATAAATTATTTAAAGGCTTTTCCCGTCTCAAAAACATGTCTCCACATAATCACCCCTGGTTTCAACCTCCAGCCTCATTGGAAAAATTCTACCTCCTACCTCATTGGAAAAAATTGATTCATTTCTCTCATCTCTTCCTATCCCATTTGCTTCATCACTTCATCACTCTGATTGCTTTCTTTCTTTCTTCTCTTCCTATCCTCTTTGCTTCATCACTTCATCACTCTGATTGCTTTGTTTATCTCATCTCTTCCTATCCTCTTTGCTTCATCACTCTCATCCACTCATCAGTTCATCACTCTCACCACTTTAATGCTCTCATTGCTTCATCACTCTCATCGCTTTATTGCTTTCATCACATCCTTACTCTTCTTTATTGCTTTAATCACATCCTAACTCTCATTTCTTCATTGCTTCATTGCTTCATCCCTTCATCCCCGCTTTCATCACACTCATTTCTTAATCCCTTCATCCCAGCATTTGTCACATTTCTTCATCCCTTCATCCCCTCTTTCAAAACATTGCTTCATCCCTTCATCCTTGCCTTCATCACATCACTTCATCCCTGCTTTCATCACATTGCTTCATAACCTCATCCCTCTTAATCTTTTCAAATCCCCCTTAGCAAACCTCCCCCTGCAAGTTCACTCAAAAATCCAATGGACCAAAACAAACATCTCAAAGGAACTCTACATCCAAAAATCCTCCCCCATAAGATTCCAAAGGCTTGAGTCAGCTCAAGATAGCTTATCACATCATCCTGGTAAACTGGCTCAAAATTCCCTCCAGCTATCATGCCTGATTTGGATCCAAAACTGAAATGCAATCTTGAAAACCCCCATCCTCTAATTTTAATGGTTATATCCCAATGGCCAATGGACTAAAAAATAAAAAAAGGTAGGCTTGCTCTTTCATCCAA
The DNA here is from genome assembly GCA_025617555.3 of Puccinia polysora. Lineage (NCBI taxonomy): Eukaryota > Fungi > Basidiomycota > Pucciniomycetes > Pucciniales > Pucciniaceae > Puccinia > Puccinia polysora. Next base: position 30,282,271 of record CM062635.1, on the reverse strand, counting down.
ACAGATGAGGAAGCAATGCAAGAACTATCAAAACAAACATCTCCCCTTAGCCAATGATGAAAAGCCCTATTCTTTCCCTGTCTCTGTATGTTTCCAAAATCATGTCCTCCCATCTACATACTAAAATTTGGGTGAGGATCAAGAAGGTATTCAATTTATTGTATGACATTTTGAGGCATGAAAGCCCTGTTTTTTCCACATCTCTGTATGTTTTCAAGTCATCTCCTCCCATCCTGTTCCCACCCACCCTATTAATTTGCATTTGGATGAGGATCAAGAGGGTATTTGATTAGTTGTATAACATTTGGAGGGTAAATTCTATTTTCCAATTCAAAACTTTTCACACTATGGAATTTGAACACATGACCTCAACATTGATGGGTGATGCTTTAACCACTTATCTAAGTTTGCCCTTGCCAGATGGGGCAATTTGCCTTTACAAACGCATAGACTTGTCATCTAATCACCCCTGGCTCAAAATTATCATCCCAGCTCACCATCTGTTTGTCACACTTTAATTGATACACCAAGGCAATCAATTGCTTGATTAATTGCAAATTTATTGAGCAATCAATTGCCAATTGATTGCCTGATTGATTCATGATTGATTGATCAATCAATTTGCAATTGATTATGAGGGAGGGGGGTATCTTACCAGGCAGATTAAGCAAGGAGGTGGGGGGACCTAGAGGTTGAATGATCAAAGTATTGGAAATCAATGAGGGGCAGGAATAGGAGGAGGAGGAGGGGGGGCTTACCATGGGTGCCAACTAAAGGAGGAGGGGAGGTGATGGGTGGGGTGGTGGTTGTGGGTGAGGTGGTGGTGGTGGGTAAGGTGGTGTTGTTGGGTGAAGTGGTGGTGGTGGGTGAGGTGGAGGTGATGGGTGATTTTATGGTGGTGGGTGAGGACTTTTGGTGAGAAGGAGGAAGGAGTGGACCGGTAGTTAAAAGTTCAGTCAGTTCCTTTGTGTTTTCAACTTGCTGCTGGGAATTTTTGATTGGACATGTTGAGAACAATGATGGTGATGAAAAATGGGGTGATGAGATGATGATGGGGTTTGTGCAAAGCAATGGAGATTTTAAACAATAGAGATTTGAAGAAATGGAAATGTGGAGAAATGGAGATGTGAAGCAATGGAGATGAGATGTGTGTGATGCAATGGAGATGGGATGGGTATAGATTTTCTTAGGGGGAGTTGTGGATGGGTTTTTTGCATGTGATGGATGGTGGATGGATTATGGTACATAAATGTGGGGTTTGATGTTTGAAATTTTCCATTTTCATGAAACCTGCCATTTTGAAATACACCAGTTAGGGGGTATGTGTAGTTCAGAAACCTGCGATTAAAAATTGCAGGTTTGGTAAAAGAAAATGTTGTTTTTCTGATGGCAGGTTTGCTAAATCTGATAAGCCCTAATATTAGGAAAAATCAAAATCAATCAAAAGAAAAAAGAAAAGACAAAAAAGGGATCAATCAAAAATACAAAAATAAATATTCAAAATGAAATTGAATAAAAAAATCATTTATTGATGAATAACTCAATTCAAAAAAAAAAAGTAGGCATTGATGTATTTTCACATGTTGGTCATGGGTCTGAGGGCTGCCTTCCCATTTTTTTTGAAATTTTTTCAAGATAATGTTCCGAATTTTTCTTTTTGAAAAATCAGGTTATGAAGTGCCACTTGGATGAAATTTATTCTTCAAGGAAAAATAAAAGATACCATAGTTAGTCAGTAAATAAAAATCATTTTGTTTTAAAGCTTTATACCAATCCAAAAAAAAATCATGCAACACAGCATTAAACCAAATTTCTTAACAGTGGTAAATAAAATATGGCATCAAAAATAAATATTTAAATTCCCAATTTGTCCTTTTATGCAAAAATTCCAGTTAAATTCATGCATTAAATGAATAGGGTGTAGAAATATTCTGAAATTATCTAGTAATCAACTTGATGTTCAACTCCAAATCCTCAACCAAGTCAAAACAGGTTTCACTCACTATCCCAGGTGCAGCAATTTTTTTCTCATGGTGAATGCTACACTAAAACCACTAATATTCAACCAAGCAAAAGTACCTTCCTGGATAATTCAGTGCAAGAAAAGGCCTCTGAACTATGTTCTAAAGCACTCTGATCCTCAGGATTATGTAAAATTGAGGCTATAAAGGAAAGGGTGATGATAAATTCATGGCTCTAACCGTTTTGTAGTTGTGTAGGGCCCCACACAACCTGTGGGATTTTTGTAGGGCCCCACACAACCTGTGGGGGTTGTGTAGGCCCCCTCAACGCGTGGGGGCCCATACACTACTACAAAGGGTTGTTCCAAACACGCGCAACCCATGGGGGGCATATACCCCCCATAATGGGCATTCTTGATTTTTTTACCCCTGTACACAACCATTTAGACCTGGTTATGGGGGTATACAACCCCCCAGGGTTTTTCAATAATTTATTTATTTTTATTTAATTTTATATTTTTGTTTTTTTTAAACAAAAAAATCAATCATTTTTGATTTTTTGGTTGATTTCTGTTTTTTTTTTTGAGCTTATTTTATTTTTTTAAAGCCTGCAATTCTTTTAGTTGTGTGGCACGCAACAAAACTAGATTTGGGAATTCTAATTGCCTCAAATGAGCCATGTAGCATGCCACACAGCCCATTTGAGTCCTATAGCATGCCACACGGACCATTTGATTTTTGTAGCATGCCACAGGGTCCATTTGAGTTTTGTAGCATGCCACACTGCCCATTTTATTTGTGTAGCATGCCAAACGGCCCATTTTAGTTGGTTACAATGCTCAAATCGTTGTGAATTTAACATTACCCTAAAGAAAATATTGATTCCAGTCATCAGATGGGAATGAGGTGGAGACTACATAGACAGAGATCAAACCTATAAATAAAAGGCTCTGAGCCACAACAAACGGAGTTGGTATGTAAAGAAGAATTGCATTAGTGGGTGCAGATAGATGAAAAGAAGTCTTGAGACTGAGGCAAAAAGTGCACCTGTATCAGTCAACTGAAATAGGTTGAGGAGACATACAATGAATAAAAATAAAGAAAAGAAACAGTTTGATGTATATGGCTTACCAGAATTTGACTCCAGGTTGCAAGTGGTGCAGTGTTGTTTCTGCACAAGGAAGAAGCATTCTGAATGCTGATTGGGGGCTTGATTATAAGTTCCAAGTGAGAAAGATAGAGTTTTGTTAAGATTTCCCCAATTTCTGTCTTGTCTCTCATTCTCTGCCTGCTCTTGCTTCCCACGCGCAACCCCCTTTTACCCGGACCGGGTACCCCCAGATATGTTTCCTTTCCTCTCCTTCTGCCTCAACCTCTTCTATCTCTCCTCTTGGATCTCACTTCTCTTGTCTGAGCTCCTTTCTTCTTTTTCTTCTCTTGTTTATCTTCCCAACCAATCTTCTCCTCAATATTCACCAACCCAAAAGCCAATTCATTCTCACCCCAGCTACCTCCCCACTTGGGGGTCCCTGACTGGTAAGACTCAGACCCTCCAAAGTCTCTTGGAACAATCATCTCTAATCTTTCTGTCTTGCCCTTTCTGTCCATCTCTTCAAGATCATTTCCTGATTCCTCCTTATCCTATCTCTATTGTCTGTCTCATTTTCTATTCTGACAACGCCGCCTATCTAAACTTTCATCAGGCCCAAGCTGTAGGACCTCTTCTTGTCTCTTACTCTCTTCTCAAATTACTTTCTGTTTAGATCCTGCATTTTTCATGTTCCCTTACTTCTTTCACAGCTTATGCTGGTTTTGAGTCATCAAGTAAAATAGGTCTATCTTATTATGGTTAAAAGCCAAACGCTCTACCAATAAAATCTCACCAAATCAACTATGACCAAACCAGCTGGAGCAGCCGACTACTTCCATCAGGTGGCGTTGTAAGACTCCAAACGGTGCTAAGCCTTGGCAGTTCTGTGGAGGGGAAAGGTGCTGTTTAGGCTGCCCTCCTAGGAGTTACAATAATATTTAAATGTAACCAGAATCAAGGTCCAGAACCTTATGGATGAGAAATCAAAGTAAGGGAAGAGGATAAGAGTTGTCAGTAGCGATGGAAACAACACTATCTGAGGCAAGATGGTGCAGTTAAAGACTTGAAAAAATAATTAAAGGTTTGTTCAGAGTTCAATAGAACAAGGCAGTTGTAAGTAACAACGCCCACAAGCTAATAACTCTGGTCGTCAGCAGCTGATTAGGAAAGATCAACTCAATCCCAACCAACCTCCAGGTTCTCAATGAACCTGCCCAAATCTCCGCAATCAAGCGCTTGAAGGGAACCAGATAACTGTGGGAGGCTGAACAAAACAAAAGCAATTTGTTTATGAAGCTCTAGAAGAAAATCAATTAAGAATTTGAGCAAGAATATCCCAACACTTCTCAAGGGACTCAAGAATAGCGTGGCAAAATTCAACCTTAAAGAAGAAGGGAGGTATAACACTCCAGGTTTTAAGCTTAATAAAACCCTTTCAATCAAACGTGATTGGCTCCAGAAAGATGATCAAGGAGAGATCAAGACCAGTATGGTCGGAAAAAGGGATCAGAGTGGTATAACACACCCAAGAATTCAGACAGGAATTCTTCTTCAACCAGCAAGGCTATTGGTTGGTGATAAGGATCAAGGTCACAAGGGACAGAGTTTGAGTATGGAGGCTCAAAGGATCAAGGGGCAATCATGGATATACCCGGATAAATTTCTCAGATAAGTGGGGAAGGATGCCCACGGATAAGTTGATTTCTGATGATGAGGGAGACAGATGAGATGAGATGATGATGGTCTCATGGGATGCTGGGCCAAAAGGCAGGGGAGAGCCCCTCCTTTTATAGACATGAGGCCCTGTATACTATGTACAAGAGATACTACAAATAGGTGTGGGAAAATGAAAACAAAAAAAAAGAAGATGACATGAGAGGAAAAAAAAAAAAAAAAAAGAAATGTTGCCCGCATCGAGAATGACCGCGGGCAACAAGATGGAAACCCGCGACAGCGGTCGCGGGTGTCGACAACGGCTGTCGTTGCCTGATTGGCGGCGACAGCGGGGTGAAGGTTCCAAGGGCCGCAAGCGGTAGCTTGCGGTCGTCGGTTGGATCAGATGATGGGCGAGGAGTGAGGCTGATGAGGATCTTGAGGGTAGTGACGACCGGAGGATGAAGGACGATGAAGGTAAGGGAGCCAAGAACGGCCAATTGATGGAGAGCAAGGCTTGGATCAAAAATTGGTTTGACATGACGGTCGGATCGAACAACCAACCACCGGCACCAGCCCAGCCCTGAGGATGGCAGTAACAATGATGATAGATGGGTAGGAGATGATGGACAAGGCTTGAGACGAGCACAATGAGATCACTGAGATGGTAATGGGTCAGATCGGGTTTGATGGGCAGTAAGGATTGGCTCAGGAATGTTTTATGTAGCCAAAAGATGGATTCAATCAACCTGAAGTGATGGTCAAGATGAGCTGGGGGCAGGTTTGATGGAGAGTAAGCGGCAGCAAGCCGATTGATGACAACGTGGAGATCGTTGACGAAAGCATTCTTGGTGCGGATGAGATTGATGAGGAGCGAGAGATTGGGGGGAGTGGAGCCGGAAGAGGGAAGCTTGGAGGAAGAAGATGGATGACAGGGCTGATGGTTTCTCATGACAATCAAAAGGATGGATGGATGGATTGCTGCTTGCAAGCCGATGGATCAATTGGCAATGCCCCGGTCGGTCAATATCAAGGGTGGAGCTCAATGGTGATGATGGTGATGGTGATGATGATGATGACTCGGATGAGGGTTGACGACCGTTGCAAAAAGCAAAAGCGTTGGTTGGATGAGAGGATTGGGAAGGATTGGAGAGATCGTCAAAAGTGGTCCAACAATTGCTTTCGTTGCCAAAAGCCAGGGCCGCAAGAGCGACAATTAGGAGTTGAACATAGAAGGGGGGGATCGAAGCGGAGAGACAGGCAAGAGGCCTGTCCTAGACCGCTAGGACAGGGAGAAGTTGAGAGATGGGGGGAAATGAAGGTACCCATAGGGGTACAACCAAAAAATATTTTTTTTTTTTTTTTTTTTTTTTTTTTTTTTTTTGGTGTCCCGGATTGGTCACCACATCTCTCCCCAACTTACAGACTGTCCCTAGTCTGCATCTAAAATTTGAAGGGATTAAAAAAAAAAGGAAGGGAACAAAGAAATTGAAGCAAAGATTGGCCATTTCTTGATCTTGAGAGCAATTGAAGAGTTGAGGAAAATATCTTCATTCTTTCAAATGAGCCCTAGAAGTGGCAGAAATAGAACAAGGAGGGCGTCCCAGGTGCTCACATATGTGGCATACAGTAGAGTTTTACAACAAAAGCGCAGCAAATGACCCTGGTGGTGCACAATTGGGAGGACTTACTTCTGAGATAAGTTGCCCCCCCGACAATGAAACTTCTTGAATTGATCAGCAGAGAACCTTCTGGCCAACCGAGTACCATCCAGCTCCTCCAAAACATAAGATCCACCTCTAACTTGATGAACCACTCGATAAGGGCCATTCCAACGATTAGAGAAAAGCTTGCCCCACTGGGTCTCCAAAGATCAATTATAAGCTAAAACTAGGTCACCAGGGTTCAAGGGCTCCCTGACTCGATTAGAGTGCTTGTCCTCCCAATACTGGACGGATTTTGCTCTGGACTCCATCATCTTTTAATAAGCTTCATCACAAACATCTTCACTTTGCTCCAGTTGCTTGGATCTAGCAACTAACAGATCAGTGGTTGAGGACACCTCTTCCCAAGAGATACCCAAGAAAGATTACATTTCCAGATTCAAAGCAAGGAATGCTCTTTGACCAAAGATGATTTCATAAGGTGAGTAGCCAGTAGTCCTTTTGGTTGAGATTCAATCAGAGAAGAGAACAAAAGGAAGGAATTTGCAACAATTCTTGCCACTTTCACCAGCCAGTTTAACAAGTGCAGCCTTCAAAGGGGCATGGCCTCATTCCACCATGCCTTGGCCTTCAGGATAATAAGGAGTAGTAACTCTATGTTGTCCAGGAAGGGATTGGATCATTTCAGCAAGCTTGCCCCCAGATTCAGAGCCACCATCAGTAGAGTAAGATTGAGCCAGGCCATAACGCATTGTCCAGGTCTCGTAGATGAAAGCTGCCACTGATTCAGAGCTAAGGTTCTTAAGAAAATTTGCTTCAACCCATCTGGAAAAATCATCTCTAGCCAGAATGAGGTACTTAGCTTCTCCTGCCTTAATATGAACCACATCCATAGCAATCCTTCCAAAGACAGTGGACTCCCCAGTAGGATAACAAATTTCAGCTGGGCGCCTAAGATCACGTTTTTGACAAACTTCACAACTCTTGCACCATTGGGAGACGGATTTCTTCAAAGATGGCCACCAGAATCGTTTGGATAGTTGTCAATAAGTTTTGGTTTCCCCACAATGACCAAGGCCTTCATGGAGACTTTCAAGGATAGAATCTTGTTTAGAGGGAATAGTAACAACAATAAGAGCACAAGGATTGCCTCTCTTCATAAGTCTAGAACCTTGAACAAAAAAATTAGAAGAATTTTGTTTAAGAGATTGAAATTCCTTAGCAGAGAGATCAGGAGGTTTTTGAAGAGTTGAAAGGTACTGCTCTAATTTAAGCCAGAAGCCTTGTTGAAAGCCAGAATAATTTTGAGAAGAAAAAGAGAAAATAGGTTGGATTAAAGGTTCCTCTTCATTGAAATTGGTTCCAACATCAGATTTTTTGTCCCCAAGAGGTTGTCAAGATAAACCATCAGGCATGGTGAAAGATTTCTCCGGCCTGTGAACAATATCAAAAGATAAAAGCTGGATAAAGGCCACCCAACGAGTCATAGGAGCATTGGGAAGACTGGGAGCGTTGATCATTTCAATGATGGATTGAGCATCAACTTGCAATTCGAAATGTTGGCCCCAGAGAACGGTTTGAAGTTTCTTCATCATCCAAGCCACACCACAGAGTTCCAGTTTGGGCTGGGAGTATCTAGATTCTACATCTGAAAACAACAACGATTCATAAAGAGGAGGACGGTCCCAACCATTTTCATCTTCCTGCGTAAGGACGGCCCCAACAGATTGATAACTAGAATCAACAGCCAGCTTGATCTTGCCAGCTCCAGGTGCATAAGAGATCTTTTTCAAAACTATGTCTTTACCGACTATCCTTTTGAGTAGCTAGAAAGCACATTCACAATCTTGGGTCCAAATCCATTCAGCATCTTTTCTGGTTAGACAACGCAAGGGTGCACAGATTTTGGATAAAGATGGGATAAAGATTCAAACATAAGTGACAATACCTAGAAAGCCCCTAACTTCAGTTGGATTGTTTGGGGTAGGCCAAGAGATGATCTTGTTGACTTTGGCTGGTGCCATCCTTCTTCCTTCCTTGCAGACCACATGACCAACAATTTCCAGAGCAGGGACACAAGCCGCCAGTTTGGATCCAGAGACAGTAAGGCAAGATTCCTTGATTTGAAACAGAATCCTCTCCAAGGTTGTAGCATATTCCCAGATAAAACGACGAATTCTTGAATGCCAAGGTAAGAGCTCATTATCATAGTCAGATACTGGACCTTTAATTCCTCCATTGTCAATAAAGATACCAGCATGATCAGGGATTTCATCCTGAAGGATCCACATCATCTGAGCCTGATAGACTGCAACTGAGTTGGTGGCTCCTTGAGGCAATCGAGTAAGTTGAAATCAACCAAGAGGAGTATTGAAAGTAATGAGAGGACGAGAAATAGGATGTAAGGATTGTTTGTCATAGCCACCCATAATATCCCCTAGACCATAGCAAGCTCTCCCCGCGAAGGATTCAACAAATTCTTCATTAGCAGGAGGGATACCAGAGTCTTTAATAGTAACTTTATTAAGAGGTTGAAGATCATGAACTATTCTAAGTTTACCATTACTCTTGAGAACACAGAAGACGGGGCTGGAGTAACTAGAAGTTGACTGTTCATACAGGCCAGTTTGAACTCGTTCCCGGACCAACTGGATGAATTCGTCAACTTTAGCAGCAGGGATAGGGATCTTTTTCTTTTGCCAAGGATCATTTTCAACTACAGGGATGATATAAGGGAGGCCATAGGATTCCCGCAAGAGACCTCTCTCTTCTTCACAGAAAGCAATAGATTTTTCCCTTAGAGATAAGACATTTTTGATTAAATTTAACTCATCAGGAAGAAGCCATCCATCTGGACCAAAGTTGACCACCTTCAGACGTTCTTCAGTGACCCGTCCATTAGGCACAAAGGGACCAGTAAGAGATTGAGGAAGACCACAGTAAGGATTGCGAGATAGAGGAGGACGCATAAGGGGAGTATTGAGGTTGAGAGGCATAGGCTGGTTGACTGGTTGGATCTTCTTAGCAACTGGTTTATACTTAGTGGCAAAAGAGAGAAGTTCTTGTTTCCTCCAAGAGTTGACCAGAGAGACTTGATTATGAAAGCTGAGTCCAAGTTCCAACATCTTCCAAGTCCAATGTTCTGCAATATCCTTGAAGGGTGCCTTTTCCTTGAAAGGAGAACCAGGAAATAATACGTTGCTCACATGTGTGGCACAAGGTAGGGTTTCGAAAATGAAGGTAAAAGATTGACCTGGCAGTGCACAATTGGGAGGAATTACTTGTACCCCAAATTGCCTCCACTGAAGCCCATATTCCTTCATACCAAAATCACCAAAAACAGAATTGCAATTAGGATCTAGTTTAGACTCATTGCGGAGATTTGAACCGGAACTGAGAGAAGATTGATCAGACTCAAAAGTAGAAGGAAAAGAAGACACAACAGATCCAGAAAGAGAAGGAGATGGAGAAGAAATATTTTTGGATTTTTCTATTTTGATATGTTTTTGTTTTTTGATATTTTTGAGCTCAGAAGAGAATGATGAAAGGAATGAAAAATAAGCCTGAGGGATGGGAGTTGACCCTTGAGTTGCAGTCTGAGGCTGAAAAGAACTACAACTATTAGTAGGATCAACAATTCCCCTAAAAAATGAGAGGAACTAGAGTTATCCTTCTGCTTCCCCTTAAAAGATGATTTGGGAGAATGACCAGGAAAATCTCTTTCCCAACGACCAGAATCCAAAGAGCAAAGAGGAACTTCAATTTTCCTGCCATCAGCATCAGGGAGAAGAATTCTCTCCCCAACTTGATCAGAAAACATCAGGGTTGCACCAAAGTCCATTAAGAAGGGTCGTCCCAAGATCATAGGACTGTCCAAACAAGTGATCCAAAAGTGGCAGGTTCCAACAATATTTCGACCAATCCTGACTGGTACATCTTCAGCAATACCAACCAGTTCACAAGCTTGATTTCCTATCCCATACACTGCAGAGTTGAAGCTGACCCTAGGACTAAGTTTGAGCTTGCAGGCCATAGCATCCAAGATTAAGTTAAGCTGAGATCCAGAATCCACAAGAGGAGAAACAGTTTTAGCTGAGTCACCAAGATAACAAGGAAGGAAGACAAGGGGACAGGAATAAAGGTTGGAGTCTAAAGAAGGACTGGTTCCACCAGAGTCCTCCATTAAAGTGCCAGAGGAGACTTTGAGTTCTTCAGGGCCAATTTCCACACGTCGACAAGAGACCCATTTCTTCATTCCTTCAGCAACAGATGGAGAGATCAATAGGAGTTCAGCCACAGATAGATCAGGAATTTTGAGATCAGAAATTTTCTTTAATACTCCCTCCACAGCATTGGGGTGATCCTTGGAGATGCCCCTTTCAAATAGAACTTTGGGCTGGTTGGAGGGAGGAAGTTCAGGTGACGCAGAATCTAAGATAGGATTAGAAGGTTGAGGTGAGGGAGAAGGATCAGGGTGATCTGGGAACCTTTCCATGAGTGGTTCCTTTTCCACCTCCATGTCTTCTACTTCAGAGGAAGGAGGCTCAAGTGATGATTGACGTTTAACGGGTTTTTGAAGGATTGAAGTTGGCAAGGAAGGAGCCTTATGAGGTTTAGGTTCCTCATGTCGTTTCCTGGCTGGATCAGATTGATAAGTAGTCCCAGCAAGACTAGAGGAAGAAATAGCTGGAGGATACCAAGGTTGGAGGGTACCACAGGATGATCGAAATTCAAAGGAAGCAAGAGATGCTTTCACAGGAGGTGATGGCTGGTAAGAGGCCACCACATGTTGGATAGGAGAGACGAGTCAAAAGGAATTAGAGCACCATTAGGGAGGAAGTAATTGTTTCCCCTCTTCTCTACCAATTTTTCCTTTAGGTCCTTCTGAAGTTCTTGGCATTGTCCGGTTCCATGGCCTTCCCTATGACAGTAGTAACAGACCAGAGTTGATTTGGGGACAGAAGAAGGAGTTTTAGGAGTAGCTAGCAAAGAAATCTTTTGATCTATTTTGTTCTCAAAGGCTCTAAGTAACTTGGTGATTTCATCTATAGTAGTGGGTTCTCGATTGGAATTAGGATCTGCTTTAGGCCTACGATCTGCCTCCATTTTAATCATAATATTGTTTGACTCTTTAAAAGAAGGAGCATGGACCGGTTCAGTAGTTCTAGGCTTTTCAAAGGTAAGAGCAGTTTGACCTTTCATGACTTTATCCACAGTACTCCTAAGGGTGAGAAAAACAGGGAGCTTGAATCGATTATCCCTGGTGGTAATCATGGATCCAGATTTGACCAGTTCTTATTTAATCCTTTCCTGCACAGCCAACGAAAAAGATTGGAAGAACTTTGCTCAAATTTTGTCCACTGTTTCAATGTGATCGTTTTGGATAAGATAGTTTTGAATGGGATCCCAAGACTTCCTAAAAATCTGATAGTCAGAGGCTGAAGAAATACCACCATTGGAGATCCACTGAGAAACCAGAGAATCCAAATCCTGCAGAGTAAACCTAGCCACATCTATTTTACCCCAGTATGCCAACATAGCCTTCCTGAGAAGCGTCCAGTTATGGGATTCAAATCCCTTGAAAGACTTGATTACCTCCATAACTCTATCAGAAGAGATAATGAATTGCAACTGATAAGCCATATCAAATTCACTAGCTCCATCCACTTCAGCAGCCATTTCGTAGGAGTCCAAGAATCGCTCGAAATTTGTACCTTTGAAGCCTAAGTTCTTGTTCTGAGGTTTGATCTTTACCATCTTAGGTTGGACAGGGGTGGTTGGAGTAGCGGAAGATGCCATATCAAATAACAGAGTTCCTAGGGGATCCAAAGAGCAGATTTCCAAAGTGGCTCACAAGTGTGGCAAGAGTAGGGTTTCGCCAAAAACGACAAGTATCTTGCCCAAGCGGTGCAAAAATTGGGAGGACTTACTTCTAGGATAAGTTGCCTCCACGGATCAGATTTGAGAAAAGAAAAAAAATAGGAAAAAAATGATTGGATTTCAAGGTTGATTTTAAATGTCTTGGGACTGTAAATCCCAAGGTTGCTAGTTTGATCCCGGCCCGGGGGACCAAATGTAAGACTCCAAACGGTGCTAAGCCATGGCAGTTCTGTGGAGGGGAAAGGTGCTGTTTAGGCTGCCCTCCTAGGAGTTACAATAATATTTAAATGTAACCGGAATCAAGGTCCAGAACCTTATGGATGAGAAATCAAAGTAAGGGAAGAGGATAAGAGTTGTCGGTAGCGATGGAAACAACACTATCTGAGGCAAGATGGTGCAGGTAAAGACTTGAAAAAATAAGTAAAGGTTTGTTCAGAGTTCAATAGAACAAGGCAGTTGTAAGTAACAACGCCCACAAGCTAGTAACTCTGGTCGTCAGCAGCTGATTAGGAAAGATCAACTCAATCCCAACCAACCTCCAGGTTCTCAATGAACCTGCCCAACTCTCTGCAATCAAGCGCTTGAATGGTACCAGATAACTGTGGGAGGCTGAACAAAACAAAAGCAATTTTTTTATGAAGCTCTAGAAGCAAATCAATAACGAATTTGAGCAAGAATATCCCAACACTTCTCAAGGGACTCAAGAATAGCGTGGCAAAATTCAACCTTAAAGAAGAAGGGAGGTATAACACTCCAGGTTTTAAGCTTAATAAAACCCCTTCAATCAAACGTGATTGGCTCCAGAAAGATGATCAAGGAGAGATCAAGACCAGTATGGTCGGAAAAAGGGATCAGAGTGGTATAACACACCCAAGAATTCAGACAGGAATTCTTCTTCAACCAGCAAGGCTATCGGTTGGTGATAAGGATCAAGGTCACAAGGGACAGAGTTTGAGTATGGAGGCTCAAAGGATCAAGGGGCAATCATGGATATACCCGGATAAATTTCTCAGATAAGTGGGGAAGGATGCCCACGGATAAGTTGATTTCTGATGATGAGGGAGACAGAGGAGATGAGATGATGATGGTCTCATGTGATGCTGGGCCAAAAGGCAGGGGAGAGCCCCTCCTTTTATAGACATGAGGCCCTGTATACTATGTACAAGAGATACTACAAATAGGTGCGGGAAAATGAAAACAAAAAAAAAGAAGATGACATGAGAGGAAAAAAAAAAAGAAATGTTGCCCGCATCAAGAATGACCGCGGGCAACCAGATGGACACCCGCGACAGCGGTCGCGGGTGTCAACAACGGCTGTCGTCGCCTGATTGGCGGCGACAGCGGGGTGAAGGTTCCGACGGCCGCGAGCAGTAGCTTGCGGTCGTCGGTTGGATCAGATGATGGGCAAGGAGTGAGGCTGATGAGGATCTTGAGGGTAGTGACGACCGGAGGTTGAAGGACGATGAAGGTAAGGGAGCCAAGAACGGCCAATCGACAGAGAGCAAGGCTTGGATCAACGATTTGTTCAACATGACGGTTGGATTGAACAACCAACCACCGGCACCGGCCCAGCCCTGAGGATGGCAGTAACAATGATGATAGATGGGTAGGAGATGATGGACGAGGCTCAAGACAAGCACAATGAGATCACTGAGATGGTAATGGGTCGGATTGGGTTTGATGGGCAGTAAGGATTGGCTCAGGAATGTTTTATGTAGCTGAAAGATGGATTCAATCAACCTGAAGTGATGGTTGAGATGAGCCGGGGGCAGGTTTGATGGAGAGTAAGCGGCAGCGAGCCGATTGATGACGACGTGGAGATCGTTGACGAAAGCATTCTCGGTGCGGATGAGATCAATGAGGAGCGAGAGATGGGGGGGAGTGGAGCCGGAAGAGGGAAGCTTGGAGGAAGAAGATGGATGACGGGGCTGATGGTTGCTCATGACGATCGAAAGGATGGATGGATGGATTGCTGCTTGCAAGCCAATGGATCAATTGGCGATGCCCCGGTCGGTCAATATCAAGGGTGGAGCTTGATGGTTATGATGGTGATGGTGATGATGATGATGACTCGGATGAGGGTTGACGACCGTTGCGACAAGCAACGGCGTCGGTTGGATGAGAGGATTGGGAAGGATCGGAGAGATTGTCAAAAGTGGTCCGACGATTGCTCGCGTCGCCAAAAGCCAGGGCCGCAAGAGCGACAAGTAGGAGTTGAACATAGAAGGGGGGGGATAAAAGCGGAGAGACAGGCAAGAGGCCTGTCCTAGACCGCTAGGACAGGGAGAAGTTGAGAGATGGGGGGAAATGAAGGTACCCATAGGGGTACAACTGAAAAATATTTTTTTTTTTTTTTTTTTTTTTTTTTTTTTTTGGTGTCCCGGATTGGTCACCACAGTGTTGAAATCTTTGGTCGATGCAATCCCTCCTTTAAACGAAGAGAACTACTTGATATGGCAAGACAAAATGTTAATGTTGTTTGATCTGAAGGACATCAAGGAAGCCATAACTTGGAATTCGGGACCTCTATCCTCCAAACAGGACTGCAAAATTTGAGCTATAATCCTATCAAAACTAGACAGTACAACGCATGCAAATGTTTTCAATTCCTCCAATATATCCTTGTCAAAAATACTATGGGCCAAAATCACGCAAAGGTTTGCATCTTCTGAGACGGCAAACAGGGCAAGAGTGGTCAACCAATTTCTACACTCAACTTTTCACAAGAATGCAATCAAGGGATTCATCACCTAAATGAGAAAGTCAATCACAAGGATGACAGATGTAGGAATCAAATTGCCCAAAGATATACTCGCGTATCTTCTCCTTTTCAAGTTTCCACCCATCCTTGAAAATCTCAAACAACAAATCATGCACATTGAAAAGAACTTGACATTGGATGTAGTATTTAATCACCTCACTCAATATAACAACAAGAGGAAGGCCCAATCAAATCCACAATGGACGTCTTGCTTGTATCAACCAAGTCAAAGATCCATAATGAAGAAAAGAAATCAAAGATGAGATGTTGGGAAGGCTATCATGACCCCAACGCACCTCACTCAGAATCTTCCTGTTTCCACCTCCATCCACAAATTGCTCTGGAGTGGTGGATCAAACAACAGAATGAATGGAGAAGTAAGATGAAGAGGACTCCTACTTTAAATTACCATGCCTTACTCACTCTCTGGATCAACGCGGACAACAGTCCCAACCTCCTCCTGGATTTGGGAGCAAATGTTCATATATTCAATGACCTCAAATATTTTACATCCATCAACATACAGGAAGAATCTGAGGAGATCAAAAAAGGCAAACTGGAGGCAAACCTCAAAATACATGGTACTGGAACCGTCAAATTAGAGTGGAAATATTCAACAATTACTCTTGAGGACTGTGTCTATGTACCCAACATTGTCATTAATCTTGTCAGTCCTGGTCTTCTTTCTTTGAAAGGCTGCTGCCTCAACCAAATTCAAGATAAATTCTCTATCACTCGCGGAGGTCAACCAGTGCTTAAAGGCTTAATTCGCGAAAATCTATTTGTCATTGAAAAACCACAATTGATTGGACAAAATCAGTCCGCACATCTCTCTACTATTCCCTCAGAACAATTCTCCTCCAATCACCCTTCATTACTTGATATTCATAAGATGTATGGGCATGCCTCCGTCTCAACTCTCAAGCCAATCATCAAGAATCTATTCTCCAATGAAGAACTCCTAAGATTCAAATGTGACGGCTGCCTGAAGAGTAAGATCATTCAACCTCCTTTCTCCTGCGTCTCTACTCCCTCTAATAAACCTCTGGACCAAATCCATCTTGACCTTGTTGGTCCAATCTCACCTCAATCAAAAGCAGGCCATCACTACATCCTCACCCTCATAGATAATCACTTGGGCTACTTAGCAGCTTTCCCTCTTACCTCTAAAGATGAAACCACTCAAACAATTATAAACATCCTCGAGGTTGAACACAAAAGACTGAACTACTACCCGTCCAAAATATTTTCTGATAAAGGTACCGAGTTTGTCAACTCCTCTCTCAATGAATTTTCTAAGACCAACCACATCAAATTACAAACCTTGGAACCCTACCATTCCCAACATAACGGTTGAGCTGAGAGGGCCAAATGAACAATCATCAAATCTGCTCGCGCCATGTTCTCATCCACTTGACTACCTAAACAGTACTGGAATATAGTGATGCAAAGCTGCTGCTTCATGATCAATCAGATTCCCCGAGAAGGTAATCACCTATCTCCCTGGGAACTCATGTTTTGTAAGAGTCTCCCTGCTAATTACTTGAAACCTGTAGGTGCCTCTGTTGTATATCTTGCCAACCGCACTCAAAAAGGTCGAAAATTTGATGAAAAAGGACTCAATGGTATTTTGATTGGATTCAACCCAACTTTCCACTCGTATCTCATCCTCAACTCACTTGGTGCAGTTGTCAAAACCAAACATGTGAGATTCCTTAAGGTCCAATCAACTACATTCCCCCTTCTCAAATCCTATGGTATTGACCTATTTTCACAACCCACTCCGGAGGCCTATGAAACGGACTTCTCCACAAACGACAAGCAGTATGCAATCTGGGAAACCGCTCCTGAATGTCTGGAGTCTGAATCTGATACTGAAGATCCCAGCTCCATGGAGCACTCTCCCAACTCTTCTCCTCCTGATTCTCCCAACTCTCCGCCTCATATGTTTCCAGAGTTTAACTCTCAAATACCAAATCTAAGACCACGAAGTGAAATCAGAAAGCCACAGCAATATATATGGTTTTCACCATTACTACAAGCCTACATCCTACAAAGCCGCTTGAAAATGCCCCAAATGGCCCAAATTGAAGATAGCGTCAGAAGATGAGTTAAGCTCCATTGAATCTCAAAATGTTTGGGAAGAATACTACGACACACCAAAAAACTTCTTGAACACAGCCTGGGTATTCAAAGTGAAAGAGAACTGTCATGGGGAGCCCATGAAATATAAGGCCCGACTATGCGTGCAAGGATTTGACCAGATTCAAGGGATAGATTTCAATGAAACCTGGGCCCCAACTGGAAAAATTGGGTCCCTCCGCCTTGCACTACTCTATGGCCTCAAAAATAAGCTGGATTTCACCCAATTTGACGTAAAAGGGGCTTTCCTTCACGCACCTTTGAGAAAAACAGTCATAATTCAAACGCCTGAAGGATCGCTAAGAAAATCTCCCTATCTCAAACTTAAGAAATCTCTCTATGGCCTCCGCAAGTCCCCTAAGAACTGGTATGAAACCCTTACCACCTGGATCAAATCTCAAGGATTCCACAAATCCACTAGCAACCCATGCCTATACTCCAACCCAGGATCAATGGAAGTCATATATTTTCACGTGGACGACCTCATCCTAGTTGGTAAATCAAGAAACTTTTCCGAAAACTTCCTAAAGAATTTTCCAAGCTCTTCCTGCCATTCTCCCAACACAATACTTGGTATGATAATGGAAATTGATGGAGATAAGATTCTTCTTAGCCAACCAAACCATATTGATTGAGGATTAGAAGAACTCGGTTTATCTGATTTCAAAGACACAAACACACCTCTAACTCAGAACTTCCACCTCAAGCCCGCGTCCAATGAAGATCACGCTGAGTTCACTCAACTCAATATAAATTATTGGTCCGCAATTGGCCTACTAAACCATCTATCTCAGTACACTCAACCAGATATTTCTTTTGCCGTCTCAAGCCTGGCAAGATTCAACACAAAGCCTGGACTCACTCATTGGAGAGAAGTACGCAAAGTCTGGAAATACTTGAAGACCACTAGGGACTTCAAGTTCACCCTCAAATTTGACCCCTCACAAGAAATTCTCTCTGGATACAGAAATGCTCCTTGGGGTGATGACCCCACATCCCGTAAGTCACAAACAGGTTATATCATTTGTCACTACGGTAGCCCAATAGTCTGGAATTCATCAAGACAGAGAAACTTCACGTACTCCTTGACTGAGTCTGAACTCAACGCTCTACTGGACTGCTATCTCAAAATCAAGTGGGTTACTCATCTTATTGGAGAGATCTACCTCTCTCTGGAATACAAACCAACAATATACATCAACAATAAGGGGCTGGAAGATAAGATAAAGAAATTTGGATCTCACTCTAAGTCACGACACATAGATATTAAAACAAAAGGCTTACGCGAAGACTTCTCCCTCTCTAAGTATGATCTGATTCTTGTTCCAACCAACTCCATGATTGCCGATTCCCTCATAAAAGCATCCTCTCTCCTCTGTGTCATACTTCTTCAGCAAAAAGTGTTCTCTCAAGCCTAGCAGTAGGCCAGTCTTTCCTCCTCTTACAAGTCACCAGGGGTGTTAAGATTTCCCCAATTTCTGTCTTGTCTCTCATTCTCTGCCTGCTCTTGCTTCCCACGCGCATCCCCCTTTTACCCGGACCAGGTACCCCCAGATATGTTTCCTTTCCTCTCCTTCTTCTTCAACCTCTTCTATCTCTCCTCTTCAATCTCACTTCTCTTGTCTGAGCTCCTTTCTTCTTTTTCTTCTATTGTTTATCTTTCCAACCAATCTTCTCCTCAATATTCACCAACCCAACAGCCAATTCATTCTAACCCCAGCTACCGCCCCACTTGGGAGTCCCTGAATGGTAAGACTCAGACCCTCCAAAGTCTCTTGGAACAATCATCTCTAATCTTTCTGTCTTGCCCTTTCTGTCCATCTCTTCAAGATCATTTTCCGGGTCCTCCTTATCCTATCTCTATTGTCCGTCTCATTTTCTATTCTGACAACGCTGCCTATCTAAACTTTCATCAGGCCCAAGCTGTAGGACCTCTTCTTGTCTCTTACTCTCTTCTCAAATCACTTTCTGTCTAGATCCTGCATTTCTCATGTTCCCTTACTTCTTTCACAGCTTATGCTGGTTTTGAGTCATCAAGAAATATAGGTCTATCTTATTAAGTTTCCACACTCTGAGTGCGTCCTCTGATGAATAGGGTGTGTGGGAGGCGCCGAGGAGCTCAGAGAAGCGCAGAGGCGCTCTGATATAATTTGGTGGAAAACTATGGTTGTTAAGAGAAATGAGAAAAAGGAGAATAGTAAAGAGAAGAAAGGAAATAGAAAGCAAAGGATATGAGGACTATAGGGGTTGAAGCCACATTAGTATCTCAACAGTTCACACTATTAAAACCATACAACACTCATACATGCACCAACTGAAGCAGTGGCTCATGTAGCTAAGTATACATCATTTCTCACCAACTAGCAATAAAAACTCATCACAAATGACTTTTCTGGAACTCTCATCACCAGATAAGGCCTCTGAACCCCCCCCCCTTAAGCTGGTTCATACTCAGATTTCTTTCATTTCAAAAATACAACACAAATATATGCAGCACAACACACATGAAATAACAACACACATATATGCAGAACAACACACATATATGCAGCACAACACACATATATGCAGCACAACACACATATATGCAGCACAACACACATATATGCAGCACAACACACATATATGCAGCACAACACACATATATGCCGCACAACACACATATATGCAGCACAACACACATATATGCAGCACAGCACACATATATGCAGAAAAACACACATATATGTAGCACAACACACATATATGCAGCAAAACACACATATATGCAGCACAACACACATATATGCAGCACAACACACATATATGCAGCACAACACACATATATGCAGCGCAACACACATATAAGCAGCACAACACACATATATGCAGCACAAAACACATATATGCAGCAAAACACACATACTTGTAGCACAACACACATTTATGCAGCAACAGAAGGAGGGGGTCATGCAGCCAAGTGTGTATCAATTCTCACCAACCAGAAATAAGAACTAAGTACACATGACTTTTCCAGAAATTTCACCACCAGATAGGGCATATGAAACTGTTATAATTATGGCCAGCAATTAGCTTAGGCAAATGAGCAGTATTTAAAGCAAAAAGAAATGCTGGACACTGGGTGTCAATAGTTGCTAATGTGGCTCTCACAATGGGGCTATATGTTGGATGAATTCAATTCGATGATGAATGAATGATGGAAAACAGCAGGGAGAAAAGCTCCTTAAGTACAAAAGATTGGCCTCTTGTGAGCCCATGATACAACAATCCAAAAGGCAAATTTTCCGCCCCAAAAGAGCTCTACAGGCTCTACAGGCCTTGTTACTTGGTTTGGACTACATCAGCCTGCATGGCATCAGTCCCTGAACTCTTACAACCAGCCTATTCTGGTCCATTCTGGTGTTTCCACTGTTATGGGGATGAACCAGCCCCTTGCTGTTCAGTCCTTTGGCTGGTTTTCCATTACAACCAGCCTTGGCATCCTTATCACCTTGCTTATGGGCTGGTTGCCTCATGCAGCCAGCCCCTGGCCCCTCAAATGGGCCAGTTGGGACCCAGGACTCACCTGGGCCCGGTTTCAACCTCACTAAGGGGGGGTGTAACCAGTGTACATTGTTATAATTATGGCCAGCAATTAGCTTAGGCAAATGAGCAGTATTTAAAGCAAAAGAAATGCTGGACACTGTGTGTCAATAATGGCTAATGGGGCTCTCACAATGGGGCAATATGTTGGATGAATTCGATTGGATGATGAATGAATGATGGAAAACAGCAGGGAGAAGAGCTCCTTAAGTACAAAAGATTGGCCTATTGTGAGCCCATGATACAACAAGCCAAAAGGCAAATTTTCCGCCCCAAAAGAGCTCTACAGGCTCTACAAGCCTTGTTACTTGGTTTGGACTACATCAGCCCACATGGCATCAGTCCCTGAACCCTTACGACCAGCCTATTCCGGTCCATTCTGGTGTTTCCACCGTTACGGGGCTGAACCAGCCCCTTTGCTGTTCAATCCCCTGGGCCGGTTGTCTGTTACAACCGGTCCTGATGACCTCATTGTCATACTTACGGGCTGGTTGCCTCATGCATCCAGCCCCTGGCCCCTCAAATGGGCCAGGTGGGACCCAGGACTCACCTGGGTCTGGTTTCAACCTCACTAGGGGGGGGTGTAACCGGCGGACATGCCGCCCCCCCCCTTCTTCTCTCAAATCCCTGGTGGGGGCGGTCAAATCCCCTCACCAGGGGCCCTGGGGGTCGATACCCCCAGGGCGTCGTCATTAGGAAAAGGACTGGGCTGGGGGTGATCAGATCCCCTCAGCCCGACGCTCCTCCCCCTTGGTAAAGGGGGGGGGGAGAGCGCCCCTCGCTCCCTCTGCATCGCTTCGCTAGGTGGGAGGGTGATCAAATCCCCCCCACCTGCCGGTCGCTACTACCGCGGCCGGCGCCGCCACCTCCCTGGACAAGGGGGTGGTCAGGTCCCCCCTGCCCTGACCGACCGCGATGTCGCCGCCGGTCGCTGGCTGGTTCAACCCAGCCAGCCCGCCCCCATCCCCCTCGCAACGGCGAGCGAGGGGAGGGGGAGCGAGCCGGGGCCGCGAGCCCCGGCTCCGCGGCGCTGGTCGCCGGGCGCGACCAGCCGGGCCCGCTCGGCATCGCACCGCGCAACAGCCCCGCGCGGGCCGTCGGGCCCCGCGTGGGCCGTGCCGAGGAACACAGGCGGCCCCGAACGGGCCGCGGCGCGGGCAGCGGCCCCGGGTGGGCCGCGACACTGGCGGCGGCCCCAATGGGCCGCCCCAAGCCCGAAAACTGAGAAAAACATACTTTGGCGGGCCAGTCCGTCTGGCCAAGTATGTCCAAAATAAACCTTGGGCCCAATTATGCCCATACAAGCCCATCTGGCTGTATCTGCCCATATACCCCACCGGGCCCGTTAGGGCCCGTGTACCAATGGGTCTATTTCACGCGTTTTGAGGCCAGTTTCCCCAAATCCGTGACATCCACATGGGCCCGTATGGTCCGTGTGTGTGTCCAATGGGCCTTAGAGGCCCATTTGTGCATCCCATTTGGATTACACTTATACGTAGCACCCGCGTAAGTGCGTACGTATTTTAACACACCCCCTTAATCCAAAAGGGGTGACATCCGCATATTAGTCACAAAGCCTTGATGCTTGTTTCTGTCTAATGCCTTAGTCAAGATATCCGCAATCATTGCTCCAGTGGGCATGTACCTCAACACAATCTCTTTGCAGTTAACTGCATCGCGAATATAGTTATAGTGGACATCAATATGTTTTGTTCTTGAATGGAACACTTGGTTTTGCGCCAACGCAATGGCACTCTGGTTATCGGAATACAACAATGCAAACCCTTGTGGTTTATGTGTATCCTCTAAGACTTTTCTCAACCATTTTGCTTCCTGTGAAGCTGCTAAGTAAGCTCTATACTCAGCCTCTGTTGATGAAAGACTTATTGCCGACACCTTCTTGGACATCCATGACACCAGATTCTTACCTAAAAAGAATACAAAACCACTTGTTGATTCCCTAGTGTTACCATCTGCCCAACTTGCATCGGAATAACCAACCAAATCAAAGTTTGCTGACTTTGTAAACAACAGTCCCAGACTGTGTGTTCCTTTAAGATACCTCATAACTCTCTTAAACGCTGACCAATGCCTCATGCTTGGCTTCTCTAAGTGTTGCGACAAGACCCCAATTGCAAACGCAATATCGGGCCTTGTACACTGCCCCAAATAATTAAGCGATCCGACAGCTGACCTGTAGTCATTCCCTGATTGAACAAACTCCAGATACTCCTCATCTGTAGACTTCTCTAAACGAATGTTTGACTGCATAGGAGTACCAAACTCCTTTGCATCCTCTAAGCCGTATTGCTTAAGAAGAGCTGCCACATAATGGTTCTGGTCTAACTTAATACCATTCTTGCTCTTGCTGACTTTCATTCCAAGCACCTGTTGCGCCAGACCAAGATCTTTTATCTTGAATTCCTTTTTGAGTGTCTCCATGACTCTCTCTTTACCATCACCAATAATGATAATGTCATCGACCCATACAAACAAAATTGCATCCTTCCTCACAAAAAGGCAAGGATCGGCCTCAGACGTCTTAAAACCAATCTCTATCAGTTTCTCACTCATGGTGTTATACCATGACCTAGCTGCTTGCTTCAATCCATACAGGGATCTACACAGCTTGAGGACATATTCCCCTTTATCTGCCGAAAGAAAAGTTCTAACACAGATTTTCTTCATGGTTTCTGGTTTAGTCTCTACTAACCATTCACGAAAACCATCAGGAATCGACATATAAACAGTCTCCTCCTCTCCAAGTTTTGCATTCAAGTATGCTGTTACAAAATCAGCTTGTCTGATTTCTTCACCCAACTCCACTGCCAGAGCAATGATGTACCTGAAGGTGGACAGCCTTCCAGTTGGTGAGAAAGTTTCTTGGTAATCAATACCCTCTCTCTGCTTGAAGCCCTGTGCAACACATCTAGCCTTGAACCTTTTCAAAACTCCGTTTGTGTCAAACTTCTTGTTTAACACCAATCGAGACCCCACAATGGTCTTTCCTTTTGGAACAGAATCCCGCTTAACCACTTCAAAGACACTATTATTCTCTAGAGAATCAAATTCCTCAAAAATAGCACTCTTCCAGTTGGCTCTCTCATCAGAATTCATAGCTTGGCCAAAGCTATTTGGGTTAACCCTGTTACCCATTTCTGAACTCAACTCCAGGACTTCATTGAGCATACACTGTTCCTGAAATGTATCTTCCTCATATCCTGCGGCAGCATAATGGGATCTCCACTCCCCGTACCTGTCAACCGGCACTCTAACCCTACCACTCCTTCTAACCGGAGGTGGAGGCTCATCAGGTTCTGATTCCACAGAATCACCTGAAGCGGGTACTGAACCCTCTTGTGGCACGTCTGCCACCTCTTCATCTTCTGGAACCACATGTTCCACAGCTTTTGCTGGTGAAATAGGTGCTAATTCTATTTCTTGTTGTGGCTTAATCACAACAACATCTTCACTCCTTTTGAGTGGAAAGGTACTTTCGTCGAATTTTACATCCCTGCTACGGATAACCTTTCTTGTCCCTGGACAATAGATCCTATAAGATTTACTTATTAAATCATAGCCTACAAGTGCCCCTGTTCTGGCTCTAGGGTCTAATTTTCCGACCATTTCATTATGGTGGACACTATAATACACCAAGCAACCAATTGTTCTTAGGTGTGATGTTTTGGGGTACAACTTCCAAAACTGATAATGGGGACACTTCCCATTAACACTTACAATGTTGTGCAACAGACACACCGTGCACATCAACTCAGCCCATAAGAACTTTGGCAGACCAGATTGAGACATAATAGTTCTGACTTTGTCCAGTAAAGTCCTATTCATTCTCTCAACTATTCCATTATTTTGTGGAGTACTTGCAGTAGTGACTATATGAATGATACCATAATCTTTCAACAGCCTCCCAAACTCTTTACTCACGAATTCACCCCCTCCATCGGTAATAACCCTCTTGATCTCCTTCATCAGACCATTCTGTTTCCAGACTTTGAAGATTACAGAAACCTCCTCTGTGGTCTGATCCTTAGATCGAATCGGTTTAACCCAAACATAATTAGTTGCAGTATCAACTAAATTGATGAAGTATCTTGCCCCACCAAGGGACTCTGGAGTGAATGGCCCTGCCAAATCAATGGAAAATTCCTCTCTAGGAACATCTGTGTGATCTCTACTCTTAGAGAACACATTTCTAGTCTTGGCCCCCAAGGTACAACTCTCACAGTTGCTGTCCTTTACCTTATGGCCACTTCTATTGTGAGAAACAGTGCTCAGAGCTGAGAATTTGAACAAGCTTGCACACAGAAGCTTATTCCGAACTTGTCCACTAAGAACAGTTCTCCCATTCATATCAATAACAAACCTATCTCCTTTAAGATAACGAATTTGGAAACCTTTTTTCCATAACACCCCAAGAGACACAAGGTTGTAAGGCAACTCTGGTACATAGAACACTTTATCAAAAGTAATTTGGAAACCCAATTGATTTGCAAGAATAACTTTTCCAATTCCTTTAATCTGAATTGTTCTGCCTTTCTGACCAATATTTACAACCCCATCATAATCACTAAGATTTGAAAATAAATTTGGTTCAAAAAACATGTGATCTGTACAACCAGAATCGATCAAAACAAGAACATCCTCCTTCAATCCTCCTAGTAGGAAAGAAGCTTTATCAGTCACTGATAAGTTCTTATCTTTGAGGTTAAGATTACTCACTTCATAATCAATCAAGTCCATTTCTTGATCCTCATCGATTTTGGCCTTCTTGTTGGGACCTTCTTCCACAACAGCCTCTTCAATTGGAGCATCCAACGCCACCATTGCAACGTTTTCAGTTGTGAGATTGACCTCTTTGTCATCCCCTTCGGACTTCTTCCTTTTCTTGGCCTCCTTGCAGTCCTTAGCATAGTGCCCCTTATTCTGACAATTGTAACATAAGACCTTGGACAAATCCTTTTTCGCCTTCTTGCGAGATTTTCCAGTCTTTCCAACTAGGGCTGTTCCAGAACCCCCCTTCATCTTGAATTGAAGGTCATCCTTTTCAATCCTTTTAAGCACATCCTCCTCCCCAGGAAGAGGATCCAATTGAGAAATGATTCTGACTAAGGAATCAAACTCTTTTGGCAGCTTTTGAAGGATTAAGAGTGACAAACACTCTGGATCCATGTTAAGTCCAGATGACTTGAACTTGGCTATACTAGACCTAGCCTCTGCCACAAACTGTTTACAATTCGAATATTGTAACTTGAACAGTTTATTAAAGGCTATACCCTTCTGGTGAACAGAATCACCAGCATACTTGGACTTAAGCAGCTTCCAAAGGATGCTGCCCCTCCTCCTCTCATCTTCCCTAAGAGTATCAGCAACCCATGTCACATGATTCTCATCAAGATGCCTAAGGATCAGATGGTAAGACTTCTTCTCCACTTCTGAACTGATCAGAGTGTCATCTGCATCCATAATTTCCCCACAGCAGATGTTATCCAGCTCACTATCCATAAGGACAGCCCAAGCATTATAGTTCTGACTATTCAGAACTATTTTGGTAGAGCTAACATCAGGGATATAGGACATCTTCTTGGAAAACTTGAGGTCTTTGAGGTTCTCCAAAGTAAGGTACAAAGGTCTAGATGGCTTGGAAGTAATGATGATGTTGGTACTGATAATGTGTTATAATTATGGCCAGCAATTAGCTTAGGCAAATGAGCAGTATTTAAAGCAAAAGAAATGCTGGACACTGTGTGTCAATAATGGCTAATGGGGCTCTCACAATGGGGCAATATGTTGGATGAATTCGATTGGATGATGAATGAATGATGGAAAACAGCAGGGAGAAGAGCTCCTTAAGTACAAAAGATTGGCCTATTGTGAGCCCATGATACAACAAGCCAAAAGGCAAATTTTCCGCCCCAAAAGAGCTCTACAGGCTCTACAAGCCTTGTTACTTGGTTTGGACTACATCAGCCCACATGGCATCAGTCCCTGAACCCTTACGACCAGCCTATTCCGGTCCATTCTGGTGTTTCCACCGTTACGGGGCTGAACCAGCCCCTTTGCTGTTCAATCCCCTGGGCCGGTTGTCTGTTACAACCGGTCCTGATGACCTCATTGTCATACTTACGGGCTGGTTGCCTCATGCATCCAGCCCCTGGCCCCTCAAATGGGCCAGGTGGGACCCAGGACTCACCTGGGTCTGGTTTCAACCTCACTAGGGGGGGGTGTAACCGGCGGACATGCCGCCCCCCCCCTTCTTCTCTCAAATCCCTGGTGGGGGCGGTCAAATCCCCTCACCAGGGGCCCTGGGGGTCGATACCCCCAGGGCGTCGTCATTAGGAAAAGGACTGGGCTGGGGGTGATCAGATCCCCTCAGCCCGACGCTCCTCCCCCTTGGTAAAGGGGGGGGGAGAGCGCCCCTCGCTCCCTCTGCATCGCTTCGCTAGGTGGGAGGGTGATCAAATCCCCCCCACCTGCCGGTCGCTACTACCGCGGCCGGCGCCGCCACCTCCCTGGACAAGGGGGTGGTCAGGTCCCCCCTGCCCTGACCGACCGCGATGTCGCCGCCGGTCGCTGGCTGGTTCAACCCAGCCAGCCCGCCCCCATCCCCCTCGCAACGGCGAGCGAGGGGAGGGGGAGCGAGCCGGGGCCGCGAGCCCCGGCTCCGCGGCGCTGGTCGCCGGGCGCGACCAGCCGGGCCCGCTCGGCATCGCACCGCGCAACAGCCCCGCGCGGGCCGTCGGGCCCCGCGTGGGCCGTGCCGAGGAACACAGGCGGCCCCGAACGGGCCGCGGCGCGGGCAGCGGCCCCGGGTGGGCCGCGACACTGGCGGCGGCCCCAATGGGCCGCCCCAAGCCCGAAAACTGAGAAAAACATACTTTGGCGGGCCAGTCCGTCTGGCCAAGTATGTCCAAAATAAACCTTGGGCCCAATTATGCCCATACAAGCCCATCTGGCTGTATCTGCCCATATACCCCACCGGGCCCGTTAGGGCCCGTGTACCAATAGGCCTATTTCACGCATTTTGAGGCCAGTTTCCCCAAATCCGTGACATCCACATGGGCCCGTATGGTCCGTGTGTGTGTCCAATGGGCCTTAGAGGCCCATTTGTGCATCCCATTTGGATTACACTTATACGTAGCACCCGCGTAAGTGCGTACGTATTTTAACAGACATGACACCCCCCCCCTCTTTCTCTCAAATTCCTGGATGGGGTGGTCAAATGCCCTCACCAGGGGCCCTGGGGGTCAATACCCCCAGGGCGCTGTCAAGGAATTGTTGGGCTGGGGGTGGTCAAGTCCCCACAGCCCCTTTGCTCCTCCCCCTTGGTAAAGGGGGGGGGAGAAGGCCCCTCCTTGCACTTTGCTCTGCAGTGGGAGGGTGATCAAATCCCCCCCACTGCCTGGTTGCACTCCTTGCGGCTGGGTCTTTTGTCTTCCCTGGGCAGGAGGGTGGTCAGGTCCCCCCTGCCCTGACCAACCACGTCATTGTGGCTGGTTGCTGGCTGTTTCAACCCAGCCAGCCCGCCCCCATCACCCTTGCCATGGCAAGCGAGGGGAGAAGGAGGGAACCGGGGCCGCCGGCCCCTGCTCCTGCAGCGCTGGTGGCCGGGCGCGACCAGCCGGGCCGGCACGGCATTGCAGCGCGCGGGATCCCTTGGCTGCGCAACAGCCCCGCGTGGGCCATACCAAGGGACACAAGCGGCCCCAAGCCAGCCACAACACGGGCCACGGCCCCAATGGGCTGCCCAAAGCCCAAAATGTGAGAGATGACTACTTTGGCGGGCCAGCCCATCTGGTCAAGTATGTCAAAAATAAACCTTGGGCCCAATTATGCCCATAAAAGCCCATCTGGCTGTATTTGCCCATATACCCCACTGTGCCCGTTAGGGCCTGTGTACCAATGGGACTATTCAAGGCTTTTTGAGGCCTGTTTCCCCAAATCCGTGACATCCACATGGGCCCGTATGGTCCGTGTGTGTGTTCAATGGGCGGCAGAGGCCCATAAGTGCATCCCATTTGGATTACACTTATGCGTAGCACACGCGTAAGTGCATACGTATGTTAACAGAAACGTCCTCTGAAGTTCTCTGATAGTCAGATTTCCACCATTTCAACTTCAAAAAACACATTTATGCACCAACAGAAGTAGGGGTGCATGAAGCCAAGTATGTCTCAATTCTCACCAACCAGAAATAACACCTCATTACACATGAATTTTATGGAACTCTCACCACCCAATATGGCCTTTCAACCATCCTGTGAAGCATTCTAATAATCATCTTGCCACTATATCAACCACACAACACATACAAGTCATACTTTCTAACCACCCAAGGCTTCATGCAGTAACACAGCATACCTCATATCTCTAGAGATAATTTGGTTAAAATAGCATGCTGGTAGATCCTGAAACAATTTTTAAATTATAAGGACTCATAATTTTCCTCAGAAAAACCAAGAAAAATAACTTTCCACCACTTCAATCATACAAGTTACATCATTTTGGTTACCAAAGAGGGTTTTAAGCTTCAAAGCATGTTTCATGCATCTAGCAACCAGAATAATCAAATTAAGTTTCAGGGGACTAATGAAAAATTCTATACAACATAAGCACTAAGAATCTTCCAAACCTCATAAATCTTAGCCTGTTCTTCATATTTTTTTCCTGGCTATCATTATTCACACTAAAAATACAGTTATCTATTGGCTTGTTTCACATTTTTCTCACCAAAATTGTTGCCTCATGTAAATCTATCCTCCTTTTCTTCAACAGTTAAGAGAAAGGCTCAGAAACTCTGGGGAACCCTGAGGATCCCCTGAGCAAGTATTTTTTTATTTAAGGTGGGCCCTTTTTCCTTATCTAAGTTGTAGACCAGGGATGGATAGTATAGTATAGGACACCTGAGAATGATTTATGATCAACCTACCAGTTACCTACATAGTACCAGATTATTAGCAAACCAGAATCATTTAAAATGAAATGAAGGATCAAACAAAAAACTATTATTGACCATTTGAGCCCACCTCAGGTTTCCTTGAATAAGGTTCTTGAGAAAGAACTGTTAGAGCATCCACAATTTTTTGTCAATAACTTCTTTTTATCTAAGCCCTTGCTAGCTCAAAAAAATAGCAAGCAAGGGCTTTGAAAAGTGTGGGGTGCAATCATGGTTTCTAGGACCACTTGCCATGTAGCTAACAAGGGCCAACCCGCAATTTTCTACCCCTCAACAACCACTTTCCACCATATGTTGAAAATTATTCAAAGAGTATGAACATTTAAATATCAAAATTGCACACATCATCTGTACACAAACTTTTTCATCCACAACTATCAAATCTATCAACAAAATTAACAAATGTTCATCATTTCCCTTGCTTCACTAGCCAAAACACACCCCAACACTATTCTTTCCCCCTGGAAATTCCCCAAGAGCCTGGTATCACCCATACAACCAAATGCTGCTTTTATTTAAAATTGAAGATGGTATGCATCAACTCAGAAAACAGAAAAAGAAAACCAACCTAGCTAGAATTAACCATGACAGGGTGCAAGGCCACAAGAAGATCATGGAGGACTAATTTCACCAATTTTCAAGATACCCTGAAAGTATTTTTCAAAGGAATTTCAGAAGGAGTAAGATGATGTTTGAGAGGCTCTTACATGACTTGGGGGCCCATGACCAATATTGGACACAGAGAGTGTTATGTTGAGCTATTGTATCAGAATTTTTATATTTCAATGAGTAATTATGGATCCTGATTGGTTTCTTTTATTTTTTTATTTTCTATTTAGAGCATTTCAATTGTTGTGGGTAAACTTTCAATAGGTAAGCCTTTGTTAGCCTAAAAAAATTTAAGCAAGGCCCTTTACAGAGCGCACCCTCCAATTGCACTCGGAAAATTTTCTAACCCCCTACCTAAAGAGCTGGGTGGTCTAGCCATGCATGATCCAAGCTCCATGTCATCAAATCATCATCAACTCCAACATCAAACAATCTGCAGAAAACTTCCACCTTCAACTCCAACATCCAACACCATGATTATCCTGACCCTTGGCAAGTACTTCCCTACCCACATCCAAACATCATTCAGCCATCAAAAACAAATGCTCAACCTTGGGATAAAGCTCCACAAAGCCAACCTACAAGCAAAAATGAAACACCAACAAGCTAGAATTTAGCTTCAAAGGGTGGAAGGCCATCTAAAACTAACAAAAGATTATTTTGAAAAAATGCAAGATTTACCAAATCAATGTTTGAAAGGAGATTTAGGGTCATCAATTCAATGTTTGAGCGCTTGAAGAATTACTTGGGATCCCATTGAAACTACTGGATTCAAAGAATAGTATGATTTTTCTCTTTTTCTTTTGGGTTTCTTCTGTTCTTATCTATTTTTGGGTTTCTTTTGAATTGAAAAAAATACTGATTTGAAATCCTTTTTGTCTTTTCTTTTTGAAATTTTCTTTTTCATGTAGAATTTATGTGGCCAAGTTGGCCTTTCCCCTCATCAAAAACTCACCAGTACAATTTCCCAACTAGCATATTTTCTCCCAGCTGATGAACAGATGAATATGTGCAAATTGGAGAGATTAAAGCTCTTGAAACCCTGAAGATATTTTTGAATGATGTTATAGATATCTATGAAAAAGAATACCTTTGTGCTCCAATAGATCATGAAATCAAGGTTTTATGAAAGAATATGAGGATTGTGGTGCCTCTGGCTGTTGTGGAAGTATTGATGGAGTGCACTGGGAATGGAAAACTTGTCCTCAAGCTTGGGCTGGTCAATATCAAGGAAAAGAAGGTTTTCTCACTATGGTTTTGGAAGCAGTAGCATTTCTCAGCTTGTGTATCTGGCATTGCCTTTTTGGATCTCCTGTAACTCATAATGATATTAATTTAGTTTAAAAAAGCCACATCTTTTATCACTTTCTGGATGGTATGTTTTAGGTTTTTTTGTTTTTTATTTTTTAGAATTACTACATGTTTTCCTTTGGGGGTATTTGCTGAATTAAATTCAATTTAATTTTATTTTCATTTATAGGTTCAGCTTCCAATGTAACTTTTGAGGTGAAAAACAACTAATATTCTTATGTCTACTATTTAGCAGATTTAATATACCCCAATTGGCCAGTTTTTACCAAGACTTATAATTAAACTCAAGATGATGCCACCAAAAATTTCAACTCCCTCCAAGAAGGTGCAAGGAAGGACTGATCCTTTTATAGATAACACTTCTAATATTTCCCATAATAATTCCAACATCATTATCACACCAAATCTTCATGATCATTATTTATTTCATTCATTTCAAAACCTTAGTAAAAACACCTATAACCTTCATGATTCTAAACTTCATTTTAAGCTTATTGATTATTTTAAAATTCACAATTGTATGAGAAGAGGGCTCTCAAATCCAACTGAAAATTATTCTTTGTTTAATTTTTTGGAAAAAAAATGCAAGAAGTTTTTTTTCTTATTTCCATCTTTCATATATTGAATAAATCGACTCAACCATATTTCACAAAATAAAAAACATTTTTTTCCAAGACTTTAAGGTTTTTTTACGCAATATCAAAAGCAGAAAAAAATGGAATTTTTTCAAAATGGACCCTCTTCAAGTTTTGTTCTCACTTTCTTTTTCAGCATCCTCAACATTTACTTGCTCTAATTTTCAGGGAAGCTTGATTCAGCCTTCAGAATAACCAACAACTGCCCCAGCAATACCTTCATTTCTGCCTTTTTGGCTTCCAACTCAAAAATTTTCTTTGCCAAGTTGTTTTGTCTTGCTTAAATTTTGTTCTGTTGGTCACCAATGTTATTGCTGGCAATGAGGATCCCAAGCGTCAAAGGTTTTCTTCTGGCTTTGGAACCAGTTTCCAAATGCAATTGCTTCCATTTTGAGGCCTTCACTCCAGGAGGTTGGATAGCAATGGTGAGGATGGGACACCAATACTGGGTGTCATAGGGCCGTTGCTGCTGTGAGAAGAGAATTTTCCTATCCATTTTGGGTTATTTTCTAGTATCTCTCATGCCAATTCAACCTTAAAGTATTGGCCCTTGGTTTGCTGGAAATAAAGCTCTTTGGCACTTTGCATCAAATCCATGGGACTGGTTCCAATTGGAGGTGAGTGTTTCATTGTTTGGTAGATTTCTGAGAACTTGAGTGTTTCAGTTTTCAAGTTTTCCCATCTATCTCAAATGAAAAAAAGAAGGTAAAAATTAGAAATTGGATAAAGAATAGTTTGAAAAAAAAAATAAAACCTGGTTTGTATACATTCCCTGTTGTGATAGGTGGTTTTTCTGTGTTGGTTCAAGTCCTCTTTGCCTTTTTTGAAGAACTGGATCCCTGATTGATTGGTTTCAAATTTGGGGTCCTTGCTGATGTGGATCCATGATTGCGCCAGCTTTTCCTCTTCTTGAGTGGTCCAATTTGGTGCCTGTTTCTTCTTTGAGCCTTCTGTTTGTGAGAAGACAGTGATGGAGGAGACAAAAATCTTTGAAAGTCAAGGGTGACTGGGGGGGAAGTCATTGGTTAATTGTTCTTGATCAAGGAAGGGATATGGGAGAGGGGATGGGGATGACGGCCAATTGAGCAAGTTATATGGTAGGGGGGAAGGGGATTATTTCAAATCAAGGGAGTGATACAGGAGGGAGCAATATGGGAGGGGGGATGGGGATGGATATGGGATGAGGGACGGGGAGGGTGATGGATATGGGAGGAGGGATGGGGATGGGGAGGGATATGGGAGGAGGGATGGGGATGGTAGATGGGATGGAGGGTAGGATAATGGGGAGTGAATTTACAAAGGGGAAGGAAGAAAAAAAGGGGATATCAAAATGTACGGTCTTTCTATCCCATGTAAATCCTACCAAAGGTTGCATAAATCCCACCAAAGGTCCTGCTTAGCAAGCTCCATAACTTTGTATAACTTTTTCAATTTGCGGTTGGAGTTATGGAGCTTGCTTGTAAGCAAGGGTCTATTTTTGCAATGGCTGGGGACCCCACTTGGTATATTTATGTCTCAAGCAGGGTTAGCAAGCACAATTTCAGATGCTCTTAAGAAATGCTGTGGGCAGATTGGCCTGTCCCCTCATCAAAAACTTACAAGATTTATTAATCAATTAGCCTATGGTTGTCCTGCTGATTCTTCTGATGAATATGTCTGTATTTAAGAACCCACAGCACTTGAAACTCTGAGGAAATTTTTCAATGACATAGTTCAAATTCATGAGAATGAATATCTACATGTTTCAACTGATGATGAGCTCAAAGCTATAATGGAGGATTATGAGGATTGTGGATTTCACGGCTGTTGTGGAATTATTGATGGAATGCACTGGGCTTGCAAAAAGTTTCCTCAAGGTGGTCCTGGTCAATATCAAGTAAAAGAAGGTGTTGCCACTATGTTTTTTGAAGCAGTTGCATCCCTTAACTTGAACAACTTTCATTGCTTTTTTGGATCTCCTGGGACTCATAATGATATACATTTTTTTCAAAATAGTCATATATTTGATGACTTCCTTACTGGTATGGGTTTCACAAATATTTTTGCCTGTTTAATATCTGTTCAGTTGGAGGTTGATTTGCTGTGAAATTTTTTTTATTATTAAAGAATCAGCTTCTGATGTGAGGTTTGAAGTTAACAACCACCAATATTCCTATGGATATTATTTATGTTGGAGTTTGCATACCTGATGCCGCACAACTTGCTTTCTTTACTTTTGTTTTCCTTTCCTTTGCCCTGTATTTCCCAGATCTCTTACTTCTCTGTTCAATATCCCAAATTGTCCCAGTCATCAAATATACAAGGCACATATGCCTCACACATCTTTCACGGTCTATTTCCTATTTCTTTTTCCATATACATGTCACTAGCGCGCGTCTCTTACTCCCATAGATCATGTCACATTGTTTGTGACACTCAGACATTCATCACTACCTGAGGACAGAGGTCGAGCCAGACAGAAGGATTCCTCTCTCATCCTTCTCTGTGCTCTCACTTCTGCATCTCCTCAGGTAAAATTTTTTTTTCTTTGTTTTATGTCTGATCATTATTTTCCTCAATCTCCGTTTGTCACTATCTGAAATCTTATCCTTCTCTCTGCTCTCACTTCTGCATCTCCTCAGTGAACTCAACAGATTTTGAGCCCAGAGCGCTAAGCGCTGCAATTTAAACTGAAGAAGGATCCAACTAAATCTTTCATTGTTAAACTCAATATCAAACCCACACTCCTGTCAGCCTGCTACTTAGCACATAGCAACCTGACAAAGCAACAACAATAATAATATTAACAAAATTAAAAGGAACAAAGATAAATGAATAAATAAAATTATTATAAAATAAATGAGTAGGAAATCCATAAATATTATTGCAGAAAGGGATTCCCCACAAAAAATAAGGTAGGGTCACTCACTGACCCTACCCTTGAATTCTTACTCCTTATATTTTTTAATTAATTTAATAGAAAATGGTAAATGCCCACGGCACCAGTATGGCACCTTTTAGCCATTTTAATATTTCACATGATATGTCATGTATAGGTTTCACACCTAAATTTCAGTTGAAATCCAGGTTTTGTCTGTAGTTTAGGAGTTACATGGGAAATTGTGTTTTGTCACAATTCCCGCACGCAGCCCCGCGTCCCTACAGCGCTGGTCTCCCCCGTACGCAAACTCCTGCACGCAGCCCCCCGTCCCTACAGCGTTGGACTCCTGCGTACGCCAACTCTCGCACGCAGCCCCGCGTCCCTACAGCGCTGGTCTCCCGCGTACGCAAACTCCTGCACGCAGCCCCGCGTCCCTACAGCGTTGGACTCCCGCGTACGCCAACTCCTGCATGTAGCCCCGCGTCCCTACAGCGCTGGACTCCCGCGCAGGTAATCCCGTGACCTAGTCACGCGCGCAGCGGTACAGTCCCCCGCGCGCATCTGAGCAGCGGATCAGTCCCCGCGCGCATTTGAATGGACTGATCCCCGCGCCTCCTGCCGTGATCAGTTTGACATCCAGGTACCGCTCAGAGGAGCTACAATATAGTAGGATCTACACTACATATGTAAAGCTACCACACAAGCATAGATTATAGTTCAAAAACCTTAAAAATCAATTAAAATTAGTTATTAACTAATTTTTAGTATTTTTTATTAATTAAATAAAGATCCAGACTCACCACAACATGAGTTGATCAGAACCTTCAAAGACCACAAAACTACATAAGGAGTGGTCGTAAAAATTATTAAAAATTACTTACAGGATCAGCAGAGGATGGAGAATCAATAAAAATCCACGTCTGCTCACTTTGAACAAGTACTTACAGTACAAATTGAGGATCAGTGCAGGATCAGCAAAATGAGTAACCTATTGATTAACAGATCCTGCAGCTAAAAAGGAGCTGTTCATTGACAGATCTAAGGCCAGTAGGCTAACAGCACCTTGAGGACGTTCCAATCTTACCCTGACTGCCCCCCTAGCCTCAGCCTATGGCTAGTACCCCTTCTAGAGGCCCTAAAGCACCCAAAAAGGGAATATTTAAACAGGCTCTTTTTGCCCTTCTGTTCCCAATCAGTGAATCAGTTATCAGTTATCAGGAATTATTTATTATCAATCAGACACAGTTTCATTGTTAATCAAGTGCTTATATGAAGATAAGCAAGTGATTTATGACTTAGTCTGTAGTAGTATTATTTACCTTTATTTAACCAATCAACCATTGAAGTTTAGTCGAGCAATCTACCCCATCTGCTCTGAAACCCTTCCAATTATTCCAGGATTTTCGTGGTCAAGTGCTCAGAGTGAGTGTTTCCCTTCCTGTCTAGGCCACTTGTGCTGTTAAGCCCGGCCATTAGTGGAATAAGTCCTTTCTAAGGCACCCATATTTATTCCAAGGTTCTTAAACTGCTTAAGGAGGCCCCTTGAAGAGAGGTTGCTAGTCTGTAAAGATCCCCAGTATTATAATACTGTGGCCCTTCTTTTTATATTATATTTAAAATATTTATAACCAAACCAAATAAACCTTGCACTTGCTCTTACCATACCATTATTGGAGCTTTAAAGTGTTTATTCTTTGGAATATTATTGCTCCAAGTTCTTTTATCACTCTCTGTAGCTAAAGGACTGCAAGGTTCCTGGTATCAGAGAGCTGACAACTCCTAACTGATATGGATGATCTTCAATCAACTACTCACCTGGCCCTTAAAACTCCCTACATTATTCCTCTGAACTCTCCAGGATCCGACTTGAACTATCTTGATTGGGCAATGATCCTCTGTATCCATTTCCGAGCGTCAGGTGTCAGCTATCTCCTCAATGGCAATTTACAAAAGACAAATCCAGAAACCTTCTCAAAAGACATTCTGGCCGTATGTTTGGTTATCTCAAGGTTGATTCTTCCTTTTAACTTTCAATATATCAGAAAACACAAAGAAAGCGCCCTGGGGATGTGGAACGCATTGAAGGAGGCACATCAAGATAACTCATCTGGGGGAAGAATGTATTGGCTTCGCAAACTGCTCCTAACAAAATTAAACAATAAGGATATGACAACCCATCTCTCCAAAATTGTTTCATACGGAGAGAAACTTGGATCTCTCATCACTCCAGAAAATCCCCTTACGGCAGATGACCTCCAGTCAACAGCAATTCTACTTTTGCTACCGGATGACTGGCTCGGATGTGTCTCCAGTATGATGAACAAGGAGTCAGTACCATCATCCAAGATTATAACCGCCCTAAAGCAGGAACACTTATGTAGACAGACCAGAATCAAAGATGAAACTGCACAGTTGGTCAGCTCCAAGTCAACAAAAATCGCCCAGAAACAGAAAGAGAAATCTAACTCTACGCAAAATCCAAGTGGATACACCCAAACGTACTATTGCACCAACTGAAAAACCAAAGGACACTCTTTCTCCAAGTGTCCAGAAGTGCTTGAAGCTCTTGAGCGATCCAAAAGGAATAACCAAACAAGATTGAACAAAAAGGGTGGAAACTACAAGCCACCAAACGCGAATGCCAGTAAAGCTGTTGTCAAATATGATTCACAAGAAGACAACTCAGATGATTTTTCCAACTCACAAATTATAGTTCATGCCGGGTCAACTACGTGTAACCTCACTCACTCAAACGTTAACCTGAACAGAGATTTCAACCTGGACTCAGGATGTTCCGTTTCTATGACACCTTACAAATACCAGATCTCAAACAGAAAAACAAACCTGACTCCCATTTGCCTGGCAGATGGATCCACCATCACTTCCATAGCTGAAGGATCTCTAGACCTCTCCTTATGCCAAATTTGATCTCTGTTGGTCCCTAAACTAAATGAACCCCTCCTGTCCATCTCAAGCATCTGCAATTCCGGTTTCATTGTTGTTTTTTCTAAGGACAGATGTAAAATCTACGACAAGAAAACCACTGATCTGACTCACTCGGCTCTCAAATCAGGATATCGACAAGGAAATCTGTACTATCTGTCAAGACAGGATGTAAGCAGCCACGATTCCCGTTCCTCAACTATTGACTGTTCATCTGACAACAGCCTGTTTGGCTACCATAACAGACTCTCACACTTAAACCTGAGATCTCTCAAAAAACTACTCAAGTCGCAAAACATCTCCCCAATGCCCTCAAACAATCAGGAGGTTCAACAGTGTCCAACCTGTATTGAATCAAAGATGACACAAACCCCTTTTCACACTTGTCTCAGCCATAGGTCCACCAGAGCTGGACAAATAATCCATTCCAACGTGTGTAGTTTTGAGACTACATTGCGAGAAGGGTACAAGTACTTCATTACCTTTATTGATGACTACTCAAAGGCGCTTTTCACCTACCCTATCAAGAACAAGTCAGATGTTTTTCAATGCACAAAGATCTTCATACCTTTTTTTGAAAACCAGTACCAATCACAAATCACCTCCCTGCGCACAGACAACGGAGGAGAATACCTCAACCAACCAATGAAATCTTTCCTCGAATTGAAAGGCATCACTCTTGAACCAGGAACTCCACACTCCCCTCAACTCAATGGAGTGGCTGAACGGTCCAATTGCACCATATGCAATATGATTCAAGCCTCACTTATATCCTCTCACTTACCCAAATCTTTCTGGGCAGACGCTCTCCGCCATTCAACTTTCGCGTTCAATTCCTTTCCATGCAAAACCCTCTCTGGTTTCGTCTCACCAAACTCTCTCCTTCGCCGCAAAGATACACCTCTATCCTACCTCCATCCATTCGGGTGTAAAGTATGGTACAAGGTACCTGAGCAAAACCGGCTGAAACTCGACAAGAAGGGTAAGTTTGGCATCCTCCTGTCCTATCTTCCTGATGGTAACGGGTACCGCATCCTTGACTATGAGAGCCATAAGTTAATAAAGTCTTGTGACTGCATCTTCAACAATACTGTTTTCCCGTATGCTCAACCTGACAGCGTCAAAACCAGACCCAAGCCAACGCCAAACTCAGAGCCTCCTTCCATCCCTCCCATTCCGCCTCTCTCCCCAGTTTCTTCATTACCTTGTGAAATTCCTGCTCCCTCATCTCCGCCCACACCCCCAGAAAACTTGGCTGCACCACAGCCACCAGAACCAACCTCCCAACGTCCAGTCACCTCACCCTCTATGACCGTCAACTTCCAACCTCCCTTGTCTCCGCCGCGCTTGTCAAGCATCATCTCATCAGGCTTGGACTGAATACCCCCTCTTTCCACCAACAATGTTTCCGCATCATCTCCTCCCTCCCCATCTTCCCCTCTCCCCACGTGTGATCCCTTTCCTCCTGCTGTTCCTTTGGCTCCATCCCCTCCTTCCGTTCCCCATGTTTCTCCACTACTGATCCCAGGGAACGAACCTCCCCCCAACCGGTCCGTTACCTTCCCAACCCCGTTGTTGCCGGCTTGAAAATTGTCAAGGTGTTGCCGATCTCCCTCACGTTACGGGAATTTCTCCCGCTCTGCCTCATTGAAAGACGACCTTGTCGCCCCAACAATGTGGAAGCAACTTCTTTGGTTGCCTCATTGCCGTCGTTGGATCCTCTCTGCCAAAGACGAAATGTCATCTCTTCAAGGAATGGGTACCTGGAAGTTGGTCCCGCTGCCAAAAGGCAGAAAGATCATCCGGTGCAAATGGGTTTTCAAGGTTAAACTTTGCAAAGATGGTTCCATCCTGAAACTAAAGGCAAGGCTTGTTGCGATGGGTTTCTCCCAAGTTCAAGGATTGGATTTCTCCAAGGTTTTTGCTCCCACTCTCCGTATGGAGTCTCTCCAATTAATTCTGTCCCTCCTTGGCCACAACAACTGGATTGGTCGTCAGGTTGACTTCAAGACTGCTTTCTTGAACGGTTGGCTAGACAAGCCTGTATACATGTCCCAGCCCCCAGGTTTTGTAGACCCATCCCACCCCGACTGGGTATGCGAGGTGTCTTGTGCAATCTACGGTTTGCGTCAGTCACCCCGTCAGTGGAACCTTGAGCTAAGCTTGGCAATGCTTTCGCTAGGTTTATCTCAGTCCTCTTATGATCCAGCACTCTAGTACAAGATTGTAGGTGGCAACCTCGTGGGTGCGGTAGCCGCTCATGTCAACGATCTTGCCGTGGTCGGTACCCCCAACTTTGTGAAGTGTTTCATAAAAGACATAAGCAAGAAGTTCACCGTTGGTTTGGATGAAGAACTTCACATTTTTCTGTCACTGTCCGTCCGACGCAACAGGGGATCAA
The DNA here is from genome assembly GCA_025617555.3 of Puccinia polysora. Classification (NCBI taxonomy): domain Eukaryota; kingdom Fungi; phylum Basidiomycota; class Pucciniomycetes; order Pucciniales; family Pucciniaceae; genus Puccinia; species Puccinia polysora. Next base: position 30,241,808 of record CM062635.1, on the reverse strand, counting down.
GGAATGTTTCCATAGGTCAGTCCCACTACATCAACTCTGTCTGCGACAAATTCCTTCTACCATCAGATCTCAAGACCACTCAAACGCCTGCCTTGGCTTCTTTCAAATCGCTACACAAACGGACTCCCAAATCTCCTGCGTCTCCTCCCGAGTACAATCAACTCATTGGCTCCCTGCTATTGATTTCCCAGTGCACGCGCCCTGACATTGCCTTTGCTGTTAACAGGCTCTCACAATTTCTCCAAGATCCCTCAGTCAATCACTGGAATGCCGCAATTCAAATCCTCAGGTACCTCAGAGGCTCCCGCAACCTGCGGATTGTCCTTGGAGGCCAAACCCTTGATCTTACAGGATACACAGATTCCAATTGGGCTGAAGACATCGTTGACAGAAGATCAACCTTGGGCTACACATATTGGCTGGGTCTTGCCGCCATCTTGTGGAAGTCAAAGAAACAACCCACAGTCTCCCTCTCCAGCACCAAAGTGGAGTACAAAGCTATGTCCAATTCATGCAAGGAAGGCCTGTGGTTGTGCAACCTACTATAAGAATTACACATTTGTGGGTCCGAGCTGGTCATTCTTTTGGTAGACAACAGCAGCGCTGAAGCTCTAGCAAGGAATCCTCTTCACCACTCTAGGACAAAGCATATCAATGCCAGACACCATTTCATCCGCAAATGCGTTGGCCGTTCCCTTTTTAATGTTCAGCATGTCTCCACCTCCGATATGCTGGCGGACATGCTGACAAAACCTCTGGCCAAAATTCTTCTACAAAAACACCGCTCCCTGTTTGGTCTGGTGTGATGTGCTCAGCAAGGGAGGGTGTTGGAGTTTGCATACCTGATGCCCCACAACTTGCTTTCTTTACTTTTGTTTTCCTTTCCTTTGCCCTCTATTTCCCAGATCTCTTACTTCTCTGTTCAATCTCCCAAATTGTCCCATTCATCAAATATACAAGGCACATATGCCTCACACATATTTCACGGTCTATTTCCTATTTCTGTTTCCATATACATGTCACTAGCGCGCGTCTCTTACTCCCATAGATCATGTAACATTGTTTGTGACACTCAGACATTCATCACTACCTGAGGACAGAGGTCGAGCCAGACAGAAGGATTCCTCTCTCATCCTTCTCTCTGCTCTCACTTCTGCATCTCCTCAGGTAAGATTGTTTTTCTTTGTTTTATGTCTGATCATTATTTTCCTCAATCTCTGTTTGTCACTATCTGAAATCTTATCCTTCTCTCTGCTCTCACTTCTGCATCTCCTCAGTGAACTCAACAATTTAGCAGATGGAATATATCCCAACTGGCAAGTTTTTTCAATCCCTTCATAACTGCTCAAGATGATGCAACAAAACACTTCAACTCACTCCAAGAAGGTGCAAGGAAGAATATTGAATATTCTTTTGGAGTTCTGCAGGCAAGGTTTTCAATCATCAGCAAGCCCAGCAGATTATGGGTGAGGAATTATATTTTCAATATAATGAAGTTCTTTATTATCCTCCAAAAATTTATTTAGAGGAGATATCAACATGTGATCCTTTCTTGAATTCTACCTCATATTTTCAAGCCTCCAACACTACTATAACATCTTGCATGCATGATCCTTGTTTGTTTCATACTTTTCAAAGTCATGCTCAAAATTATTTTTCTCTTCATCATTCTACGCTCCATTTCTAGCTTATGAATTATTTGAACTTATCTGACTGGCTGAAAAGGGGACTCAGTTGAACATTTTTTTTTCAATTTACACTACATGCTGGATTTTTTTTTTCTTTTTTTTTTCTTTTTTTAAACATTTTTGAATAGCATTCAAAATGATTGTTTTTTTTAAAAAAAAATGAATAAAATAGAAAATTGTTTTCTTTTATAATTTTTAGCAGTCAAACTATCAACAAAAAAACAAAAACAAAAAACAAAAACAAAAAACAAAAACAAAAAACAAAAACAAAAACAAAAAACAACAACAAAAACCAAAAACCAAAAACCAAAAAAAAAAAAAAAAAAAAACAAAGAACAAAAACAAAAACAAAAAAAAAAAAAAAAAAAAAAAAAAACCAAAAAAAAAAAACCAAAAAAACCAAAAAACCAAAAACCAAAAACCAAAAACCAAAAACCAAAAACCAAAAACCAAAAACCAAAAACCAAAAACCAAAAAAACAAATCAAAAATCAAAAAAAAATCAAAAAACAAAAACAAAAAAACAAAAAAACAAAAAAACAAAAAAACAAAAAAACAAAAAAACAAAACAAAAACCAAAACCAAAACCAAAAACCAAAAACCAAAACCAAAAACCAAAACCAAAAACCAAAAAAAATAAAAAAAAAAAAAACTCACTTTTGAAAACAAAGTCGTCTTCCATTCCATTCCATTTGAGGTGTGACATACTTACACAAATCTGAAACCACCATAAAAAAAAAAAGAAAAATTTCAATTTAATTTTAAGAAAACAAGAAAAAATAATTGTACATAATGTTTACAAGAAAATTGGAATTTGTACAAGATATTTTATAAAAAAAAAAAAGGATATTGGCCCATCAGACAGTTTTGAATGGTCAGATTCTTAGGGCTTGAGTTGAAGTTGAATTTTATTCTTCAACATCCTGAGCAAGTTCTTACTATCATCATCTGGCAGCTACATTCAGACTGAAGGATCACCTTTAACTGATCCATGGCTACCTTCACATCAGTCTTCTTCACTTCAAGTTCATAAAGCTTTTGCTTGAAATCAGTCTTCTTGACTTCAAGATCATCAGGTTTTTCCACAAGTTTAGTCTTATTGACTTCAAGGTTATACAGCCTTTACGCAAGTAAATTGTTTTGGTTGGAAATTTGTTCTGGTGGAATCCAATCTTGTTACTAGTGGCCAGTGACTCCATGTGTTGGGAGAATTCATTGGACTCTTCATAATGCTTTTCCAAAACCATTTTTTAATGCTTGGAAGCCTTGAATTGTTCTGGTTGTTGAACATATTGGTTGGAAGGAGAGGGTGGCAAGGGCCCACAATAGGTCAAGGAGGTTTTTGAATGATGATTGCTTGGGGGATTTCCCATCCACTTTGGATGGTTCCAAAGTACCTCCCATGCGGTTTCAACTTTCAATTTCTGCCCTTGGGCTTGCTGGGCATAGATCTCTTTGGAATTTTGCATCCAATTTATCAGGCTGGATCCGCGTGGGGGCAATTGCTCATTTACTCTTCAGATGACCAAAAACTTGAGTGTTGTGTTGTTCAAGTTGGCCCACCTGTTCATTGGAAAAAAAATTCATCGTCATTTACACATTATGTGTGTGGGAAACTGAAGGAGAAAAGTTTCATACCTAGTCCAAATGCAATTGTAATTGTGGTAGTTTATTTTTCTGTGCAGGTTCAAATCCTCTTCAATGTGTTTGAAAAAGGATACTCTAGACTGGTTTTGTCAGCTCTCTGATACCAGGAACCTTGCAGTCCTTTAGCTACAGAGGGTGATAAAAATACTGGAATGATAATAATAATTATTATTCCAATAATAAACACTTAGAAGCTCAAATAAATGATATAATAAGAGCACTTGCAAGGTTTAATTGGTTTGGTAATAAATGATTTTCAATATAATATAAAAGAGGGGCCACAATATTATACTACTGGGGATCTTTACAGACTAGCAACCTCTCTTCAAGGGGCCTCCTTAGGAAGTTTAAGATCCTTGGAATGAAGATGGGTGCCTTAGAAAGGACTTATTCCACTAATGGCCGGGCGTAACAGCACCAATGGCCAAAAAAGGAAGGGAAACACTCACTCTGAGCACTTTATCACAAAAAATCCTGCAATAATCCAAAGGGTTTCAGAGCAGATGGGGTGGATTGCCTGACTAAACTTCAAGGGTTGATTGTTTAATAAGAATAAATAATACTACTACAGACTAAGTCATTAATCACTTGCTTATCTTCATATAAGCACTTGATTAAAAATGAAACGGTGTCTGATTGATAATAATAATTCCTGGTAAACTGATTAACTTCTGGAATAATGGATCCAAAGAGGTCTGTATAAATACCTTTTTGGGATGATTTTTGAGCTTCTCAGGGCACGTAGAGAGGGTTCTGCTTGTTGGCTGAGGCTAGCAAGCCAGTCAGGGAAAGATTGGCACGTCCACTTGGTGCTGTCAATCAGCTGACTTTAGATCTGCTGGATTTCTGTACTATTTTAGCCACAGGATCTGTTAATAGCCTAAATTTGATCATTCTGTACTCATCCTTCATTTGTACTATTGTTATTGCTTTAAAGCGGGCAGATGTGGATGTTTACTGATTTTTTATCATCTGCTAATCATGTAGATAATTTTTAATAATTTTTATTAACACTCCTTGTAGTGTTTTGTGGTCTTCAAAGATCAGGGTCAGTGACTTACGTGGTAATCCTTGATCTTTGATTTATTATTAAAAAATGTTTTAAACTTAATTTTCATTAATTTTATTTAAGTTTTGATCTTTTCAGATCATTATTAATGCATATGTCAATTTGTTACATATGCTAGGCACCTCTAACTAGGGTGCAGCTCTTCTGAGCGGTACCTGGTTGTCAGATTAGTCACAACTGATCCAGACGCAGGGATCAGTTAGTACAGATGCGTGCGGGGTAGGATCCGCTGCATGCCTGGCAGAGTTCGCTGCGCGCGGGTCTGTAGTATGCGGGAATCTGCTACTACAAGTATGTAGGGATATGTAATGATGCGGGGCTGCGCGCGGGAATTGTGACATAACACATTTCCGCGTGTAACTCCTAAAATATACACAACACCTCAATTCTGAGTGAATTTTAGGTGTAAACCCTATACGTGACAACACATGTGAAATATTAGAATGGCCAAAAAGTGCCATACTGGTGTCGTAATTTTTAGTACTTTTCTTTTTAATTATTTTAAAAATGTAAGGACTTGGAATTCAAGGGTGGGGTCAGTGAGTGACCCTACCTAATTTTGGGTGAGGAATCCATTTCTTTAATAATATTCATGGATTTCTCACTCCTTATTTTTTCAATTGACATATTCTTATTTTTCATAGTTTTGTGTTACTATTGACAGGTTGCTCTGTACATAGTAGCAAGCTGACATTCCCCCACTCCAAGATATGTCTATATCTGAAACAAAAATTTTGGGTCAATGCCTTCTGCTGGCTCTGTAAATCCTTAGGTGTATGGGTCTTTCAGGGATATTATGTTCAGGCAACCATTCATCTTTATCAGCTGATTCTCCCTTGTATCTAACTAGGTAGAGTCTGACGTCTTTTCCATTGATCCTATCTTTTTTATCTTCAAGGATCTTTCTAATTTTTACTTTGTCCTTTTCAGGCTCTTCTGTAACAGGTATTTCAAGTGAAGGAGTATGATCTCCATTCCTTGGGTGGTAGTGTTGAATGATACTTACTGGGACGACTGGATATTTTCTGGAAAGCTCATCACTAAGGATTACTTCCACAGCATTTTTACCATGAAGTTTATTAATGGTGAAAGGTCCAACAAAAGCTGGTCTATGCTTTCTATTTCCAGCTAAGTTGGTAAAGTTGGTGCTAGAGATCAAGACTTGATCACCAATCTTGAAATCAGGTTCCTTATGGATTTTATCCCACCTTTGCTGGTTATACTACACAGCATCCTGGACACACTTAACAGAATGTTTGTTAGCTACATCTATCATTTTCTTGAAATCAATTAATGTAGGGTGAATATTTTTGAGCTGGTGGTTAAGGTTATCCTTGGGTAATCTAGGAATCCATCCTCTTTCCAGTATGTGGGGTGCCCTCTTAGTAGTAGAGTGCTTGCTACTGTTGTAGGCCATCTCCAGTGCAGGTAAAAGGCTAACACAATTGTGGCAATAACCGTCAGAATTCTTGTATTCTATTCCAAAGCCACAGAATCTCCTGAGCATTTCTTCCAGGTTCTGAATCATTCTTTCAGCTAAGCCATCTGCCTGGGGGTGATAAGCTGTAGAGAAAGCTAAGGTGGTTCCAAGCATATCATGAAGATATCTCCAGAACTCAGAGGTGAATTTAGGATCTCTTTCACTGATAATAATCTTGGGAACTTCAACATCAGCAATGAGTCTGTTACAAAATAATAGGGCAACTTCCATAGCAGTGTCTCCTTGTGATTAGGTAGAAACTTTTCTTTCTTGGAGAACCTATCCACAATGACTAAGACTGAGTTGTAGGAATAGGCTCCTCCTGGTGGTAGTCCAGTTACAAAGTCCATGTTGATGATCTCCAATCTTTTCTTGGGTTCAGCAATCTTTTGCAGTAGACCAAACTGTCTTCCAGTGGTCCTGTTGGACTTCTGACAAGTTTCAAAACTGGTAACATGCCATATAGTGGAGTTTCTCCAATTAATCCACCAAGCATTTTGTTTAACCTTATCTAAGGTTCTATCAGCAGATAAATGAACAGATGAGCAGTTATCATGGCACTCAGCCAAGACATGTGTGATATGGTCATCCTTAGTTAAGACTATAACACTTGAATGTTGATGCCTATAGTATACTAGACCATCCCATATGGTGAACTTTCCAGCTTTGTATGGTTTCAAAAGAGGTTCAGGTAGGCTATTGATCAATTCAGATGGCAGAGAAGTACTTTCCATAATATTGATCAGAGTTTTCATGCCAGAATTGTAAGATTCTTTGATTGAGTTGAACAATGATTCATTCAATTCACAACTGTGGATTCCCATTATAGGAGCTTCAATGTTCAACCTGTTAATGTTAAGTATAGGGAAGATATCATTATCCTCCGGATCATAAGCAGGGTTACTTGGGTCATTGGGTAAAGCATTCCTGCTCAAACTATCAGCATTCTGGTGTTTATTCCTAGCTTGATGAACTATGGTCATCTGACCTCTGTATTGTTGTATGGCTATCTGCCATCTTAACATGTGCCTACTAGGGGTCTTCATTTTCATCAATGTCCTGACAGCATTGCATTCATTAATCACAGTGAAATTGGTGCCTTCCAGGTAATAATGGAGTTTCTCTAGAGCCCATACTAAGGCAAGACATTAAATTTGACTTGCACTGTACCTTTTCTCAGTGTCTTTAATTTGTCTGGATATGAAGAGTATAGGTTTTTCCACTGGTTTTTCATCCTCTATGACTTCTTGGTATAAAGCAGCTCCTAGCCCTTCCATGCTGGGATCTATGTAGAGTTTGAAAGGTTTAGAATAATCTGCCTGAATCAGTACTGGAGCTGAGTTCAATGCCATCTTGAGTTCCTCATAGCTCTTGACTCTGTCATGAGTCATTTCAAACATGGTTGTGTTGTTGCAGATCTCATACAGGCATTTGGTTAGAAGAGCAAAATTTGATAAGTACTTCCTATAGTAGCTGCAGAAGCTGATAAAGGATAGGATTTCAGTTTATTCTGAGGCATAGGCCTATTCATTACTGCTGCTATCTTGTTTTGGTCAGCAGCTAAGGTTAGTCCAGAGACAATGTGTCCTAAGGCCTTGAGTTCCCCAGAGCCAAAGTTACACTTTTTCATTGATACTTTTAATCCCACAGCAGAGATGGTTTTGAGTACTAGCCTTAATTTCTACATGTGAGTATCCCAATGATCAGAGTAAATGATAAAATCATCAATTTATACCATCATCAATCCCTGTCTGATGAATAATCCTAGGACAATATCCATCATCCTTTGAAAATGAGAAGGAGCATTTTTTATACCAAAAGGCATTCTAAGATACTCATAAATTCCCAAATGACAAATAATTCTCATGAATTTCCGGCTATCAGGGCTGATAGGTATTTGGTGAAAACCTTTCAGCATGTCCATGGTAGTGATGTACTTAGCTTTGCACAGGTTATGCAGAGCATGGTCAATCCTTGGAATTGGATAATAATCAGCTTGGGTGTAGTTGTTCAGCATTCTGAAATCTCCAATCATTCTTGACTTATCATTATGCCAAGCTATAATTACTGGGGTAGTGATATCCACTTGTTCATTGTGTCCTACTTTCCTTAAGACTTGTAAGTCAAGCAACTCTTGAATATGAGTTTCTAGAGCAGCTCTAGATTTTGGACTAGAAGGGTAAGCAGGTCTCCTGAGGTTAGGTGGGTAAGGAGGCTTAATGGTCAGAGTTAGGATCATATCATGTCCTTTGATGTTACCAATGGGGTGATCCTTGGTACAGAAAGAATTCTGATTTTCCAAGCATACTTGTAGGATATCCCATTTTTGTTCTTCATTGAGCAGGGAATTCAAAGCAGCTTGAGAGAAGTATTCTTGATTGAAACTCTCTAATTATTTTTCATAAGTTGAATCTTAAGTTTTAGCATTGACATTGCATATTTGAAACTTCTTATTACAGTCTCCACCTATAGTGAAGTATCTACCCTTGCTTTGGAATACATCTATACCATATAAGAAAAGAGAATCATTTCCAAGGATAAAATAATCACATACTCCGTTTTGGAGCACTACAAATTCAATGTTCAGTTTGAGTGATCCTTCAGAGAGAGGGAGTATGATATCAGAAGACCATACTCCAACAGCATTGAGAGCAGAATTACAACTGCTGAACTTATCCTGAGGTACTGGTAGTAAGTTCAATTTCCAGTTTGGGTCTTGTTTCTCCAGATAAGTTGAACCAACACAAGAACAAAAGTCTCCACTGTCTAGAAGTAACTTAACAGGGGAACCTTGGATTAAACCAGTAGCATAGCATGTTTTTCCTGAAGTGTAACTTTTACCGGCAGAAGGTTTTAGATTCAAGGCCTTAGCCTCAGAGATGTGGTGAATTTTCATGTTGGGATTCCATTTTTGTGGTAAGTTAGAATCTTCATTGAAGGAATTTATGCCCAGGGAAGACTCAATACTTCCTTCAATTACATTGATGGGTTTAGTGATCATTAGATCACAATCAGAGAGTAATCCATCAGTATCATCAAGGTGAGGGTCAGGATTGTCATAATCTTCTCCTTCAATAAGATTAATCCTTTTCCTAGGTAGAGGACAATCAGGTTTTACGTGTCCTGTTTGGTTACAGTTCCAACATACTTTTTCCTTTGATTCTGGAGTCTTCTTGACTTCCAAGGTAGGTGGATTAGTAGCAGGGGATTCCTTAGTTTTGGCAGTATTTTCTTCCCTGTTCCTAGTATCTTGTTCCCTGGGGAGTCTATTGACTCTTTTATCAAGACCATTCATATCAATAGTCTCTTTCAAAACACCTATTAAGGCAGAAAGATCTGAATCCATAGGCATCCTGCACCTTACACTTTGGTTGATTTGTCCAGGACATAAGTTGAGGATTCTTTCATTGACTTCTTCTTTATCAGCATCCGGGTAGAAACAGTCTAACCTCTTTTTCTGTTCTAAGCACCACTTATGAGGTTTGTCCTTTGATGGATCAAACTTGGAGGTTCCAAAAGTTTTCATCATCTTTCTTTTCCAAATCCTAGTACCAAATTGTACTTTGATCAATTCTTTTCAAGAACTCCAGGATAAAGATCCAACTTCTTCTGTTTTATTGATAAACAAATCAAAAGCTACTCCTTCAAATAGTCTGGGAAATTTTACCACAGATATTGCATCAGGGAGCTCATAAGAAGAAATAGTATAGTCAATAAATTTAATGAAACTGACATGGTTGTATTCTCCTTCTCCAGAGAATTTAGGCCATTCAGTGATGGGAGGAAGTAACTTCAAAGCCTTCTCCATTTCAGGAGTAGGACTGGGTCTGAAAGACTCATTCCTAGTTATCCTGGTTCTGGGAGGAACACTAGGAGTACTGGTGAACCTAGCAGGTCTAGTTTCTTCTAGTTCAATGACCGGAGAGTTAGTAGAATTGACCTTGAGATCTCTGAGATCATTCTTAATCATACCTAACTCCAAATCAAGTTTATTGCTTAATAAGTCAATTTTGTTAATCAGATGAGCTGAAGGAGTAGTACTAGTTTTCTTAACTTCTTCCTCAAGCTGGTCCATGGTTGCAAGAATATCTTCCTGAAGAATTGATTGGTTATCATCAATATGTTTCATCAGGTCAAACTTACTAGATTTTATACTATCCTTGACTTGTTGTATTTCCAACTCATCAATTCTCATAATCTGAGACTGGGTATCAATTACTCTGAAAATACTCAGAATCAATTCTTCCAATTGTTGATAAACTTTGTCAAAGCACTGGCTTATAATAGTAAAATTGTGAGACACATTTACAGAAAAGCTATTTAGAGCTTCTACATCTAATTGTGGTACACCTTTTTGCACTTCTGTGCTAGGGATATTATGCTGTCCCAATCCTTTGGGTTCCTTAACTTCTGATGGGCTGAGGACCTCTTCTTTTTGGGTTCCTTTCCCTTCAAGGAAGCTAACTGATCCCAAGGATTCCAGTTCTGCACGTAGCCTTCTACTTCTTTCTTTGTGATCAACCTTTGCAGAGAAATCTGAGATTTCTTTGCCAGAGAAATAGCTTTTCTCATACCTGGTTGATCCTCCTGGGTCTGAGCGAATTTGAATTTTTCCCAATAGCTCACGTGTTCTTTAACTAATACTTTGACTCTTTCCTCCTTGGTTGAGTCCAGCTGGGGTGGCGTAGGAGGACCTGTACCCTCCTGGGATAACCTGTTGGGCAACGGGTGGTTCTCCAACAGACTGTTGGTCAAGTTGGTGGCCACGGTTGTTGCCGTCGTTGTCCCGTGTGAAGCTATGGTCACGGGTTTGAGCCCCCTCATTGCACTCGCCACTGGAGTCCTTGGGCATACGGGTTCCTCCGGGCAGAGATCCATAAGATGGGGCTCTACCTGTTGCGCCGGTGTTGTGCCTATTTTGATACATAGCACCAAAAAATGAGTAAGTCTTTTGTCAAAACCTTTTAAAAAAAGACTTCAAAAATATAAAAATAATTTTTTTTGTGTGTTTTATATTTTTCATAATTTTTTTATATATATTTTAACTCACTTAAAATTAAATTCAATGGTACCAAAACTTGGTTGGGATCACAACTGTCCTTGGGGGGTATTCCAATGGGGTCTGAGTGAGTTCCAATCAGATCCTGGGATAAATCCAAGGATAAGTTTAAGGGTACACTGTCTGGGACGTACTCTAGGAGTTCCTGGTCAATGAGATCACCAAAGACAAAATCCACTGAGATGGATAAAAACAAAAAATATAACTTTAATATTTTTTTGTATTTTTACGTGTTAAAATGATATTTTTAGAAAAAAATAATCACTTTTATTAATTTTGGATTTTTCTTTATCTTCAGGATTATTTAGTTTATAAATATAAAGCTTCCTTTGATAAATTTTCCACTATTTAGGTTGCCTTAATAAAGAATTAAAATTGATAATTCTTTCAAGCTCAAGTTCTTTTTTATTTATAACTTGCTGTTTATTATAAAGCAATTTCTCCTGTTGTTGCTCAGGAGTTATAATAACAGGGACAAACTTACGGAGTTTTTCTTCTTTTTTCTTTTTAAGAAGGATCAAATCATAATTGATCAATTCTCCGTTGGTCTTAAGATCCACTAGAGAAACAAATGATCAAAAATATATGTTATAAGTATGTTAACTTATTTTAAAAATAAATAGACTGGTCCAAGGAATAAATAATTAAAAATTTATTATTTAAGGATATTTCCCTGCAAGACCCCCAGTTTTCAGCTCTACAATACCAGGAACCCTGCAGTCCTTTGGCTACAGAGGGTGATAAAAATACTGGAATAATAATAATAATAATTATTCCAAAAAAAACGCTTAGAAGCTCAAATAAATGATATAATAAGAGCAGTTGCAAGGTTTAATTGGTTTGGTAATAAATGTTTTTCAATATAATATAAAAGAGGGGCCACAGTATTATACTACTGGGGATCTTTACAGACTAGCAACCTCTCTTCAAGGGGCCTCCTTAGGCAGTTTAAGAACCTTGGAATGAAGATGGGTGCCTTAGAAAGGACTTATTCCACTAATAGCCGGGCGTAAAAGCACCAATGGCCAAGACAGGAATGGAAACACTCACTCTGAGCACTTCATCACGAAAAATCCTGCAACAATGGGAAGGGTTTCAGAGCAGATGGGGTGGATTGCCTGACTAAACTTCAAGGGTTGATTAGTTAATAAGAATACATAATACTACTACAGACTAAGTCATTAATCACTTGCTTATCTTCATATAAGCACTTGATTAAAAATGACACTGTGTCTGATTGATAATAATAATTCCTGGTAAACTGATTAACTTCTGGAATAATGGATCAAAAGAGGTCTGTATAAATACCTTTTTGGGGTGATTTTTGAGCTTCTCAGGGCACGTAGAGAGGGTTCTGCTTGTTGGCTGAGGCTGGAAAGCCAGTCAGGAAAAAATTAGCACTTCCACTTGGTTCTGTCAATCAGCTGACTTTAGATCTGCTGGATTTCTGTACTATTTTAGCCACAGGATCTGTTAATGGCGTAAATTTGATCATTCTGTACTTATCCTTTATTTGTACTATTTTCATTGCTTTAAAGCGGGCAGATGTGGATTTTTACTAATTTTTCATCATCTGATGATCACGTAGATAATTTTTAATAATTTTTATGAACACTCCTTGTAGTGTTTCACAGTCTTCAAAGATGAGGGTCAGTGATTTACGTGGTAATCCTTGATCTTTGATTTATTATTAAAAAATGTTTTAAACTTCATTTTCATTAATTTTATTTAAGTTTTGATCCTTTTAGATCATTAGTAATGCATATTTCAATTTGTTACATATGCTAGGTAACTCTAACTAGGTTGTAGCTCTTCTGAGCGGTGCCTGGTTGTCAGATTAGTCACGACTGATCCAAACGCGGGGATCAGTTAGTACAGATGCGTGCGGGGTAGGATCCGCTGCGTGCCTGGCAGAGTTAGCTGCGCGCGGGTCTCTAGTACGCGGGAATCTGCTACTACAAGTACGTAGGGATATGTAATGATGCGGGGCTGCGTGCGGGAATTGTGACATAACACATTTCCGTGTGTCACTCCTAAAATATACACAACACCTCAATTCTGAGTGAATTTTGGGTGTAGACCCTATAGGTGAAAACACGTGTGAAATATTAGAATGGCCAAAAAGTGCCATACTGGTGTCTTAATTTTTAGTACTTTTCTTTTTAATTATTTTAAAAATGTAAGGACTTGGAATTCAAGGGTGGGGTCAGTGAGTGACCCTACCTAATTTTGGGTGAGGAATCCATTTCTTTAATAATATTTATGGAATTCTCACTCCTTATTTTGTTAATTGAGATATTCTTATTTTTCATAGTTTTATGTTGCTATTGACAGGTTGCTCTGTACATAGTAGCAAGCTGACAGGTTTGTTGAATATTCTGGGTCCTTTCTGATGTGGATCCAATCTTGCACCAGCTTTTGTTCTTCTTGAGAGTTCCAGTTTGGAGTGCGCTTCTTTTTGGTGGAGTCTTGAGGAGTGTGTGGTCCCGGGGTGGTTTCAGGGTCAAAATCAACCATGATAAAAATTAGTAGGGTTGGGCAATAGTCCTATATAAAACAAACTGCAAGGGGGATAAAATACCCATCAGATTGTGAATGTGAAGGAGATCATTTGAAAATATCAGAGGGCGGGAGGGTTGGTGCTACAAATATTGGAGCGGGAGGGAGGGATTTGGGGGGGTTGATGCTAGGAATATTGGAGCAGCAGGGATGGATTTGGGGGGGTTTATGGTATTAATATTGGAGGGGGGGTCAATGCTAGTAATATGGGAAAAACCTTGGGTGGATACTTTGATGGATGAACAATGATGTGCTGATGATGATGGAAGGGTGGATGAGGTGGAGTTATGGAGGGCGCTTTAAATCCTGGCAAGGGTTGGGGTTAGCAAGCTCCATAATTTTTTGTAACTTTGTCAATTTTTGACCAAACTTAAGGAGCTTGCTACATAGCAAGGTCCTATTTAGGAAAAAATTGAGTCTTTTGTTTTGTAAACTTAGCTAACATGCGGTTTTACAAAGGCAATGTTGGATGCTCTTATTAAGCACCTATCATTAATAAAGGAAAATTTTTTTTCTCAATCAGTAAACTTATACAAAAGGAAGAGTGAAACAGAACCACAAACCAAGCTTTTTTTACCACCAAGCTCCCTATGAGCAAACCCATCCTTAGTTCCTCCAACTGGTTCAATAGCTTTAGTGACTCCTCAATCCTTTGATTGGAATTTGGAAAAATAGTCAGAAAAATACAAAAATTCTTGATTATTAATTGGTAAAGCCTTGCAAATAATCCAATCCAACTTTGAATTGTCTTCCAATTCTTAAAACTCTCTATCAATGATTAATGTAGTTGATTCAAGATCTTTTTTAAGTCTCAAAAAAAACCAGCCATTTATTGGAAAAATTATTGTGCAGACTCATTATAGTTCAGCAGGGCAGGCAATTCAAAACCATCTGAGATTGAATCTATTCATTCAAGATTAGTAGTAAACTAAACTCCCCTTCTAGTAACTTCCAGGAAGCTATTTGCTAAAATAATCCCTTATCTCTTGGATTTTCTACACCATAACCATTAAAAATTAGGAGTATCATCCATCCATATTTAATTAATTGACACATGCATAGTGTACCATGAAAAAACAATGTTCACTTGATTTTAAGTGAAATAACTGAGGAAAAAGGGCCCTTTGTTCTCTGGTATACCATTTTTGATTTTGTTATCATTGTTTTTTCATGTTGTTGGATCATCCAAAAAGATAAAAAAATAAAATTTAAAATGTGGAAAATCAAAGTAGAAATCATTTCAAAGAAAACATGAAGTAATGAAATGTACCACAAAACTAACAGATTCAGATATTTGAGGATCACAAAACATTTCATAATATAAACTAATTAAATAATAAAAAAATACCAAATTGATCAGAAGATGTTAGAAAACCATAAAACACTAGCCACTGATGGTTTTCAATAAAAATATTACAAAAATCAATTACTTTCAGGATCATAAAATTAAAAAATACACACAAAGCCTTATCCATATGCAAAAATCATGCACTGATCCTATAGATCCAGGATCAACTGAGCTACATAAAAAAGTGGATTGGGCAATCCAGCTATTACTGGCCTTCTATTGTTCAGCACATTTTCCCTTCCCTCTCTATGTTCCCTGAGGAGACTCTCTTAACCCCAAAAAGTTATTTAAACAGCACCTTCTTTGGACTTCTTCCCAGCAGAATCCATCAGATATCATCCCAGACACTATTTCAAAAGCTATTCAGGTGCTTATAAGAGATAATTAATTATTTATGGCCTCATTATGACAATTTATTATTATTAATTCAATCATTATTCTTATTTGAACTGAAGATAAATCAATATGCACCCCCCTTAGATTTCAACCCTTCCAAGTGTGAACTATTGCAGGTACCCAGTAAGCGACTGCTTAAATAAGTAATTTATTTCCTCTCTTCTCTGGCTAGTGTGCTACCATAGCCCAGCCACACCACCTTATCATTGTTTAATACTCCCTTATTGTTAAGTCATAAGGTCCCACTGCTCCAGGGTACCAGATAATAAATTAATCTCCTGAAGAACAGGTGTTGAAGACCCCAGTCTGTATAAACTGTGGCCCCTATTTATTATTTATTAGGATGATGATAAAGTCAAAACTCATTTGAGTTGTGTACACAACTCAAATGAGTTGTGTACACAACTCAAATGAGTTGTGTGGCATGCTACATTACTACAATCAATTTGTGTGGCAGGCTAAAAAACTACAATTGAGTTGTGTGGCACACTACACAACTAAAATTGAGTCATGTAGCCTCCACATAACTTGACTGTAGTTTTGCAGCCCCCACACAAAAGTTTAGTTTTGTGCAACCACCAGGCAACAGTTCAGTTTTTTGCAACCCCCACACAACAGTCTGGTTTTGTGTGGCACCACACCCGACTACATTTGAGTTGTGTGGGACTGAACACAACTTGAATGTAGTTGTGTTCCATGCCATGCAACTACAGGTGTTGTGGGCCAAAAAAAATAACAATAAAAACTAAAAACTAAAAAACTAAAATAAACTATATAAAAATACAAAAAAAAAAAAACAGAAATCAACCAAAAAATCAAAAAATGTTGATTTTTTGGTTAAAAAAAAAATAAAAAAAATATTAATTTCTTGGTTAAAAAAACAAAAAATGTTGATTTTTTGGTTAAAAAAACAAAAAAATAAAAAATCAAACAAAAATAAGTAAAATAAAAAAAACTGAAGACAACCAAAACATCAAAAGTTAAATAAACAATGAAAGAGTCCATGAAGCATCCCTCAACTTTAAGTGCCAAAAAATACAAGTTCAACTCAACTAGCCCCAAAGTAAAAACACCAAAAAATACAAGACCAACTTGACTGGCCCTGAAGTAAAAACACCAAAAAAAAAACAAGTTCAACCTGTGTTAAGCTGATCCCATCAAAAGAAGTAAAAACACTCCTTATGATGGCACTTTAGATTCACTTTAGTTTCACTTTGGGATTGCTAGGTGTGGTACAACAGTCCCACATAGTATGTGTTGATCCCAAATTTGGATTTATGCAACCCAAATGTGGTCCAGGGGGTGCCAAAAATTTTGGCACAACCCCCAGGGGGTTGTATACCCCCAAACAGGTATCAAAATGGCCATGTACGTACACAACCCAAAAATGCTGTTTCTGAGGGGGTTGGGCGTGTTTGAAACAACACTTTGGATGCATGTATGGGCCCCCACGCGTCTGTTGGGCCATGTAGGGCCCTACACAAATCCCACACGACTGAGAGTTGTGAATTTATCATCACCCTATTTATCAATTTTAAATTGAAAACCATCCAACCAAACCAACCTAACCTTGCACCTTCACCAATCAGATAAATAAATCCTTTGTGGAGATTGGTTATTCTTTATTTTTAAGAATATATCTATTCTTATTTTTCATTACTTCTAGTAGCTTAAAGATTGCAAGGGTCTTGGCATCTGAAAGCTGACACTTTCTTTAACTTCTATTTTTTTTCGAGCCACCTTTTCAATAGTAGGAAGCTGACACCTTTCTGTATATCCTAAAATTTCCATGTTTAATATTATAACTTACAAGTTGACCCAATCAGGCTCAGTTATGAATGAAGATGCATGGTAATTAAAGACTCAGTATGAGGAGGGAGACATCCTTCCGAAGATTGTGGGGTGTCACCGTCATTCTACGTATTGACATGTTCATGGAATAATATTCAAATTACTAAATATTCTCCATTATACTCCTTCTTTAGATTTCACATCCGATGGTGTTGACAAACATGATACAAGGAGATACGGCAAAATAGTTGTGGCAATTACATTTTCGGGAAAGAGCTAATCACTCTTCGAGTAGAGGCGAATACGAATAAACCCGTAGCCGAGGAGACAGGGTAGATGAGAAGCATGTGTCGGTGTTTTCCTGTTTAGGTACCGAATCATTATCCGCTGCTTGTATGGAAAGCTATTCAGTAACAAACTAATAAAGACTCCTAGGCCATGAATATACATATACATTTAAGCGCATTTCTTGTTAAACTTGTAATCTCCATTGAGTCAACTCTTTCTTATAATAATGGGTACCTAAATATAAATTAATTAAAGCAATTCGTTTCTATGAGAAACCGTCACTCTTGCTAGATTTAGAAGTAGACATAGGCAACTCGTATGCCACGTAAACGTCCATTATTTATCCGTTCTGGTCATGAGCTCCGAGTTGCCAAGTCTCCAGCACCTCACCCATACCCCATTTCGGAACCACCAACGTGCCCTGGAGCTCCGGGTTTGACTCCCTGTAGCCCGAAACCCGACCCGCAAATCTAAGTCCCCAAGCCCAGAATCGGGGTCGGCTGCTCCAACCCCTCAGCCTTCAAACTCACCAGCGACTGGCCGGCCAATGGTGAAAGGCATTTTCAATCATTTGCTTCTTTCACACCCCCTCCATTGAAATCATGTTTTGTTTTGCGGTCTGTAGCCATGTTCTTAGCCGAACACTGCAATCCGGTTTGAATCTTGAAAATCTCAAATCTATTTGCACCGCCCAACCGAGAAAGCCTCATTAAGGCCAAGCAACTCGGTTGTTGTTTCTCACTGGGCAGGATTGCCCACGGCTCAATCTTCTAAAGCTCTTGAAAACTATTGCGATTGCTGATCTCAGAAGATTTCTGGCTGGGATGGCTTAGGGACCGTCATCGGAATAATTCAACAACTTGCCTGATCATTGAAGTGAATTTTATTTCTAAGGTGCTCATCTGCTTTTAGTAAGATTCACCCTGTTATTCCGGGAAATTTCAGGTCATTTGATCTACGAAGAGCCTCGCAGAAGGTTCCTCAATCGCGAAAACGATTGAAGCTCAATGACGCCCGGCCGGTCGTGCAATAGGTCACCAGGAAGTAGTTGTGATTTTGATTTTACGGTAGGGCATCTATCGGAAGGTGCTGGGATTGGGATAAAAATTCCAGGCTTTATATCGGAGTATTCTGAGTGCAAGTTTTAGCGCCAATTCAAAACCTGAAAAAGCGACCATTGATCACCGGAAGTTTTTTCCAAGGCGTGCCAAGTCTGAAATTTGTCATGATTATTCGATCGAAGTAGAGACAAAGCGATCCGAGGAAGGAAAGAGAATTGTTTGAGTCAGACGTGGAAGTGAAGAATGATTTGCACTGATTTTTACTCATGAAACGCGGGATTCAGTCGCTTACGAAAATTAATTGAATCAGTTTTCATGGCGTTGACGGTTTTGGAAGTATTCATGCAAGTCGACAACGTTTTGGCGGCTTCCGCGCATTGCCCAACCGAATGGACATCACTGGTAGTTGCCCAACATTGAAGGAGACCGGATAATTCTAAAGCGCAATTTCCGGCTGGAATCTGTTTGTTTGATTTAAGAGGGAAGTAATGATTGATTAATGCAGGAGTTCCTGAAACGAAACATGTAGAAACATGAAGCCTGATCTCCCGACAAAAGCATTTAAGCCATGTGATTTTAGAGAATAGAACGCTAATCGGATCACCTGACCATTCGTTTAGATTTCGTCTTCAGCTTGGGTATTTTGACCATCTCCTGTTGAGCGCAATGTGATTTATCGACCGAATTGGGTGAGGGCGATGCGTGGCTGAGTCGTGGTGTACGGTGAAGAGGAGCGGTCAGGACTACATATTTACTTACATATCACAAGATGAGTAAAATCCCGCCCACAAGTCAGGTGTGGGAATCCTGATAAAACAAGATTATGTGGGATAAGGGATGTCACAAAAACATGTCACTCATTCAGCGTTTTACAGACTCGTGTACCCAGTTTCTCAGCCCCGATCTTTTTTTTTTTAAAGTGTAATTTCGTCGTAGCATTGCACACTATGAATCTATGTAAATATGTATGTAGTATGTATGTATGTACACCACGGGTCCAACTTGCTGTTGAGTCGCCCGCTCGCGCGACGCTGGTTCGACAGCGCCCACTTAGTGGGCAGAAGCCGTCGAAAAAATGTCGGCATGCAATAACGTTGAGGCTAGTCGAGAGCCTGCCGACGTTTTGACGCGGATTCCACCCTCGGCGCTGGTGAGACAGCGTCGATTTGCTGTCGTGGTTAAGTTGACGGCTTTTTTTTTGGGTCGGATGGTCAACCAGGGGTTGAATCATCGTTGAGGAAGACAATGATTCGACCTTTTTTTTTTATTTGGTTCCCTTGTGGCACGCTAGATAAATTTATGTAATGTTTGTTTTAATATAGTTTTAATTGCTAATGTTGTAGTCAGGAATATAAACTATTACAAAGATTTTCATGTTTTTCCGGACAGTTACAACGACGACAAGTTAAGAATGAAATAATGTGGAAATTTACAATGGATTGAGAACAATTTGGATCATTCACATTCATGGATTTCCGCTTCTGTTGGCATGACCAATGCCTTGGATGAGAGATCTTCAGCCATTGTCTTGCCATCAAACAGATCTTCATCTTTTTTCAAGATGGCTTTAGCCCAGCTGTTTCCAAGATTCAAGATTGATTTTAAGTTAGTAACATATTTGGAAAGGACGGTGATCAACCATCCAAAACAAATAATTTAAAAAAAAGGCTTATGCTGTGACAAAACTCAATGGCTGCTGGCGTAATTCTTGCAAGTCTTGGTCAATAGCCTTCCAGTGCACCGTATCACCACGTATGGGGCTGGCTATATGAATTGCAATTTGGAGTTGTAAGAAGGCAAATCTTACCTTTGCTTGGAGGGGAGCCTTGCAAAGGAAGCTGTTCACTAAGTTGTGTTTGTTTCTGGGTCACATGCTTGATAGATCTGAATTAAGGTCATAATCAGTTTCTACTTCAAATGAGAACCCAATTCACAAATAAAAGAAAACTTACCTTCACCAATAGGTCCAACAACTTTGGAATGGGTCCATTCCTAACATGGGTTCTTGTGTTGGCAACATTGTAGAGAAGCTTGAGATGATTATTGGAACAGTTGAGTTAGACGGATCTGAAAAATGTGTTGGAAAGGTCAAATTTAACTCACCACGTTTCTTAAGCTTGATTTTTCATACATGACCAGCTTGCCAACAAAAGTTGCCACATCTTTTTGGGCCGTTGGATTTTGTGTTTTTTAACACAGGGGGAGGTAGTTTTTTTTTATCTTGCTCAATTTTTTGGCAAGGAAATCCTAATTGATCAATCTCAATTAGTCTCAATATCAAATCAAGGAAGAAAAAAGTAAACTTACAATATTTGAGAGTAGTAGTGAACCTTTGAGTGGCTCACCAAGGGAATTATTAGTCTCCCATATGCCTCAATGTTGCACCTGAGTATCTTTGCTCAAATCTCATTGAGTACCATTGAATGTTTGCATATTTATGAGTTAGTACTAGTTTTTGATGATGAGAAATAAGAAACACTTACTCAAATGAAATCTCTGTATTGATAAAGTTTGATTTTGTTCAATTGTCTTGATTGCATATTGGAGTGGGTTGTTGCATTTTGTGGTTTGGGTATGGAAGAACTGGTATGGTGGCCTTGATGGTTGAGGCTCAGGTTCATATGAATGAGGACCATCATGAGTTGATGGCCACTCATCTTCATATTTGAGTTTGGATAAACAAATATCAATAGGGATGAAGATTAGATGATGGATGTAGAGGCAAAAGGACAGAGGATAATCAACAAAGGATGTGAGTCAATTGCAAGAAGGATAGAAGCATTGGAGTTGGCAGAGAGAGACAAGAGATTGGGGGAGGACTTACATCATCACATTGGTCCAAAAGTGCTTTGAGATTGTAGGGGAGAGGGAAGATTTCATTTAGTTTCCTCTGAAACCAATTAGTTGTTGTGTCCTCCAAGGCGCTGGTTGAGTGAGGGTGAGTTTGGTCATCTGATTTGGGGCTTGTATGACGGGATGGCATGGGTAAGCTGGAATCATTGGGGGAGTCAATGTTGTCATGGTTGCCATCATCAATTTGCCTTTGCTTTCCAGAATTTTGGTGGGCTGATGGAGGGTTAGTAGCTTGGAAAGAGTGGTTTTGAGTTTGGAAGGGATTACAGAATGATGCTGGCATGGTGTGAGAGGGGTGGGGTGGGAATAGAATCAAATGCTGAAAGTCTTTGGAATCTAATGTGAGAGAAGGAATCAGAGATGGGAAATTGTGAAAATCTTGTCTAAGATGAGAAAAGAAAAGTGGGAACCAAAGGTCAAGAGGACAACAACAGTCAGGGCTTACAATCAGAGTTGGGTGATGTCATTGGTTTTGACTGGTTGGGCTGACCACTTGCTGACGTAATTGTTTTTGATTTGCCCGGCTTGCAAATGGTGATGTCTTCCCTGGCCACGCTTCAGATTATTGGGATCTCCAATCACAGCCACTCACTCATTGGGATGTTCTTAGAAAAAATGTTCAATATCAAGGAAAAAATGGAAGAAGGTTAGTTTCAAAATTCACTGTTTAGCAGGCAGATACTGATTTCGGAGACTGGTCTTTTTAAAACACAGGAATCAAAGGCTTTGAGGTTATTCCTACCTCCAATGGGTTTAAATATTGCTGTCAAATCTGTCAAGGAAGGCCTATGAATAGAGAAAATTGATGAAGACATTTTAAATTGCATAGTCATCAACAAAAACCTAGAAATCTTGCAATAGAAACTCACCAAGAACCTGCGTACATTGATTCATCCCTGGACCCAGCAAATATAGAGGTTAATAATGAGTCGTGGATTGATTCCAATGGTGACCAAGTTGATTTGCCTCTTGAGATTGATCAAACAATCCAAGCATTTGAAATGAGTCCTTGGGGGATGATTGCCAATCCGGATCAATCTGATGAGTTAACAGGTGATGATGATGGATGGGAAGAGTTTGTTAATGCCAGGTTAAATTGAATACTTACCAATCCTGCCAAATTAGACCATTTGGAATTCAAAGTCAAAGAGGTCAAGCAATTATCACAGGGAGGAGGAGCTTGTTGGTTTGCTTTTAAGAATAAGGAGGTGAGTGAGGTTTATTGGAAAAAACAAATGACAATGAAGAATTGATAAAAAAAGAGAGAGAAAATAAAGTAATGAGAGAAAACTTACGTTTGGTTGGGAATGTTGGTTGTAGGAGTTGGTCGGATTGATGCTTGTTGGATATACTCACCATATTGTCTTGCGCGCCCTATATGGGCAGATTTGAGGCATCCTGCGCCTATGCGGGGTGGAATTGCCTGCATGGAATTCAGTCCAACGGGCGCGCGTGCGGATTTGTAAATTCTTGGACTTCCCCACGGAATCTCAAACCTCAGTCTTAGGGATTCCATGCTTCTCACTCAAGTTGAGGGGGATCATATCCCGTGTATTTCTTTTCTGACGTGTTTGCTATTTTATAATAAATTAAAATTAAATTAAAATATTAAAATAATTTTAGAATTTATTTTATTAATTTATTTTTATTTTTTTTGACCATTTCAGGATATTTCAAATCCGCATGTGGCCCCCTTTTTGAAATTTTATCCAGAAGAAAACCATGGATTGGATCATTTCAAGCTGTCTCAATCCATGAAATGGTGGGAGCTTCTGTCACCCAGCCTAAGAAATCAAATGTTTATTCAAAAATCCCAACATTTTTATATATTTTAACCTGCAAAATTAATTTCCAAAGAAATTGTGGTTCCTCTATTTATTTACGCTTTTGAATCAAAAATATACACCAAATGTGTCACAATTGATTTTTCCATGCTCAATTCAACCACAATAAAGATCACCATTCCTGCTCAAGCAAAGTTCATGGATGCAAATTTAATGGAAATTTGTAGTGATCAATTTCTGAAGGAGTACTCCCAAATCCAACAAGATGGAGTCTTCTTATCAGATTTCTGTGACAAAAAATTATATGGTGAGTTAATTTATGAAAATCAAATCATCATGAGGATTAAATTCTGACATTTTTTTTGATTAAAATTTTGCCATTTTAATACATAGAATTTGATGAAGACAGTGAAAAAATCATCAGTCTCCCTAATCCATGGCGTGTTAAGGCACAGTGAAAGGCTATAAGAAATTTTCCAATAACATTATATTCAGATGATACTTCAGGAAATATCTCAAAGCAATTCAACAAACACCAATCATTCTACTTCACCCTATCTGGTCTTCCCCCTCACTTATCCAACCAAGAATATAATTGTAACTTTCTGTCAACATCCAACAGAGCTGGAGTACTTGAAATTGCAGATCAAATAGTTGAAGAGATAAAGTTAGTCCAAAAATGAATCATCCATTGGACTGATATTGACATTTATGTTTGGAAAACGGTCAAATGACCACCCAAGGTTTATCTGCTTTTGATATTACCATTTCTGAATGATAAAATAAATTGTCTCCACTTCTTTAAGAAATTTAAATTAAAAACCAGAAAACCAAGCTGATGAAAAATGAAATGAGATTGGAAGTAACACTGGAGAGACGTTCAGCTAATCTATAAAGACAACCACCACCAACAGCCACTACCACACATTAAGAAAAGGAAAGATCTGACAGAGTAGAGACTAAAGAAACAAAGGTAAGGTTCATTTCAGTCACAATGGGGTTATGAAAGGTCGTGCCAAATTATCCTGAGTCCCCTACAATGTCCGGTACTTTCTGATTGCTGGATCTTGATGTTTTAGATTCCTAGACCAAATTTGAGAGTTAAAAGCAAAGAAAGCCCGGTGAGAGAGAGACCCCCCAAGGGATCAAGGAGACTGGGCAGTTTAAGTAGGCGGAAAGTCTGAAGTTGAGATGAATATGCATCATCTGGACTAAGCGCCTGCGCGTTTGGCGTTTGACATTCAACATACAGTGAGAATTCAACACTGAACCAGTTTTATTTATCACCACTGTCTTTTGTTTCTTGGAAGATTCCCCAATGCATGCAGAAGTCACCAACACTCCAGTTCCTGGAATATTCCTCAACCCATGTCAAATTTGGAAATTATCTGCCCCTAAGAGGCAAAACAAGCAAACAATTGCTTATCTTCATAATTTTCTTCAAATTGATAGGAATGGCTTTGAGGTGAATTTTTAAATTCTTGGAAAAAAATTGATCATTGTTGAAAATATTTTTTTGTTTTTCTAGGCCCCTAACCTCACCAGAATTTGGACTGAAACTATTGAAAAGACCCATCATCTGTATGAGCTTTCCAAAATAAACCAAAAATCTTTTCAAATTATGTCTTCATCTTATGGTCTTGTGGATTCAATCAACAAGAAATTTATCAAACAAAAGAGAGAACCATCAATTCTTCACAAAATCAAAGAACTAGAACAAACCAACTACTCCAAACTCTTCAATACATTTTTGAAGCTTGAAGGTGTTGTTCTCCTTAAATTGATGAAATTTTCATGACAACCAGACATTGATATTCTTTTAATTTTCTAATTTACCAGGATTTGATGGCTGCCTTGACACTCCGGTTGAAATTCTCCATGTGGTTCTTCTTGGTATTGTCAAATACTTGGTCCAAGATTTTATTCAATCATTGAAGAAATCTGAATTACCATTACTAAGTGGATACATCCAGTCTTTCAACACCAATTCACTCAACATTCCCTCCCTTCAGCCAAACTATTTAATAAAACATTCACACAGCCTGGTTGGAAAAGATTTCAAAATATTACTTCAAGCAGCACCCTTCACTTTTTTCCACTTTATGAAATCTGAACAAAGAATTCTTTGGACCTCCCTTTGTCAACTGTGCACCTTCATATTTCAAACTCACATCAAAGACATGAATGAATACCAAACTCAACTTAAGGCACAAATGAAACACTTTTTATATCATTTGATCAAGATGTCTGTCTAATGGATCAACAAACCCAATATTCACATGCTCCTTCATCTCCCAGACTCAATATTGCGTTTTGGTCCAGCTAGTCTGTTTTCAGCTGAAAAATTTGAAATTTACAATTGAATTTTACACCAAGCTTCAAATCATTCAAACAAGATCAGTCAAGGAGGTGATTTGGCCATCAGCTTCAGTAATTATCAGTCTATACGTTTTCTTCTCTCTGCTGGGGTGGTATACAATCAAGAGACTCAAACAAATTTTCAAAGCAGTCCAACAATCACCATCATATTTGAAGATAATCCAGTTATTCAAAATTCCATGGGTTATAATATCCAGATTTACCATCTCCTGAACCAATATCCCTTTTCTAAAAGAAAATCTGTTCCCAATGAAGAAAGAGTACAAGTTCCTCAGATACTCAGAGAAAAATTCTGTTCAAATGTTGAACAAATTAAACAAATTAAATTAAAAAAGCATGATATCATCCAGAAGAATTACCACATCTTGGCAAGTTTTTGGCTTTACTTGAAATAAACAAATTCAAAATATTAAAAATTTCTTTCTTTCTTTCTTTTTTTTGGAATTGGGTTGAATCTCCAAACTCAGTGGATTTTATAGGCAAGATCACTTCATCACAGCAGACTCATGGAATTAGAACCACCAAATGTTTTTTCCAAGTAAACAAGCTTGAACCCATGGGAATCAATCCATTCTACAACATGAGGGAATTGGTTGAAACAAAATCAGAATGCACAGTAAATTGTCAGGTTAGAAATTTCTTCATTTTTTTTTGTGTCAGACTTCCGATATGTTTTATTAACAAAACTTGATTTTAATTGAATACAGGCCATCAAAGCCTGCTTGAATATGCAGCACAATTGCCATGATGGGGGTTTCCAGCTTCAAAAAACTCACATTTCTCAAATTGAGCGTCAAGAAACCTCTCAAAGAACAATGGAAGTTATCCATTCAAACTATAATCATTGGATTCTCAACTCAGGTGCATTGCATGCAGCTAAGGAGCACAGGTCAGTAGCCAGGTTGATCACTCAACCCATTGAACCTGGGAAATGGGTGGAGTGTATGAACTCAGCCATGGCCAGGTGGGGTCAGCCAAGACAAGGACTTCCCTTGAATCTTGAGGCCAGCAGATCACAAGTGATGCATCGATTTTTTTTAATTTTTTTTAAAAAAATCCCTCACAAGCAGAATTAACAAAAATAAATACTGAAAATGACTGAAGTTGAAAATTTGAAGAAAACAAACCTTCTAAAAAAATTGTTTCAAAGCAGTATACATTCTCAATGAATAGTTTCTTTTTTTTAAATTATTTTAAGTTGTGAAATGAATGTCAAATTTTTCCATTGCACACCAACAAATGGTGTGGGAGGTGTTGGCATCACCCTTGATATAAAACCACTGGTCAGTCCAGCAGAGACAGAGTTGCATTGATCCCGCAAGCACACCCTTCTGGTTATTCAACAGCAGGGGCAATGCAGGGTGGCAACAACAATTTTGTCAACTCACCAATCAGCCGCCTGAAAAATCAATGCATTAGTCAAATCCCCCATCAGTTATTGGTCAATAAACGGTTGCCCAACCGGGACGTCAAAATGCCAGGGAATCAATGCCCAGGCCTTCAATTTGACCCTCACCATTGAGTCAACGGCCCTCAACCGTCAGAACTGAATGACCATGATTTGACAGCAGGGGAAATGTAGCATTACAACAACACTGTTGTTGACTCACCAATCAGCCGCCTGACAAATCAACGCATTATTTGAATCCCCTGTCAGTTGTTGGTCAATGAAATGTTTCCCAACCCAGTCATCAAAATGCCAAGCAGTCAACGCACGGGCCATCTATTTGACCCTTACCATTGAGGCAAGGGCCCTGAACTGCCCAAAGTGAACCCATGGTGTATGTATGTATGTATGTATGTACATACAACAAAAAGCACCTTGTTTCTTGGGGGGTCTTGCGGCGCAAACAAGCCCCTGGCAAAAGGGGCCTACAACCGATTCAGGGAGATGGCATGGGGGGAAAGCCCTGATCATCCTGCGCCCCAGATTTCCTCTTCCCTAAACTGAGGCTGCGCAGATTCCATACCTGGGTGGATGATTAGGTGTATGATGGGGTGATCACGGGAATCAGGAAATGACAGGTTAGAAGCTGCCTCAGTTGGGGCCTATGAGCAGAGACCACTGGAAAAAGAAGGAATACATTGAATACCAACAAAGAATCCCATTGGAAAACAATGAACATCTAGTGTACCAAATGAGGCAACCCTGTCAGGAATCAAGGTGCAATGCTATGGCACAACCCACAATTGCCAGGTAAAGAATACCTAATGTCTGGAAAAATCACCCAAAGAGGAAGAAAGGCAATAGAAAACTGTGTTAATGGGTGAGTATAGAGAACAATAGAAACCATCCTTAAAGCAAGTACAAGCATAACTCAAGGATATGTATTGTCAAACTGACGGCAACAAATTGGGATTATTAATTCCAGGAAAATGAGAAGACCAAATGGCTAAGGCTTTCCCATAGATACTGATCAACAGATCAGAATGGGCAAGAATAAACCCAGTTACATGGTAGATTCCAAATATCTTTGCAAAAGGAAAAATGGGTGCTATTCATTTTAAAGCACCAATCATGTAAAAAATACTAATAAGGCAGAGACCAATCACACTTAAATTTTTCCATGATCCATCAAATTATAATTGTATTTGTCAAACATAAAACTTCCTTTACAAAAAAAATAGCAATTCAATCAAGTTTTCATTAAGACATCTCACTGAAAACAAAAAGGCTAAAATCTTTTCAAACCCTACCCATGAATCAATCAAGAACAACAGCAGACCCAGAAAGTTGAACCAGAATACCTTTTGTCTCCACCAGGAGTTTTTTGGCCTATACTTGTAACTAAAACATGTGTCCAATTCACAAAATGGCTGGGCAACCATTCACACCTTCTTTGTATTAGCCTCATGCACAAATACAACTTTGGTTATCCCAATGTCAGGCTACTAGATTTCAAGGACCCAATTCCTTCTAGCCAATAAAATTGGTGGGAGTAAGAAATGAATGGATACTGGTTACAGTGTTCCTAAGAGTTAAACTAATGATAAATGTTTCAGTAAAAGCTTACTAGTAATAATGATGAGAAATTCCAAACAGAGGGGGAAAGGACTGGTGTGGTTGTTTGGCCCTCTAAGATGCACAAGGAAGCTCCTTGGGACACTGGGCTCAATTTTTCAGTAACTGGTGCTTAAAAAAGGTCCTTTAAAAATTCCACACTGGAGGTCTATTGTGTGCAACATGTGCCTATGTTGCCTCAGTATTGACTTTCAAAGCAAAATTGTGATGCTAAATCAAAAGGAATTTAATGTATTAGTGAAATCCACTGACTAATTCCAATGCCAAAATGAATGGATCACTTCATTTCTTCAAATAATAGTTAATCCAAAGGCTTCTCTCTGGACTAGCTTCATTTGATTCATTTCTGGTCACATTTTAACAATTTTTCTACACCTTGCTTGTCCCTTTCATCATCAATTACTTGATCAGAAAAATCAGCCAATCCCAAGATCTAACTCCTTTGCCTTGTTATCTTGTAATGATACTCAATTTTTTCAGTCTCACTTGAGCTGATTTCCATTTGAATTGCATTCATTCACTATTTATTTAGTTCTTTTGAATTTCAGTTAACCTGTTTCATTACAAAATTCATTCTCACCTTTTTTTTTCCTTGTAAATTCCTCATGCACATGATCACTTCTGTAACTATAGAATAACCTCCTCTGTCTTCATCTCTTCTATATATGGTCTATCAAGTGCATTTGAGCACCAGGCCAAGCCCACTTGGTGCAAAAAAAAGCAGTACTAATATAGGTTTCAAGAGCACTTGATTGCATGCCCAGAAAACTTAATTGGGTTGGACTGCCAAGGGGCCAATCTTGGCACCCAATCAAGCTTGTTTGGATTCAAATCAAAGCTGGTTGCACCTGGCCAACCAGCTTTCCTCTCCTCCACTCTTAACAAATTACAAGGATGGAATATCTGCTTTCCTCTCCTCCACTCTTAACCAATGACAAGGATAGAATATCTCAAGAGGCTGATTGGAATTACATTGATTTGACTGATCATGATCACCAAGATCAAGTATTGGATGGTACAGACTATTATACACTCTTGATTCAAGCAAGAAATACACCAACCATGATTTCCAATTGATTAAAAGCCAAAGGCTTGATTTTGGGAATTTTTTTCTATCAATTTATGAAATTGGTTAGTTTTGTGGGACTAGAAGTGAGCTTGGGCAGTTTGGAAAGGCCCTTGTCAAGCCATGGAGGATGATAAAAGTTTTTATCATACTTATTGTCACAAATCTTTCAACTGTGAGAATGATGAGGAAAATGAAGTTGGTTGGGTTCTACTGAGGATTGAAGATTCAATTCATGTCATACAGGGCTCAAGGAATTGAAAGGCTGAACCATATTTTCAAATCATTTGACTCTATCTCCTCTATCTCATTATGGCTTGTTCTTTTGGCTTGTGTCTGGAATTTCCTACTTCTCCCCTCCTGCTCAATTTGATGTTTTTTTTTTTTTTTTTTTTCATTGCTTCAAATGGTATGTATTTTTGTGTATTTCATTAGTAAATACATGTTTTTATAAGAAATAACAGCCTTTTCTTCAAGAATTCTTTAGATAAAAACTCTAAATAATGAATTTTGAGCGTGTCATTGCAATCAGGTTTGATCAGCGCCAAGTGAAACTTTACCACGTTCCAGAATAATTGGAATAAGCTCCAAAGTGCTCTTGACAATGCTCCCAGAAAACTTGGCCTGGTTCCAAGTCAAATTTAAAAATTGCCATGCACACTTTAAAAAATAATGGTGTAACTTCATGTTCCCCCAAACGGGATTTAAAAACCATACATGTTTATAGGTTATTTAAAAAGCAGAAAATCATTCCTTATTTTATTTATTCCCAAGTTATTTTATTTTACATATTCTTCCATTTTCTGAATAACAGGTGTTGAATCAGGCTTTTTCCAGTTTACCTTCTGAAATAATTACCAACAAATCTTGCAATATATTTGGAAAAATCAGCTTCAAACTTCAAAGATTACATTGCATCAGAAATATTTATTTCTTTCCAGAGAAAGCAATTTTTAATATTTTCATCATAATTATCTTCCTCAGTCAATTCTTTGTTGGAATATTTCAAAATTTATTCATTATCCCCATAAAATAGGTAAATCAAGCATTTTCATATATATTTTCATGTTTTTTTATAGGTTACTAGTGTATAATTTCCCCCAAATTGGTGGAGGCATGACATTTTCCCAGTTCAGTATGGGCTTTGCCCGGTGAAGTATGGGCTTTTGCCAGTGCAGTATGGGCTTTGTCTGGTGCAGTATTGAATTTGAACAGTGTCAATGCAAAAGGTGCATAAAAACGTTGGAAAATGAATACAAACCCAAGGACACCCGTGCTGGCTGAGGTGTGGGAATTTTTTCAATCTTTTTATATTTATAGATTTAAATCCAATTATAAACATTAATTCTTATTCAAAGAAGTTGAATCTGGGTTATTTAATTTTTTTTCTTGATCAAGCTAATTTTTAATATTTGAAAATATCTTGATTCTCCTCATGAAATAGATATATGCAGCATTTTCACATTTTTTTATTTTTGGAACATAGTTATTTGCATTCCAAAAAATATATTCAGTTTTTTTTAAATGAATCTAATATATATATTTTTTTGAATTATTTATGTACTGGATGGTATTTTTTTCAAACTTCAAACTATGTGAGTTTCAAGCATGAAAAAAGTACATGTAGAATTTGTTGAATAATCAGATCCAACTGTCTTCTTTTTACTTCTTCTGTTTCTTTTCTTTCCTCTTCTTTTTCTTATTATTCCTCTCCTCTTTTTCTTATCTATTCTTATGGCTGCTATTGCTCTTCCTTCTGTCACATCTCAAACTCTGTCACATCTGGATTCCTCGAGTCATCTCTGTCACTCCCGCGCGTCATTGAATACTGTCACAAATCCTTATTCATTTCACACACATGTCCTACTGAATTGTCATCTTCACCAACCAAGTCTTGACTGTCAACTGGCAGCAATCATCATTGACTCAACCAACAACTCCCTCTCTTCTGCGAAATCTTCAACTCTCAAAACTCAACCTCAATCAATAAATCTTTTCTTCTTTCTTCTCTTCTTTCATTCTATTTTCATTCTTTCCTTTGCTCTTTTTCTTTCACCTCTCAAATCATCTACACAACAACAATCTTGAATCAACCCGCTCTCAAATTCTCAAGCTCATCTTTTCAGCAAGAACTGACTAGTAAGATCAGAACTTGTTGCTATCAATCTTTCAATCTCTGAACCTTATTCAATTCTCTCTTCTAGCTTCTTATTGCTGCTCACCCGAGTCTCCTATAGATCTAAAACCAAATAACTAGTGTTCTTGTTGAATGTTGTGAGACATTTAGCTGCCGGATGTTTGTTCTTTTCTTTTTCCGTTTTGATTCTTTCTTTCTTCATTATTTATTTTCTCAGCTGATCTCCTGCTTGTCTCAGCCCTCTTTGTTTATCATCTCCCTAGTCTTTCTCAGAAATTCAAAACGGTTAAAAGCCAAAAATCCTTCCGACTAATCTAACCGACACAATGGAGGGATCCAGCAACGACGGCTTCCAACAAATCATTCTCAAAGCAGCTCTTGAAGCGGTACCAATTCTCTCCAATGAAAATTAATCTATCTGGAAAGATAAGATGACCATACTGCTCGAGCTCAAGGGAATCAAGGAAGCACTAGAGGACAATTTGAAAAGTCTCAGCACCGTGGACAACATGGAAACTCAAGTCATTCTCCTATCTCAAATCGACTCTGTCACCCACAACAACGTGGTTAACCCATCTAAAATTTCCTCCGCCCAACTCCTCTGGCAGACTATCAAAGAAAGATTTGCCTCTTCCCAAACCGCCAATCAAGCCCGAGTCTTCAACAAATTCCTTTACCAGCAGTTCAAGCCCGATGCGATCAACTCTTTCATAACCAAAACCAAAATTTCTGTCAAGAAAATGGTGGATGTTGGGATTGATCTGCCCAATGACATTCTTTCTTATCTTATCATCTTTAAATTTCCCCCATCACTCCATTCTCTCCGACAACAAATCATGCACTTGGACAAGGTTGTTCCTGTGGACCTCGTTCTCAATCACCTTACTCAGTTGGACAATGAAATCAAAGTCAAATCTAAAGAATCCAAACTTGGCAACACCGCTCTCATTTCTTCCCAACCAATCAAGAAACCTGTCCCCTCTGAATTTCAATGCCAAAAAGGATTTCATAATCCTCAATCTCCAGATAACCCCAAAAACAAGTGCTGGCATCTTCATGAGCATCTTGCTCCCAACTGGTGGAAGGAATCGCAAGTCCGCTGGAGAGCGCAACTTAACTCTCAAGCCAAAGCAAAAGAAGTTGCTCACTATGTGTCACTTCTCACTACGTGGATCAAAGATATCAATCCAATGAATCAAATCATTCTTGACTTGGGTGCCTCATGTCACATGTCAAACTCCCAAAGTTTCTTTACTCAACTCAAAAAGCACACGGGCCACGATTTTGTAAACACAGGGAGCAAAGACGCAAAACTTCCCATCAAGGGCAATGGCATGGTCAATCTAACCTGGAAAGGCTCCTCCGTCTCTCTAAGAAACTGCCTCTTTGTTCCGGATCTCGTGGTTAATCTTATAAGTCCCGGTGAACTCATTACAAACAAGAAGTGCTCACTATCTTCCTCCAAAAATCAGTTTTTGCTCTTGGCCAATTCTCAACTAGCTTTCACTGGATTTGTTCACAAAAAATTGTTTGTTCTCAATCCACCTTCTTGAATTGGTAACGGTATCAAATTCTGCCACCTGACTCTCAACAACCCAAATCACTGTTCAATCGACTCCCTTCATCAATCTTTTGGGCATGCCAGCCCTTATTGCCTCAAAAATCTTTTTCCAACTCTCTCCACTCAAACTCTTTCCAACTTCCAATGCACAGACTGTGTCTTCACCAAAATTTCCAAATCCCCATTCAAAATGACATCCAGCCCATCGTCCAGGCCCTTCGAACAGCTACACATTGACTTGATTGGACCTATCAACCCTCCTTCTCAAAACAATATGAAATACATTATGACTGTTGTTGACAACTTCTCTGGTTAAATCTCCGCGATACCTCTTTCACACAAGTCCAACGCTTGTCTTCAACTCAAGGTTGTTCTAAATCATGAGAAGCAAAAAAAAAACAGGTTTCCTGCTACTATTTGCACAGATGGTGGTGGAGAATTCTCCTCTTCCAAACTGAAAGATTTCTTCAAAATCAATTTGATACAACATCTCATCTCTGAACCGTACCACCACGAGCACAATGGAAAAGTAGAAAGGGCCAATCAAACACTTACCGAAGCCATGAGAGCCACTCTTTGAAGTTTCAAACTGCCGCTCAATCTTTGGGCAGAAGTGGCTAAAGCTACTTCCCTTGCCCTAGATCAAATCCCCAAGTCTCCAAATTCTCAATCTCCCTATCAACTCTTCACCGACAAATCTCTTCCAACTTCATATTTCCACCCCATAGGATCCAAGGTTGCATACCTCGACAACAAGATAAGCTGTGGCGAAAAATTCAAAGATTGAGGGCTCCCAGGTACCCTTGTGGGTTACAACCCTAATTTCCTATCTTACCAAATCTTGAAACCTGACAAATCCATTATTTCCTCCAAACACATCAAAATCCTCAAAAATAACAATCGATCCCAGGCTTCTTCAACCCCTGATTCTCCTGAAATCAATCTTCAAATTGACCTTGATGACAATTTGTTACTCCCCACTCCCAATCTACCACCTTCAAATCAACCATCAAACTTCGAGTCTGCCAATGCCCCTTCCAGTGAACAAGTCACTTCCTCAAACTCATTGTCCGCATCCCCTAATGACTCTGAGTCTGACTCCAAGCCTGACCCGTCCAACAAACTTGCCAAAAAACTCATTCCCGGATACTCACTTTGCAATTGATCAAGCCTAAATCCACCTCAACAATATGGGTATCATCACTATTACGTTCCCCAAACATACAAACAGGCCAAACAATGTTTTGACTGCTTGAAGTGGGAATCCTCCATGGACGTCAAACTAAACGGTATAGAAGCTCTTGAAGTATGGGAGGACTATGACGGTCCTGAAACCGTCAATCCTCTCAATACTACCTGGGTGTATTGTCTCAAGGACAACTGCCATGGCAACCCACTAATCTACAAAAGCCAATTATGTGTTCAAGGCTTTGATCAGATCT
Organism: Puccinia polysora; assembly: GCA_025617555.3. Classification (NCBI taxonomy): domain Eukaryota; kingdom Fungi; phylum Basidiomycota; class Pucciniomycetes; order Pucciniales; family Pucciniaceae; genus Puccinia; species Puccinia polysora. The sequence continues at coordinate 30,207,179 of CM062635.1, read as the reverse complement.
ACGGCCTAGATTATCAAGACAACTTCTCCCCAACGGGAAAGGCAGCATATCTTTGAATAGCTCTTCTCTTTGGTCTGTTTCACTCTCTTCCCATCTCTCAATTCAATCTAAAAAGTGCCTTCCTCCACGCACCTTTTTCAGATAAGGTCATCATCAAAAGACCCAAAGGTTCAAACCAAAAATCCAATATCTCATTCTACAAAAGTCACTCTACGGCCTCAAACAAGCTCCTGCTAATTGGTTTCATACGCTTACTTCCTGGATTTGCGAACAGGGATTCCAAAAATCCATTTCCAATCCCTGTCTGTACATTCACTCAGCCTCCAATTCTGTTCTTTTTTTTCACGTCAATGATCTCATTCTAGTTGGACACGGTGATGATTTCCAAAAGAAATTCCTCAAACGTTTTCCCAACTCCAGTCACCATGAACCCAACACAATTCTTGGTATGAGATTTGAGCGTTCTGGAAACAAAATCCTCCTATCCCAACCAAAACACATCAAGCATGGATTGGAAGAACTGAAAATGAAAGACTGCAAACCCTCATCTATTCCTCTCACTGCAAACGTAAACCTGTCTCCGGCCACCAATGAAGAGCACAAAGAATTCAAGTCACTAAATATAAATTATTGCTCAGCCGTCTTTCTTATCAACTACATCGCCTGCCTAACTTGTCCTGATCTAAGCTTTGCTGTTTCCAGCCTTGCGAGATTTTGCAAGAAGCCAGGAATTTGTCATTGGAGAGAGGTCAAGCCATGCTGGAAATATTTGAAAGCTACAAAGGATCTCAAGCTCACCCTACAAATCAATCAAACTGACACTCAAATTCAATGTTTCAGCAATGCCACTTGGAGCGACGACTTGGACACTAGGCGCTCACAATCTGGCCATCTTTTGCTTCTTTTTGAATCCCTCATTTCTTGGAGTAGCTATTGTCAGCGTAATGTTACTCACTCAACAACCAAGGCCGAACTTAATCCTTTGGTCGACTCCTTTCTGGAAGCCATCTGGATGAGAGGCCTAGTATCTGAACTCTGGAAAATCAAAATTACTCCTAGTTGCCACTTCATTGACAATAAAGGGCTCAATGACAAACTTAAAAAGTTCGGCTGCAACTCAAAAACTTGTCACATTGACATAAAAACTAAGGCACTTCAAGAAGAACTTAAGCTTAGAAACCTCAAAATCAAACTAATTTCAGCTGACAAAATGAAGGCAGATGGTCTTACCAAGGCTCTTCCCCTCTGTTCTCTCGTTACCCTCCTCTGTCTCATAAATCCTCTTTTCTCAGCTCCAAATTCAGTCTTACAAGTCATGGGGGGTGTTGAATAATAAGATCCAACTGTCTTCTTTTTAATTCTTCTGTTTCTTTCCTTTCCTCTTCTTTTTCTTATTATTCCTCTCCTCTTTTTCTTATCTATTCTTATGGCTGCTATTGCTCTTCCTTCTGTCACATCTCAAACTCTGTCACATCTGGATTCCTCAAGTCATCTCTGTCACTCCCGCGCGTCATTGAATACTGTCACAAATCCTTATTCATTTCACACACATGTCCTACTGACTTGTCATCTTCACCAACCAAGTCTTGACTGTCAACTGGAAGCAATCATCATTGAATCAACCAACAACTCCCTCTCTTCTGCGAAATCTTCAACTCTCAAAACTCAACCTCAATCAATAAATCTTTTCTTCTTTCTTCTCTTCTTTCATTCTATTTTCATTCTTTCCTTTGCTCTTTTTCTTTCACCTCTAAAATCATCTACACGACAACAATCTCAAATCAACCCGCTCTTGAATTCTCAAGCTCATCTTTTCAGCAAGAACTGACTAGTAAGATCAGAACTTGTTGCTATCAATCTTTCGATCTCTGACCCTTATTCAATTCTCTCTTCTAGCTTCTTATTGCTGCTCACCCGAGTCTCCTATAGATCTAAAACCAAATAACTAGTGTTCTTGTTGAATGTTGTGACACATTTAGCTGCCGGATGTTTGTTCTTTTCTTTTTTTGGTTTGATTCTTTCTTTCTTCATTATTTATTTTCTCAGCTGATCTCCTGCTTGTCTCAGCCCTCTTTGTTTATCATCTCTCTAGTCTTTCTCAGAAATTCAACAGAATTTTTTATGTCTTTTTATTTTTGGTAAAAAGCTATTTGAATTCCACTGGAAATATTCCATTTTGTGCAAAAAAATGTATTATTATTATTTTGCTCATTTTTCTTACATTTAGAGAGGTTTTTTTTAAATCTGAGATTGATTTGAATTTATTGCAGAAAATTTATATCTATTGCATTTTTAAATATTAAATTTACTCAATTTTTGTCCTTATTTGAATTCTAAAAAACAACTCTAGCCCAGACAGACCCCATAGGGGATTTAGAGGCCTTAATTAAGCCCCCCAGGTCCTCCATTACTTTTTACAGCCCTTTTAGGGAGCAACACGCCATTGAAAGGTGTTTTCTCACAACCCAGACACAGCTTGAAACCTTAAGAATGCTTCAAGCCTTCCTGGGGTGGGAAAGCATGCCAGTTGGCATGAAGATAGTTATTATTGACTATAATCACACCAACAGTGGCTTTTGGAGTGATTTTAGATAAAGAATTCCTGAAATCATGCCAATTTTCAAAATTGGCATGGATTCAGTCATTTTGAAATAATAAATGATAAATAACAAATGAAAAAAGTAAAATAATAAATTGTAAATAACGGCATTATTTTTTTCACAGGTGCTACCCTTAAACTCATGGGGGTACTACGTCCCTGCAACGTCCAGTATACATGGACAAATCCTTGTTTACACGGGCATTTCAAGAACTTTATTTTTTGAAATTCTAGCACAAAATTCCTGTAGATAGGTGTCTTTAACCCTTATGGCTAATATTTTATAATTTTGGGACCAGTTAAACCCCTCAAAAAATCCAGTCAAAAAATTAACAAAATCCAAAAAAAAACTCATTTTTGGAGCTATTCCTTTGGCTTTTGGATTAAGTTTTTTTGGCACTTTTAACTCTCACAATATCTATCAATCAGCTGAAGAGCTTTAAAATATTCTATTGAGATTTTTTGGATGTATCCTTGGCCTCCAAAAATTGGATCCAATGCAAAAACACTTCAAAATAACATATCCTTTTCAAAAATTTGTTTCCACTTCTTTGATCAATTTTTCTCTCAATTTTTTTTGAAAAAAAATTGAGATTAACATCCAAAAATTTAATAAAAAATTTTACTGAGCTTTAATTATAGTTTTTACCCCACCAAATATTCATCACAATGAAGATAATTGAAAATAACAGGGGTGGTCTTTTGTTATTTCTGCATTCTTTGTTGTGTTTGCTTATGAGAATTTGAATTATTTGACCTTTATGTTTGAAACAGGCTTCTAAATTTTTTCAAATATAATTTTTTTCTTAATTTTTGAAGCACTATTTGTGCCCTAAAAACCAAATACAAAAAGGAGGGCAACAAACCCCCCTCTTGGCTGGGGTCCGCTTTTTTGAGACCTTGATGCATAAAACCCTAACCATTCCTATTCAATATGAGTTTGAAATTTTTCCAGGCAATTCTTGAGTGCTCCCATCCTCCCATAATCCATCAAATAAACCTCCTCCACCCTTCACCCCCCATCACCATACCGGACCAGACCAGACCACACCACACCATAACACTCCACTCCCCCTGTTACCACACCACACCACACCATACCACTCCCCACAACACAACACAACACAACACAACACAACACAACACAACACAACACAACACAACACAACACAACACAACACAACACAACACAACACAACACAACACAACACAACACAACACAACACAACACAACACAAAACAACACAACACAACACAAAACAACACAACACAACACAACACAACACAACACAACACAACACAACACAACACAACACAACACAACACAACACAACACAACACAACACAACACAACACAACACAACACAACACAACACAACACAACACAACAAAAAATAACACACTCCAAACATACCACTAACAAATCAAACCTCCTGAACCAAAAACTCTTCTCACTCCATTTCTACTCAAAATCTTTCTGAATCATCAACTCAAATCTCAAATTCCTTTCTAAAAAAAACATTCCTATTCAAAATTTCTCAACAAAACATCCACCCAGTTTTCAGAAATGTCTCACCTGGCCCATCCTCCATCACCTCATCTAATCAAACTGCTTTTTTTACTCCTCTGGCCCTTTTCTCATCTACTCAATCTAATGATACAAATACTCTGGCCCCTCCTCCTGAACTATCATATAATCAAAAGGAGGAGTTGGTTGATGCTATCCAATCATGGTCAAAGTCCCATTGATATGCCATTTGTACTAGAGTATCAAACTTGAAGAAACATACGTACACATATCAATGTGATAAATCTGGAGAATATAAACCCAGTGAAGATCCCAAAAAATTTCAAACCACAAGAAAGACAAATTTGACTTTTATTTTATCCGGAAATTTCTCCAAAAGATTAGGTCTCTGGCAGGTTAAATTTATATGTCCAGACCACAACTATCCCCCCTAAGATGATCCTTCTACTCATCCAATCCATAGAAGAATTCATGGCAAGCAGAAGGAGACTGTAGAAAGCTTAAACAAGGCTGGTTTTCCCCCATTAAAACTTTTAAACTATATTATGAAAAAATTCTAGACTCCAGTTCATACAAACCTCAGTACTATTTATAATAAAAGATCTGAAATTCAAAAAAATTATCTTGATAGAAAAACCCCAATTGGAGCTTTAATACTGGAACTCCAAAATTCTTCTTTTTTGTACAGAATCAACAATATGGATGGACACATCACTTCTTTATTCATTTCAAATCCAAATTCCATAAAACTTTTAAAAACATTTCCTACTCTTCTCATGATGGACTGCACATATAAAACAAATAAATTTGGGATGTATCTTCTTCATATTTTTGGGGTAAACAATTCTTCAAGAAATTTCTCAATTGCTTTCTGTTTTTTATCCCAAAAAAAAGATAACTATGAATGGGCCCTCCATCAACTTCAGGAAATATGAGAACATTAAAAACCCAGGGTTATTGTGACAGATAAAGAACAAGTGTTAATTAGTGCCATAGAAAAAGTTTTTCCATCTTCTCATCACCTTCTCTGTCTCTGGCATATTTTCAAAAATATTCAAACCCACTCCCAAAAGCATTTCAAGTGTGAACATGAATGTAAGGTCTTTCAGAAACACTTTCACCAATTGGTCAACTCCAAATCTGAAGCTATTTATCAGGAAAATTTCACCAAACTTTCTCTATTCTGGAATGCTCCCAAATCAGAATACCTCTTTGAAAACTGGGTCCCACTCCAAAAAAAATTTGTCTCTTACTTGGCAAAAAAATACTCTCATTTTGGAAATACAAGTACATCAAGAATAGAAGGCCTTCATTCTTACATAAAACATTTCATCACTTCCTCTACTGGCTCCTTTTCCAATGTTGTTGATAAGATATATAATTCTATTACAATCAAATTTGATGAAAGATCTATTGAAGCCTCCCAGAAAGGTTTCAAGCAGCTCATTGGTTTGCCTCACTGTGTGAAGCATCTTTCTGGAAAGATCAGCCATTATGCCCTCAAGACCATTCAGTCATTCAATCAAGTCTCTGATTCTTCAACCACTGGCATCAACTGTGATTAATGTTCTTATATGGGTATGCCATGTGTTTAAAAAGTGAAATCAGCTATCTTCAAGGTTGAACGTTTCCAAATTGAGGATTTCCATCCTCAATGGCATCTCAAACCCCCCTTTTGAGTAATTTTTTTTCTTTATACAAGTTTAAATGAATAATATTCTGATTAATTTCTAACTTCCTTTCTGCAGTTAACTTCCAGCCTAGACTCAACTGAAGAATCACCCAGCCTTGAAAATCCTTCAAGATTAACCAATGAACATAGATATCTTACTGAATTTTTTTGAAGAATTCGAAAAATTGCCACCTGGAGAACAAAATTATTATCTGGGTGAAACACAGAAGCTTTACACAGGAAAGTATCAACTTGTTCTGATTCAAGAGCCCAATTCTACTAAAAGATCCAAAATAAGAGGAAGACCCAAAGGAGCAGAAAATAATTAAAAGAAAATCTCTCAAACCTCAAGTAAAAGGAATCCATCTGGCTTTCAATATTTAGAAGCACCAAAGGGGAGAGGAAGGCCAAGGAGGAAATTTTCAGCAAATTCAGTGGTCAGTAATTAGAAAGAAAAAAATATAACTCATTATTTTTAAGTAATCATTCAGGTTTTGAGAAAGGGAAAGGCAAAAAAGGAAAAATGGAAGGGAAATAAGAAGGAGGAATCAGATGAAGAGTTAAATTTATATTTATACATAATCATCTCAATATCAACTGAATATTTCTTTTTTTCGACATAGGATGATTTTGTGACAGAAGAAGATACTTCAGAAGATGAGGAGCTCCTAGATTTGGATGTTATTAAGACGGTGAGATTATATTTTCTTTTTTTATTGAGTGAATTTTTATTAATTTTCCCATTTAATCTTATTTTAGAGGTCTGAAACTGTTTTCACTAAGAGGGCTCCTTCCCCTGATTAAAATCCTGGGACTAGAATCCAGAGACAAAAGTTATGAAACTGAAGAGATTGATCTTATGATTCCAGAACTAAAAACCAGTCTGATAACACAAAGACAATGTATAAATAAGAGACAATCATGAAATTTAAGCTATGAATGAAAAAGAGCATGAGAATGATTGAGAGAATCAACCAATGAAATTGAAGAAATGAATCATACTACCAAGAGATGAAGAAGTAGTGTTGAGATGACTGAGATTAGAACACTGGATGAATGAAGAGAGGTAGCTAGGACGGATGAGAGGACTAAAAAGGAAGATGAGTTATTTGTTGATCTTGGGGTTTTTTGATCAGGTTCTCACCAGATGCAAGTGAGTAAGGATGAAAGCCTTGAACAAACAAGAAAGTAGAATCATTGTAGTGGTCTTGAATGGACTTGATAGATGAAAATTAGAGCGGCGGAAGATGGGTTTGGGATGATAGGTGAGAGGTGGAGATGTTGCGTTTTTTGAGAGGAGATATCAGAAAATAAAGTTAAGAGGAGAAGAGCCAAGAGGAGAAAGGAGCAGTCAAAGGAGAGAAGAAAAAGAGTGGAAAGTGTGTGTAATCCATGTGACATGGGAGTGATATTGAACTGATTAATAGGATGCACAAAAAAGCTCCTCCAGGTGACAGTAAGCATGATTTTTCAACACCCCTTGTTGTCTGATGAGAATTGAGCCAAAAAAAACCTTTTAGAAATATTCCTAAGGGAGAGGAAGGTTGAGGATTTTCTGAGAGCCTCCGCCACCATTTCAGTAGTCGGTATGAGTTTAACAGAGATTTTGTTTTCCAAGTATAGGTTTTGAAGTAATTTGTCAGGGATTTAACCTCTATTGCTATACCTAGCCGTGGTTAAACCTGCAAAAGAATAAAGACAAACCAATATTTAAATTAGTTTTGACTTATATATTCCAAACAGAAACTTTAAAAGTTTACAGACTCGAATAATACCAAGGTATTATGAGTGAATAGCCACACCTTAAACCTTTATAATAGGTAAGGGGCCTTAGTCTTAAAGGAGTAAGACCAAAAGGAGATTTGCTTATAAATAAGCTCACACCCTTTAAAGAGTAACACACAGGGGTTACTTATTCAAGTGAGACCTTCCACTCGAAATTGGTGTTGCCAGATAGGTTATTGATTGAATTTAATACCAAAGTTTATAGCCCCAGTCAATCTTCTTCTTGAGATTAAGGTTAATGGGCTTGTTAACTCTTGCTTGTATTCTTGTTCAAATAATAATATATAATGGATGATGAAAGGGCTATAGGGTAAAGACCCTGCTCTTTTAAGGTAACAGGAACCCTCAGGAGACTCTAGTAATCACCAGGGGAGTGTCAGGCTCTCCTTGGTTTCGTCCTCAAAGGCCCAAGACATCATTACATCATTCTCAATGGGTAATGAAGAACTAGTACCCATTGGGAAGGATTTTCAAGGTAAAGTTTTCATTTAACTTACTAAAAGGTTACTTACTGGGTCTTAGGACTTATACATAACTCAGATGAACGGTATAGAAGCCTTAGATTCCATCATAATGATTATTTATATTGATTTAATGTAGCTTAATACCTTGGCAAATAATTTAATTTTAATTATAAGTATCTTAGCTCATACTATACACATAGAGTATGTATACTCTTTGCAATGTTTATTAAAAGGTTTACAGCCTACAGATGAACTCTGAGCCCTCTGAGTGGACGCACTCAAGGCTCAGTGAAGTATATTAAAGCATTATTACATCCAAAAGGGGATAGTATTAAATAAGCAATTAATTTATAATTATACTATACCTATAAGGGGTATATACTCTTGGAAGTGCTACTAGAAGGTTCATAGCTTACAATTAAGTTCTAAAGCCTCTGAGTGAACGCTCTCAAGGCTCAGTAAGTTGTATTAAGTGTACAGAGGGAGTATTACTTATAATTACATCCCAAAGAAGGATAATGTGTAATTAATTTATACAGTATAGAGAGTATGGGTTAATATGATTACTGTAACTCCTTCCCAAAGAGAGGAAACACTTTTGGAACTTCTATATCAATGATTGGGACGCATCTGAGTCCTCATAACTTAATTTAAAGTTATATTGGGTCCCCTTCTTGATAATATAAATTATCAAGGTTTTAATTCCATAATCCATACTCATAAAAACATACTTATACAACATTATATAATATTATTAAGATTTAATATATAATTACAAAACTATTCAAAATTTTCATTATTGTCTCCATTGTGGTTTGAACCAGTGACCTTGGTATCAGATACTGGGAAGTGAGCCTAGTACTTAGCCACTATACCAGCAGGACATATGAGTTTCCAGACATTTGGACAACTATAACTGTCTCATGGCTGACACTCCCTACCACCAAAAGAAAATTACTCTTCAGAGGAATTTTTAGCTCTCTTAGAGGCTCTATATCTCCTTAATAAAATATCAGAGTTTTTAATGTCTTTAGCTTCCAACCATAAGTCACTATCAGCTAATTTATTCTTAAACCTGACTAGATAAACTCTTACATCTTTACTGTCCTTTCTAATAATCTTATGGTTCAATATCTTGTGAGGTAATCCATCTTCAACATCCTGTAGAGGTGGGACCACAACCACAGGTACCTTCCTCAGTGGGAACTTTGCAGTGGGTTCTAAGAAATTCTTAACCAGACTGATTGGGAAAGTTGGATGTTTCCTGTCAAACTCCTTGCTCAGAATCACCTCTACTGCATTCTTACCATGTAAGGCTTTTACCACAAATGGCCCAACAAATGAGTCTTTGAGTTTTCTATGCCCTGCTATATTAGAAAAATTCACTGTCAAAACTAAAACCATGTCTCCAACTTTGATGTCATGATCCTTGTGTGTTCTATCCCATCTACCCTTATTGTACTCTACTGCTTCTTGAACACATTTGCTAGCAAAATTTTCGGCTTTAACCATCATATTTCTAAAGCAATCTGCAGTGGGATGCAGTACAATACTTTTGCTGAGGAGCATATCCTTGGGCATGCGCGGGATCCAACCTCTCTCTAATTCAAAAGGTGACATGTTAGTGGTGGAATGCTTACTAGAGTTGTAGGCAAATTCTAAGGCAGGTAACAATGATACCCAATCATGAGTATAACCATCATTGTCTTTGAAATCAATCCCATAGGCACAATACCTTCTTATCATGTCTTCCAAAGTCTGTATCATTCTTTCTGCCAATCCATCAGTCTGTGGGTGATAGGCTGTGGAGAAAGATAATTTGGTTCCTAACAAATCAAACAAACTCTTCCAAAATTCAGAAGTAAACTTAGGGTCTCTATTACTAATTATGTTTTGTGGGCAACCTACATCACTCACAATACTATTCCAAAACAATAATGCTACATCCATGGCAGAGCTATCCTTATAGCATGGCAGGAACCTAGCTCTTTTGGAGAACCTATCAACTATTACTAGTACACAATTGTGGTTATCCTTTCCTCCCGGTGGTAATCCAGATACAAAGTCCATATTAATAGTGGAACATCTATCCTTAGGTTCTTCTATTGACTGAAGCAAACCATATTTCTTTCCTGTGGATCTGTTAGCTTTCTGGCATCTCTCACACGAATCACAGTAGTCTGAGACAGTGTTTCTCCAACCAGGCCACCAAGCTATCATTTTCATCCTATCTGTTGTCCTCTCCTTAGACAAATGTCCTGAACAGATATTATCATGGCATTCATTCATCAACAACTGTATGTGCTGGTCCTTCACTAATACTACTGAACAGCAGTGGGCTGACTTATGATATAATAACCCGTCTAACAGGACTAGCCTGCCATCAATTAGTTCCTTCTTCCATTGTTCATCCAGTCCCTCAATCAGGTCTTGTCTATTGACTTTAGATTGCATAATTTCTACTAGTAGTGAAGTATTCTTTTCTCCTGAATAAGAGTCATACACAGAATCCCAAAAACTCTGTGCTAGACTACTCATTGAAATGGCCATGATAGGTAATGTATCTACAGTATCTTCTGGGTCATAAGCAGGATTATTGATGTCATTAGGTAGTGCCCATCGTGACAACCCATCTGCATTCTTATGTACCAGGCCTTCCCTGTGAACTATAGTCATAGAGCCTCTCCACTCCTGGATAGCAATCTGCCATCTCAACATATGCCTATTGGGTGTCTTCATGTTCAGAAGAGACTTCAAGGCTGTACAGTCAGTAATGACTTCAAACTGACAACCATCCAAATAGTAATACAATTTCTCTAAGGCCCACACCAAGCACAAGCATTCTAATTGTGAGGCACCATATCTCTTCTCACTATCCTTCAATTGTCTGGATATGAAGCAAATTGGCCCCTCAACTGGTTTATCATTCACAATCTGTATTTGGTGTAATGCAGCTCCAAGACCTTCCATACATGCATCCACATACAGTTTGAATGGTTTTTTAGGGTCTGGGTGAAATAGCAAGGGTGCACTTGTTAACTTTTCCTTAAGTACCTCATAGGCCTTCAACCTTTCTGTAGTCATTTCAAATGAAACATTTGGACTACATATCTTATACAGGCTAGAAGCTATTATTCCAAAATCCCTAATATGTAGCCTGTAATATCCTGCAAAACCTAGAAAACTCTGCATTTCTTTAATGTTACTAGGCGTGGGCTTCAGCAATACAGCTGCTACTCTTGCCTGATCTATCCCATGTGACAGACCACTCACAACATGAACCAAAGCCATCAATTCATTGAATCCAAATGAACACTTTGTCAAAGATATTTTCATATTCATCCTGATCACCTTCTTGAGTACAATGGAAATCCTTTCCTTATGTTCATCCCATGTTTCTGAAAATACAATTATTTCATCTATGTAGACTATCAACCAGTTTTGCATCAATTCGTCATGAAGTTCTGAGTCCATCATCCTCTGAAAATGGGATGGGGCATTCTTGATACCAAAAGGCATTCTCAAATACTCAAACAATCCTAGGTGGCATACTATCCTCAGGAATTTCCTGCTGTCATGGTCTACAACATTCTGATGAAAACCTTTCAGAACATCCATACAAGAAATATACTTAGCCTGGTGCAATTTGCTCAAAGACTCAACAATCTTCGGCATAGGATACCTATCAGGGGTTGTGTACGAATTCAGTGCTCTAAAATCCCCAACCATTCTGGACTTCCCATTATGCCAAGCTATGATTACAGGTGTAGTGATGTCCACGTCCTCATTAGCTCCTACTTTTCTGATCACATTCAACCTCAATAATGTATCTATATGCTCTTTCAATGCCTCCTTGCTTCTAGGGCTAGCAGGGAAAGGATGTTTCCTCAAAGCTGGGGGATATGGCCTGTCTATTGTTAAAGTAATCTTGACCTCATGACCCCTGATTGACCCAAAAGGCTGATCTACTGTTGCAAAAGCTGCTTGATGCCTAAACAACAAGGAAAATAGTTCTTCCTTTTCCTCTGCTTTCAAGGAAGAACTGATTCTTGAGTCTCTAAAGAGCTCTTGGCAAAAATCCTTTTCTGAAACATTGTTCACCATATCCATGCCAAAATTATTGAAGTAAAACCTTTCACTGTTTCCAATGGTAAAGGATGAAGAACTTTGCCCATGGAATAAACTAAAACAATACTTTTTCATATAGTCACTTCCAATGATGAAGTATTCGACCATTGTATTATCAATTATTACAAACTTGATCACCAGAGCCAAATCTTTCAGGAACAATCTAATTTTTACTATTCCTAAAGGTTCCAGTGCACCAGAACAGCTTTGTAAATTTAACTTGGGTGAGTCTAATAAGTGCTCTTTCCATTGGGGATAGAAATTTTCCAGGTATCCCCTTCCTACTATTGACTTGCAAGCACCTGAGTCCAGAAGCACCTTGCAAGGCTTTCCGCAGAATGAAATTCGTACCAATTCATTTGCTGAGTCTATTGAATTTATGCATCCTATGATTAAGTGGTTATCATTCTCCTCACTTTGGTCATCACAAGAATCATAAGCAATCTTCACTTGTTCTTCTTTGTTAGTTTCTATGTTATTTACTTTGATTGCCTTCTGAGGACAAGTCCTAGAAGTATGTCCTGCCTTCCCACATGTGTAACAAGAGAATTCTGTGCCCTGCAGGTTCAATTTTGGCTGAGTTTTGCCTTTGGATTTTTCCATAGGAACTTCTTTGGGAGGATATGATTTCCTCCTACCTAGAGATGTGTCTTCTACTATGTCTTCCAGTATATTAATCAAGTTTGAGCAATCATCCGTAGTTTTCATACTAGTTTTTACTGCAAATGAAACTTCACCATCCATCAAGGATAGTAACTTGAAATTAATACTATCTTGATCCAGGTATGGATCACAGGCTCTAAGCCTCTTCCTCTGTCTGGTTACCCATGTTGCTGGTGGTGTAACACCTGGCAGGAATCTGTCTTTGTTAAAAGCATTCAAACACTTCCTCTTCCAATTTGCTGTACCAAATTTTGAACTTATTTCTTTTTTCCAAAATTCCCAGTCTTGCACACCTACTGAATTCCTTCTGTCTCTATACCAGTCTGAGGCTATACCTTTAAACAAGATACTTAACCTGCTAGTGATCAAAGTATCAGGTAATCCTGTGTCCTCTTTCAATGTGTCAATCCATGAAATGAATTCAGTGTGGTCATATTCACCTTCTCCGGAGAAATCAGGCCATTCACTTATCTTGGGCAATCCCTGCAGTATCTGTTTGAACACTTCATTCTTACTAGAATCTTGTACTGGATCAATTTTTTCCGCTATCTTCCTATCCATCCTATGACCTCTGTCATGGTTGTTGGTTTCCATGGCATGAATGAGGTTGCTTGGGGACAAGGAGAGCAATCTACTGGCAAGCTTGTCATGGTTTTGCTCTAATTGTTTATGTACCTTATCAATCCTTGTACTCAAACTTTCTAAACCTTGTTCTGACACAACCTGATATTTCAATATCTCTTCTCTGACAGAATTCATATTTTGGTCAAATTTGTGTTCCAGCAGCTCCAAGGAGTGACTTATTTGTAACATCATGGATGTCAATGAATGGAAATCCTTCCTCACTGCTACAGATTCTTCTGCAGAATCTTTCAATGATTCACTAATACTTGTCACTTTGTCATCTAAATTACTTAAATCACTATTCTGGACCTTGATCAGGTCCAGTTCAATGGTCTTATTAGTCAAATATTCTATATCTTTTGCAGAATTCTCTAAAATAGATTTAAGGGCAATGCTATCAGATACTATACAACTGTACTTCTTGTCCATGGCTGCAAAGCCTTCAACACAATATTGGTTTGTGTGTACTACTGCCTTCTTAATGTGAAGGGTCTCTTTGAATACAACATCACAAAATTTTTCTAACAAAATTTCTGATTCAAGGGATAATCTTAACCCCTCTTTGCCCTCTTGGCTCTTTCCTCCTCTAAATATTGAAATCCCCCTTGGAGAGATCTTGCCATCCTCATCATCTCTCCATAAATTGCATTCCTGTGATCTCTTCTTTTCCTCATCCTTCCTCCCTGGTTGTGAGGAGGAGAGGGATCTCTGTTCCTCAAAGGAACCTGGGAACCAGAGGCTACTGGTTGTGGTGTTATCCCCCCTGATGGTTTCCTCTTTGACTTTGGTTTGGGAGCCACTGGCTTCTTGATCTGGGTTGGGTCCCAACTCTCTGTTTCTTTCATGAGCTTCTCCCTCCCCAATATCTTGATCAAAGCCCTGTGCGTTTCCAGGGCTTGGGTCAGGAACATTGCCTGGTTCTGTGGGTTGCTGGCCGCCACAGCCTCCAGATAATTGATTTTGTTTTGGCTGTGGCAGGTCAGCAGATTGGCTGCTCCTGGCGGTAGGTCGCCTCTTTCTTTGTTCAAAATCGCCGGGGGGCACAAGCTGAGCCCCCTTGCTTCTGGTGTTCATTGCCATTAACGGACGCAGTTAAGAACAATAAGTAATAAGTTATTTCAATACCGTTGTTACTTCACCAAAGGACAACGGAAGACTCACGGTGAGTCACAATGTCCGTAGTTGGCAATCTTGCCCTTTCCGTAGGTTCGACACTGCGGATACTTGGTCCCCTTGCTTTGCTTCGCGGGACTGAGCTAGTTTCCGATACAAAGCTTGGAAACCTTCCTCAGTTAGACGGAAGGAAGGAAGCAATGGATAATTGTCTCAAAACTATGTTGTGTCAAGAAGTAACTTAGGTACGCTGATACTATGTTTTTTTTTGTGTTTTTTTTTTTTTTTAAAAAATATACTAACTTTGTCTTCTAACCAATAATGGGACTAATAACGATGATCTATCCTTTGTTCAGGCGGCGGTAGGTCACCGGCACCGTTGAATTGATAAATGCAGCTGTTCTCTGCCTCAGCGCAAAATTACGCGGAGCTACAGTTAGCCGGAATTACGCGGCAATCGTCTTTGTTGAACTCCAAGTCGACAGAGAGCAAGATTGTCGAACACACACCCTCGGACAATAGACAACGGTCAAACACACACCCTCGGACAATAGACAACGATTCCTTTTAGGATGCTGTGAAAAAAAAAAACTTGGTTTTTTTTTTTTTTTGACGGTTTCTCCTAATTAAATCTTGTTTTTTTTTTTTTATATATATTTAAAACAAACAAAACAAAACCAGGTCAAAACCAAGCACACTAGATTAAGATTGCTTAATCTCAGTGGAATAATATCTTTAAAAAGGGCTAACTGTTTTAAAAGCAGTTTTCGAAAATTTTTCCTTTTTTTTTTTTTGTTCTATTTTCTATAATTTTCCTATATGGAATGGAAAAAAATCAATAATCAGCAAAAACTTTGTTCAAAATTGGTCAAAAATGCGCACAAAATATGCTTAAAAACTCAAAACAGAAGGACTTTAAAGCTCAAAGCAAAAATCCCAGAATTTTCGAAAATTTGCTGTTTTTTTTTTTTTTTTATTTACTGATTTTTATCAGAAAATCTATAAATCAGCAAAACCTTTTGCCCAAAATATCACAAAATTGCGTACTTTAAGCAGACAAAACAATCTCAAAGGTACTGAAATCAGATGAGGCCCCCAATTGTCAGGGATTTAACCTCTATTGCTATACCTAGCCGTGGTTAAACCTGCAAAAGAATAAAGACAAACCAATATTTAAATTAGTTTTGACTTATATATTCCAAACAGCAACTTTAAAAGTTTACAGACTCGAATAATACCAAGGTATTATGAGTGAATAGCCACACCTTAAACCTTTATAATAGGTAAGGGGCCTTAGTCTTAAAGGAGTAAGACCAAAAGGAGATTTGCTTATAAATAAGCTCACACCCTTTAAAGAGTAACACACAGGGGTTACTTATTCAAGTGAGACCTTCCACTCGAAATTGGTGTTGCCAGATAGGTTATTGATTGAATTTAATACCAAAGTTTATAGCCCCAGTCAATCTTCTTCTTGAGATTAAGGTTAATGGGCTTGTTAACTCTTGCTTGTATTCTTGTTCAAATAATAATATATAATGGATGATGAAAGGGCTATAGGGTAAAGACCCTGCTCTTTTAAGTTAACAGGAGCCCTCAGGAGACTCTAGTAATCACCAGGGGAGTGTCAGGCTCTCCTTGGTTTCGTCCTCAAAGGCCCAAGACATCATTACATCATTCTCAATGGGTAATGAAGAACTAGTACCCATTGGGAAGGATTTTCAAGGTAAAGTTTTCATTTAACTTACTAAAAGGTTACTTACTGGGTCTTAGGACTTATACATAACTCAGATGAACGGTATAGAAGCCTTAGATTCCATCATAATGATTATTTATATTGATTTAATGTAGCTTAATACCTTGGCAAATAATTTAATTTTAATTATAAGTATCTTAGCTCATACTATACACATAGAGTATGTATACTCTTTGCAATGTTTATTAAAAGGTTTACAGCCTACAGATGAACTCTGAGCCCTCTGAGTGGACGCACTCAAGGCTCAGTGAAGTATATTAAAGCATTATTACATCCAAAAGGGGATAGTATTAAATAAGCAATTAATTTATAATTATACTATACCTATAAGGGGTATATACTCTTGGAAGTGCTACTAGAAGGTTCATAGCTTACAATTAAGTTCTAAAGCCTCTGAGTGAACGCTCTCAAGGCTCAGTAAGTTGTATTAAGTGTACAGAGGGAGTATTACTTATAATTACATCCCAAAGAAGGATAATGTGTAATTAATTTATACAGTATAGAGAGTATGGGTTAATATGATTACTGTAACTCCTTCCCAAAGAGAGGAAACACTTTTGGAACTTCTATATCAATGATTGGGACGCATCTGAGTCCTCATAACTTAATTTAAAGTTATATTGGGTCCCCTTCTTGATAATATAAACTATCAAGGTTTTAATTCCATAATCCATACTCATAAAAACATACTTATACAACATTATATAATATTATTAAGATTTAATATATAATTACAAAACTATTCAAAATTTTCATTATTGTCTCCATTGTGGTTTGAACCAGTGACCTTGGTATCAGATACTGGGAAGTGAGCCTAGTACTTAGCCACTATACCAGCAGGACATATGAGTTTCCAGACATTTGGACAAGTCTAACTGTCTCATGGCTGACATAATTTAATTTTTATGTTGATGTGTTTTGTTTTTGAGTTCAAACCAAAGTGTTTGAGCTTATCAAGAAGGCCTTTGTTGTCAATGTGAAAAGAGGTAGGACTGATGGATGAGTTCCAAAGTTTGGAGATCATGGTGGTAAGCCAGAAATTTTCCTGCACCCCGTCTGAGAGAGCTGATAGTTCCAATTTGGTTCAGGACATGGTAACGTTGAGCTGTTTTTTTCTGCACCACAATACCGGAAAATTTAGCCAGAAGGTAATATTGCTGCTTTGAGATATACAAGTAACAGGATCATCTGCCCATGTAGCATTTGTATAAAATTTTACAGTGCAACAGTTTGGATTGGGGTGGAGAGTTAGAGAAATATATTTAGTTCCCTTCAGGAATTTCCAACAGTGAACCACCTCTTTCCAATGGTTGATGCCGGGTTTGTGATTATATTGAGACAGAATAGAGACAGCCACAGACAAGTCAGGAAAATATTGGCAAGCCAAATAATTCAGAATACCAGTGAATGATTGGTAGTTGATTCCTAACTTGGAGAACTTGTCTTGTTCTTGTAGAGACGCCGGGGTTAGATGGATGTGAGGATTCAAAGGAGTGTTTAAAGGTTTGCAGTTAGTAAAATCAAGAAGCTTAAGTCCTTTGTTGATGAGAGAGTGTTGACTAAGAAAAATGGAATGTTTGTCAACAGTCACATCCATTCCAAGCAAGGCGTCAGGATTGTGAGCTGAAGACTTGGGGAATTGTTGAAGAAAATATTTTTCAAAGACCTTTGTTTTTCCCCCAACTATCAAATTCTCAATGTGAAAGAAAATGAAGGAGTTGAAGTCTTTATGTACAAAGAAACAGGTGTCGGCAGTAGATTGATGGTATTCAAGATTGGTAAACCAAGTGGTAAGATTTTCATACCAATTTGCAGGAGCTTGTTTTAAGCCATAGAGAGATTTTTTTAAATTGAGGAAGGGTGCCTTTTAATGAGATTCTTTTGGAGTCTTGATAAATATATCTTCTTCAAGGGAAGCAAAAAGAAAGGCCCTTTTTACATCAAACTTTCTGATAGGAAGATTTTTTTCTAGACAAAGGATAGGAGAGATGGGAACTTTCCCGTAGGGGCAAAGGTGTCACCATATTCTAGGTCAGGTATCTGAGAGAAGCCTTGTACACAAAGTCTTGCTTTAACCTTCTCAGCAGATGAGAAAGTAGCTGGTTTTAGTTGAGTGGCCCAGGTGGTGTGGAGATAATGATTGGGAGTATCAAAGTGATCTTCCCAAACATCATGAGCCTTGATGTTTTCCAATTTGCACCTCTTAGCCTTGGTAACCAAAAGGGGATCAAGAGACTCAGAGTGATAAGAATATTTGTTGGGTTTGATATTGGCAGTGCGTGGTCAAAGCATTCTGACGGGGACAACAATATTAGAAGACAGTTCCAAGACCAAATCTTGATTAGTGGTGCTATCAACGTTGTCCTCCTCTGTGTTTAGGGGAACAGGAGTCAAGTTGGTAGAAATGATGATTTTGTCTTTTTCTTCAAGAGATTTGAGGTTGGAATCAATTGAGTTCTCTAGTTGATTGAGGAAACATTCATCAGAGGTAGATTTTGTTTTTATGTCCTTTGGTTTGTAGCTCAGAAACTGTACGTGTTTTGTGTCTACTATCTTGTTGGACATGTTCAGGATACAATATGACTGTAGTGCTGGGGATTAGCCAATTGGGTTTCCAAGTCCACCTGGGGAATGTAATTTGGATCCGGCTTCAGTTGGAGTCAGAAGATAAGAGACCGGAATTGCAATGGGTTTGAAATAAAACAGAGGAAGAGAGTTATTTTTGAACAATTTGTAGGGGGATTTGTTGCTCTTGTGTGTAGGGATTTGATTTAAAGTAAGAGTAACTCCTAAAAGTACTTTGTTTCACAGATTCCTGGGAAGATTTGAGTCAAGCAGGATGGTCCTAAGCGATTCTAGAATAGATCTGTTGAATTGTTCAGCAAGTCCATTCTGCTGAGGAGGATATGGATCTGAAAAAGTCTGATTGATCAGGTTTTTCTTGCAGAACAGTTCCATACAGGAGTTTTTGAATTCCGTTCCTTGGTCCAAGTGTATGATGAGAGGGTAGTAACCAAAGCGTTTAGCCTCCAAACTTAGGAGCTTGACTAGGGTAGGACCAATGGAATCTTTTGTGGATATGGGAATTGCTTGAAAGTATCAAGAGAACAAATCTGCTATAGTGAGAATAAACTTGTGAATGGCTCTGGAAGCAGGAAGCGGACCAATGGTATCTAAATGTAACTTGGAGAATGATTTGTCAGCGGTAGAATTTCTTGTCTTGAAGGATAATTTAGTGATCTTTGATAGCGTGCAGGATTGGCAGTCTGAGGTTTTCTTAACAGGAAAACTCAATTTATGCCTCAATTGATGGTAACTAACATGACCCAAAGACTTATGAAGATATTTGGCAGAGGACAGATAAGACTCATGAGAAGATAGCAAGATTTAAAGCAGGGTATGTTGTTCTGGTAAAAACCTTTCATTGCAAGCATATTGTTGAGATGCAAGGAGATAGAGTTGAGATTGAAATCAACCAAGAACCCATCCAGTATCAGTTTACAGAGCAACAAGAGATTAATGGTAATTTTTGGAACGTAGAAAACCCTATTGAGATTGAGAGTGCCGCCGTTGTACATCAATCTGAGAGAACCTTCTCCTTTGATTTCCAGGGATCCAAGTCCAGAGCTCATATTAATCAGTCCTCCTTTTTTTGTTACGTTGTGGTGTCATTATATAGCCTTGGGTCGGGGACTGCGTCGCGGCCTGCGCGCTCAGCATCTGGTAGGTTAGGCTCAGCAGTGGGGGTGCGCCGGTCCTCAGCAGTAGCCGCTGCGGGTTCAGCAGTAGCCGCTGCGGGCTCAGCAGTGGGCGCGGCGGGATCGGGCACGCGACTGCGGGCCGGGCCTGACTAAGGGAGGCGGGCCGCGACCCGCTTGGATGTCCGACTCATGGATGGAGCTGGGCCGACCAGGTTCTCGGAACGGCTAGTCGGGGGAGGAAAAAGCGGGGCGACAGCGGGGCTATATGCGTGGGCAGCCGCGCGCAAGCGCGGGCCGGCCACGGGACGGGAAAATCCACGACGGCGCGTCGGGTGGATGCGCGCAAGCGCGGTGAAACTTGGGTATCGCGCGGCGGAGGGCCGGGCCACCAAAAGACAAACCGGATGCGCGTAATGACAGGCGAGCTGGCGGGGATAGGGTATGGGTATGGGTTTAGGGATGGGTCAGGGTTCTGGGTCTAGGGTTCCTTCTTCATGGTTGCCAGTCTGTCTTTGTGCTTGTGCTTAGGTTAGGGTTGAGGGGGAGGGCTCAAATACCCTTCCCCTTGACTCCGGGTTGTAGGGGAGATCTCATGATCCATCGGACTATCTCTCTCACACTCTCTCTCTCTCTCTCTCGGAGTAAAGAAAAGGAAGCATTCTTGGTCTTACAGACGCCAGGACCGTCAATCCCATAACTAGGGACAACTTCGTGAGGGATAACCTCTAAAGTTTCCACATCTGGGGGTCTGGCCGGGAACTTTCGATCCGTTCTCAGTCTCTTGAAGATTGCGCAGAATGCTACCGACAACCACTCCGGGATCCAATACTCCCCTTCCCTACCCTCCACGCCCAACTCCAGTCTCTGCCTCTCAACCCCCTCCGCCGCCGTCCGCTCATGCTCCTAGAGTTAGCGGGTTTGCTCCTCCCTCGGAAGGGTTGTCGGACATGGCGGTAGAGGCCCCTCGCCGCGTTTGGTTGAGGCCGAGGGATTTCCCTCATCTTTGGTTCAGTACTTCGGATGTCGAGCGGTTCCTTTCTAGGTTCGAAGGGATCGCGGAATCGGAGGGCGCGTCGGGCGCAGATAAGGTTCGGACTATTGTGCTGTTCATTACCAAGGAGGAGAAGCTGCGGGACGTGGAAGAAATGGTTGGATACGAGAGGCAAGACTGGGGGAAGTTGAAAAGCGAGATGTTGGCGAGGTGGGGAAAGCGTGAACCTCGGTTTTGGGAAAGCAACTTCGATCGAGCTGCGGAAGAGGCGATTGAGAATGGCGGGGTGCGATTGCGCAAAGGATTAGTGGAATATATGTCAAGGTTCGAGCAAATCTACGGGTACCTTGCAAAGAACAAGGTCGTCGCGGGTCAGACGGGTGCCATGAAGCGGGCTTTCCTGGGGGGTCTCGCGCCCCAGCTCCGTTCCAGAGTGCAACAATACCTGTATGACCACAGCCTGGTTAAGAGGTCGCTGGATGGGAGCGTCGCAATTCTCCCCGATCTTTCGGTTATCCGTCAAGGCGTGGAAAGCAAAATCGATTTGGACGAGCTCATCGCGGATACGGCACAAACGTACCCGTCTTCCTCCAAGAAATCGGTCACGATCTCGGCGCCGGCCCCCAACCAAACTTTGGCCGCGCGGCCGCCGACGCCCTCTCATGCCGGACTTTCCCAGCAGCCTCTGGGACCATCAGTTGGGGAGATAACGGAGATTCTGCGGGACATAAGGGTTTTCCTCAACCGGACACCGGCTCCTACAGCTCCGGCAGCCGCACCGTTTCCGGCGGCTCCTTCTCAACCGCGCGCGGTGCCACCTCACATGGCGGAGGGGTTCCAGCCCCCTAGCGGATCATCCGGATCGTACGGGTCGCCGCAATGTTCATATTGCGGGGTGAGAGGGCACTGGAAGTCAGTTTGTGAGGACCTCACTCGGGACATGGACAAAGGGCTTGTTTGCGCATCCGGGATGACGTACATATTTCCGACGGGTGAATCGGTGGACCTGACTAAGGACAAGCCGCCACCAATGGTGCAAGTGCGGGAAAGAGCAAAGGCTAAGACCGAGACTGCTCGGGTCTTGCTTGGGATTGTCACCGCGCCCGGAACCTGGGTAGCGCCAAGAGTGGAGGCTGAAGTCAGGGCATTGGCGGCAAATGAGCGTATTGCGATGGATGTCGACGAGCGACCAACGGCCTCGAAGCCAGTTGCGCGAGTACCGATTTCGGACGGGCCGTCCTCTAATTCCGCGGGAAAGAAGAAGGCCGCGGACATCGTCCGAAGGGTAATGGGAAACGACTTGCCAATACCCCTGACCCTACGAGAGCTAGCGGCGGTGTCCCCCGCGGTCGTCGACGAGATGGTCCAGGCTTTAAAAGATTGCGGTCAGGGTCGGGTGCTGACGACGGTTCAGCGGGTTAATGTGGCGGAGGAGGAGGTGGATCCCGAGCTGTGCCGGTCGAAGTCGGTATCCGTCCCGCTTGCTTATGTCGCAATGACCATCGCCGGGCGGAAGGTGTGGGCGATGGTGGATAGCGGGTCAATGGTCAACCCGCTCCCATCAAGGTTGGTGGACGAGCTAGGTCCGGTGCGGAGGAAGTGTGCAATGGGTCTTCGGGCGTTAAATGGCCGGGAATGCCGCGTGGATGGAGTAGTAGAGGCAGAGGAGGTGGAAGTCGCCAAGGTCTGTAAGCCCCTGTCATTTCTCTCAGTGGAATGCAGAGATGTGATTCTAGGACGGCCATTCATGTTTGGTTTCCGAGCCCGAATGGCCTTCAACGCCGAGGAAGGGACGGAGGCACTGACCGTCGAAGACTCGCTCGGAGCACGGTACGAGACGACGATCTGCGATCACGGGAGAGGGAAATGGATACAGGACCCAATGTCTGGCGGCAACAAAGAGTCCGGCGTGGGGTTCGACCGTAAGGGTTACCCTGCGGAGGATTTTTTCTAGTTGGCCGCGGGAACCGTGCGGAGCAGGCTCCGGCTCAGCACGGGCGGCCGACAGGTGAGGAGCAAGCGGGGGAGGGCGCGCGTGGGGCGCAGGTGCCAGAAGTAAGTCCCATTCCTCAGTATGCACTGCCGGAAGGCGCTACGCTTCAAAAACCCTATCATCGTGCCACAGTCGTGAGCAAAGGCGAAAGCCCCGGTCTGGTCATTACTAGGACTTACGACAGCGACGATCGGGTCTGGATGGCGCGGTGTAACGCGGGCAAGTACAAACCGGTAGCGCGGAAAGTCCGGCCGCGGAACGAGCCAATGCCTCAGGGGCTCAACGGACCCTTACGACCGATCGCGTGGTCCCGTGACCCGTGGGAGACGCCCCTTAGGAAGAATGGATGGGTAACGCGGTTGGCGCGAATCACGGATGAGCGGGTGGACGCCCTCAACTTCGGACCGACGGGATGGCTGAGTGCGGAGGAGATGGATCTGCTGGTGTCGGTATTGGTGATGAGGGAGAAGGCGCTTGCTTTTGGACCGGACGAGCGCGGGTTGTTGAGAGTTGAGATCGGGGACCCTTACATTATTCCCACTGTCCCTCACAAACCGTGGCAAATCAAGCCAATTCCGATCCCCCGTACCGTTCGGGAACCCTTTCTGGAGCTGGTACGGGAACGCGTGAGGACGGGGCTTTACAAGCAATCCACGTCAAGCTACTCGAGTCCTATCTTCGCGGTCGTTAAGCAGGACAGGAAGTCGTTAAGGATTGTTCACGACCTTCAGAGGCTAAATTCGTTCACTATTCGCGACGCGGGGCTTCCCCCGCGCGTTGAAGAATTTCTGGAGTCAATGGCCGGGCGCGCTTGCTACGGGCTGGTGGACGTGATGGGGGGATATGACCAGCGAGAACTCCACCCTGACTCGCGGCCACTGACGGCGTTTGAAACCGGGCTCGGGAGGATGCAGCTGACGCGGCTACCGCAAGGTGCGACCAACTCAGTGGCGGTATACCAAGCCCAAATGACCTGGATACTACGCGACGACCTTCCGGAAGGCGTGCAGATCTTCATTGACGACGCTGGCATCAAAGGCCCCAGAACGGACTACAAGGGCGCGGTCCTAGAGGATGCATCCGCGATCCGGCGATTCATCTGGGAATACGCGGAAAGGCCGCGGAGCGGTTGAAGAAAACCCGGACGGCGTCAGTCCGCTATTGGGACAAGCGCTGTTCCCATCGCCTCCGGGATCCGCTGCGGAAGGGGGACCTGGTTCTGCTGTATAATCGGAGTCTGGAATCCCAGTGGGGCCGGCTTTTCGCCAACCGGTGGAACGGGCCGTACCGCGTGGCCTCTAAGTTCTTGGGCGGCAGCTACGGACTTGAGGAATTGGACGGGACGCCGCTCAAGCGGAAGGCCGCGGCTTCGCACGTGAAACGCTTCTTCGCGCGCGGTTCCACTTCCTTCGACGAGACGGCGAGCAATGATTCGGGGCCCGGGGGCGAATCGGTTCCAGAGTCCGACGACGGCGCGGATCGTTCGGACAGCGAAGTAGCGGCGCGCGACGCGCGGCTCCGGAGAAGTAGGAGGTTGCAGACGGCTGGGGACAGCTGCCAAGCTGGGGGGGGTGCTAGGTGGTTAAGCTTTACTTGGTAAGGGGGTGCTCTAGCCGGTTCACAGCCGGGACAACTAGACACCCCAGAATGTTCGTTTCCTTATGTTTTGGTTTGGGCTTGGCTTTGGATTGGTACTGGCTATGGTTTATTTATTGCAGGTACGCGGGCGCGGCGTGGCGTCGGGCCCGCAAACGCGAGGACGAGCCCCGCGCACGGATGGCGGGACGAAGAGCTCTGCAAAAAAAAAAAAAAAAAAAAAAAAAAAAAAAAAAAATGAAAATGAAAATGAAATGAATGGAATAATAAATATAGGATATTTTCTTCCTCTTCTCTGGATTTGGGCTGTTTTCTTTCCTTTTTTTTCTATTTCTCCCCTGTTTCTTTCTTCAACGGACGGGCGCGATGGGCAGGGATGGTATAACCGCGGATTAAAGCTTAGCTTGGTAAGGGGGTGCTCTAGCCGGTTCACAGCCGGAACGACTAGACACCCCAGAATGTTTGTTCCCATTGCTTCTCCCTTATACTCCCGGTTGTGAGCGCGCGCTGTTGGCGCGGTGTTTGTTTTGTTTTTTAGTACGGGTACGGGGAACTGTGTGGCAGTCCGTCTGGGGCGGTCCAGGTACCTCTTTTCTTGGAATAACTGGTCACTTATGGTTTCTCACGGAGGGAGCGCGCGGACGTGGATCTCAACCTCAGCCTCACTCACACTCACTTCTCACGCGGACGCGGATCTCAGCACTCACACTCACTTCTCACGCGGACGCGGATCTCGGCACTCACACTCACTTTCCACCCGGACGCGCGGACGCGGCCCTTTCTTTTCCTCGCGCAGCAAGATGTATTTCTCCAAGGATTGCGGTACAACAATAGGACAAGAAAGTAAGCGGGAAAGGAGAGAAGGAAGGGGGTGGGGGCGTCTAAGCCATTCGCAGGGGAGCATGACGGCGATGGGAAGGGACCTCTGGGGACAGAACTCAAGTTGGGGGGGGATGTGGTGTCATTATATAGCCTCGGGTCGGGGACTGCGTCGCGGCCTGCGCGCTCAGCATCTGGTAGGTTAGGCTCAGCAGTGGGGGTGCGCCGGTCCTCAGCAGTAGCCGCTGCGGGCTCAGCAGTAGCCGCTGCGGGTTCAGCAGTAGCCGCTGCGGGCTCAGCAGTGGGCGCGGCGGGATCGGGCACGCGACTGCGGGCCGGGCCTGACTAAGGGAGGCGGGCCGCGACCCGCTTGGATGTCCGACTCATGGATGGAGCTGGGCCGACCAGGTTCTCGGAACGGCTAGTCGGGGGAGGAAAAAGCAGGGCGACAGCGGGGCTATATGCGTGGGCAGCCGCGCGCAAGCGCGGGCCGGCCACGGGACGGGAAAATCCACGACGGCGCGTCGGGTGGATGCGCGCAAGCGCGGTGAAACTTGGGTATCGCGCGGCGGAGGGCCGGGCCACGAAAAGACAAACCGGATGCGCGTAATGACAGGCGAGCTGGCGGGGATAGGGTATGGGTATGGGTTTAGGGATGGGTCAGGGTTCTGGGTCTAGGGTTCCTTCTTCATGGTTGCCAGTCTGTCTTTGTGCTTGTGCTTAGGTTAGGGTTGAGGGGGAGGGCTCAAATACCCTTCCCCTTGACTCCGGGTTGTAGGGGGGATCTCATGATCCATCGGACTATCTCTCTCTCACTCTCTCTCTCTCTCGGAGTAAAGAAAAGGAAGCATTCTTGGTCTTACAGACGCTAGGACCATCGATCCCATAACTAGTGACAACTTCGTGAGGGATAACCTCTAAAGTTTCCACAACGTCTAGATTTGTAAAGAGTGAGGAGTCAGGAGTCGTGTGATTGGAACAGCCGGAATCAAGGATGAAAAGTAGGGAGTCAGAACGGAAGCACAAGGGTGTGCTAACGTAGGCTTGGGACCAACAGTTTTTTTTAGGTTGCAGATGAGGATATAGCATCCGGCATTTGTGCTCCCAATGGTTTGCCAAGGTTTTGTGTTTCTTTGCCTTACACTTGCCCAATGGATCTGTGAATAAGGAGTTGACTGGACTGGACAAGAAACCACCGTTCTCAGCGGAAGAATTGAAGTGTTGTTCATTCAAGTGAATTTGAAAGTGATCAAGCACACTGTCTGGAGTGATCTCGGAGGAGACCTTTGAGTGTGTGACTTTCTGCTCACTCACATTGAAGGAGTTGGGCAGTTTTCTGAGTACCATGTACGCCAGTACGTCCTGAGGCAAGAGTATTCCAATCTCCTGCATTTGATTAATTCTGGTTTTAATATCCATTATGAATGATTGGATGTTGCTTTCATTGAAGACAATACTTTTTAATAAGCTGTATATTCTGGCTCAATTAGCTGGTTGAGATGACAAAAAGTGGTTGAGTATGTCTTTCCAGAGAGTCTTGGCATCTTCTTCATTGGAAGAATCAACAATTGTGGTGTGAGTTGAGGGAGACAGTTTAGATATAAGAATCAAGACCAGCATAGTGTTGTCTTTTGAGTCAAGATTGGGTCCGTCCAAGGACATTGTGTTCTTGAGTTTAGCTAGGTTGAGTAGAGTGTTCATTTGTGTTCTTCAGGTTGTAAAGTTGTCATCTGTTAACAGAGGAATAGCCTCAATTTTTTTTTAAGATTGTAGGATTGATGTTGTCCATCTTAGAGGTAGTGACTTTCAGCTTGCTACTTGGACAGAGCAACCTGTCAAAGCAGATTTAAAACAGAAATGAAATAATAAAATTAGAAGGAGTGGGAAATCCATGAATATTATTACAGAAATAAATTTCCCACTCAAAATTAAGTAGGGTCACTCACTGACCCCACCCTTGAATTCTAACTCCTTACATTTTTAAAAAATTATTAAACAAAATGACCAACAGACCACGACACCACCATGGCACCTTTTGGCCATTTTAAAATTTCACACATTATGCCATGTATAGGTTTCACACCAAAAATTCAGTCAGAATTGAGGCGTTGTGTATATTTTAGGAGTTACAGGCGGATTTGTGTTGTGTCACAATTCCCACACGCAGCCCCGCATTCATACAGTAAGGGTACACACGCCTGACACTCAATATGTAGGCGCATGTCAAAAGGCCCGCATGAAAAATGAATGACTGGCCGCAGGCAACAGATTCCCGCACACAGCTTTCAAGCCTGCTTGTCAAAAAAAATTGTACTAAGCCTGACAGCCAGGTACCGCAGGAACAGGCTAAAACCTGCATGCATGCATCATGTATATTTAAAAACTTGACTTCCGGACAGAGGGATGTCTGAAACCTAATAATATTGAATAAAAAATATGAAAATCAAAATATAAAGCAAATAAATTGTGGGAAACAATAATGAAGGTTGTCATGTAAATGAGATTGCCAAATCTTTATGAACCACAAAACACAACAAGGAGTTGACCTAAAAATTATTAAAAATTCCCAACATGTGCAGAAGATGCCGTAGAATCTACTAATACCCACTTCTACCCAGGTCACTCAAAAGAAATTAACACAAAATAAGGAAATGTGTCTAAATCATAAAAATAACAAATTATCATTTAAAAACCTTCTGACAATTATTTCACAAAGAAATATGACATAGACAAGGCTAGCAGATTGACAGCACCAGAAATACGTGCCAAACTAGCCCTGGCCAGCCTACTAGCCTCAGCATCCACGCACAACCCTCTCTACGTGCCCTGAGAAGGTCTTATTACCCCAAAAAGGTATATAAACAACCCTTTTTAAGTGATTTAAACCTCAGTAAATTTTAAGCATCAATCAAGACCCCTTGCCATCCATGATCAAGTGTTTATTCAAGATAAACAAGTGATATATGGCAATTTTCTTGGAATTATTATTCCAAAAACAATATCACTTTCTCTAGCTAAAGGATGGCAAAGTTCCTGGCATCAGGAAGCTGACAGTGACGGCTGGTTTTTTTTTTGGAAAGAATTGGTGTGTTTTGACTGTTAATCGTGATGAAACTGAAGAGATTGATCTTACAATTCCAGAACTAAAAACCAGTCTGATAACACAAAGACAATGTATAAATAAGAGACAATCATGAAATTTAAGCTATGAATGAAAAAGAGCATGAGAATGATTGAGAGAATCAACCAATTAATTGAAGAAATGAATCATACCGCCCAGAGATGAAGAAGTAGTGTTGAGATGAATGAGATGAGAACATTGGATGAATGAAGAGAGGTAGCTAGGATGGATGAGAGGACTAAAACGGAAGATGAGTAATGTGTTGATCTTGGGGTTTTTTGGATCAGATTCTCACCAGATGAAAGCAAGTAAGGATGAAAGCCTTGAACAAACAAGCAAGTAGAATCGTCGTAGTGGTCTTGAATGGACTTGATAGATGACGATTAGACCAGCGGAAGATGGGTTTGGGATAATAGGTGAGAGGTGGAGATGTTGCATTTTTTGAGAGGAGAGATCAGAAAATGAAGTGAAGAGGAGCAGAGCCAAGAGGAGAAAGGAGAAGTCAAAGGAGAGAAGAAAAAGAGTGGAAAGTGTGTTTCATCCATGTGACATGGGAGTGATATTGAACTGATTAATAGGATGCACAAACAAGCTCCTCCAGGTGACAGTAAGCATGATTTTTCAACAAAAAGCACAAAATTCAAGATGATGAAGCCTCTTACCATCCACCTGGAAAGCATTTTTTTTCTCAAACAGCAACAACAATAAGTGAGAAAGTGAGTGAATTTGATAAAACCTGATTTTTTCATTTTTTCTGATTTGTTTGCAATTTTTTATAGGTTTCCTGCAAATTATCAAATTATTCTTCTGGAATCTTTGAGCAAGTTTCAATGGAACAAGTGAGTGGAATTTTTCCAACATATTTCATTTTAGAATCAATTCTGATTTTTTGTTTTAGTTCAAATACAAAGACTTCATTGCCCCAGCAACAGCTATTGCCCATATATCCCACTGTGAAGATGTTCTGGGAGGTGTTAACTGTGGATTCAAAGCAGCAGCTGTTGGTTTGAGACGGAAATCTGAAGACTGGATTGAAATCAGGAAAATAATGATCAAAGAGCTGGAAACCAACCCATTCTCCCAAGATTCAAAATTAATGCATGAAATCTGGGGTGAAACCTTTCAAGAGGCATGGAGGCAACTCAACCAGCTCTCTGGACCAGCTCCAATATACATATGGATGAAGTTCCCATTCCATGGCTTTCTTCTTTCTGAAACTTAAAAGTGTCCAGTGGTTCTGTTTTCTTCTTTAATTTGTTGCACTTATCTTCCTCTGAATTCCCCTTCCACTCCAAATCCCAAATCATCTTGTATTTGCTTAATTCATTTAGAAGATTTCAAACATATAGTTTCATTCAACTTCAATTCTGATCATTGGCCAGCCCCCAAATTGAATCCACTGTGGAAAAGCTGTGTGACCAAGGATTCCAAAGCATGGATGACCATTATTTAGAAGGATTCTGGGGCTTGGTGATGAGGTTTTGTTCCCAAGGAGGGAATCCAGCAGAAAAATAAAACCCATAGTAGTGGAATCATATCAAGCAAAATTATTGCTATGATATTTGTAATAAAATTTTGTATTTGTATTTATTGAAACAGAAAAAAAATTAGAACCAAAAATGTGGAACACCCCTTTTATTTAAAATTATTTTCATCATTCTGAATAATTTGTGTGGTAAAACCTGTAATCAAAGCTCATCCAAATTTTTCATTCAATTTTTGGATGTTAATCTTAATTTTTGCAAAAACAATTGAGAGAAGCATTGATACAAGAAGTGAAAAAAATCTTAAAAAGGATATGTTATTTTGAAGCATTTTTATGTTGGATCCAATTTTTGGAAGCCAAGGATACATCAAAAAAAATCTCAAAAAAATTTTTTAAAGCTCTTCAGCTGATTGATAGATATTTTGAGAGTTCAAAGTGCCAAAAAAACTTAATCCAAAAGCCAAAGGAATAGGTCCAAAAATGAGTTTTTTTTGATTTTGTTAATTTTTTGACCCAATTTTAGAAGGGGTTTAACTGGTCCCAGAATTATAAAGGATTAGCTTTAAGGGTTCAAGACGCCTATCTACAGGCCTTCTGTATTAGAATGTCACAAAACAAAGTTCTTGAAACGGCCTTCTAAACAAGGATTGGTCTGTGTATACTGGATGTTGCAGGGATGTGCTACTCCCGTGAGTTCAAGGGTAGCACCCGTGAAAAAATAATGCCCTAAATAATAAAGAATAAAGAAAAAAGAAAAAAAATAAATAATAAATAATAAATAACAAATAATAAATAATAAATAATAAATAACAAATAACCAATAATTAATAATAAATAATAAATAATAAATGATAAATAAAAAATAACAAAGAATAAAGAATAAAGAATAAAGAAAAAATAATAAAGAAAAAATAATAAATAATAAAGAAAAAATAATAAATAATAAAGAATAAAGAATAAAAAATAAAGAATAAAGAACAAATAATAAATAATAAATAATAAATAATAAATAATAAATAATAAATAATAAATAATAAATAATAAATGATGAATAATAAATAATAAATTATAAATCATAAATCATAAATAATAAATCATAAATAATAAATAATAAATAATAAATAATAAATAATAAATAATAAATAATAAATAATAAATAATGAATAATAAATAATAAATAATAAATAATAAATAATAAATAATAAATAATAAATAATAAATAATAAATAATAAATAATAAATAATAAATAATAAATAATAAATAATAAATAATAAATAATAAATAATAAATAATAAATAATAAATAATAAATAATAAATAATAAATAATAAATAATAAATAATAAATAATAAATAATAAATAATAAATAATAAATAATAAATAATAAATAATAAATAATAAATAATAAATAATAAATAATAAATAACAAATAACAAATAATAAATAATAAATAATAAATAATAAATAATAAATAATAAATAATAAATAATAAATAATAAATAATAAATAATAAATAATAAATAATAAATAATAAATAATAAATAATAAATAATAAATAATAAATAATAAATAATAAATAATAAATAATAAATAATAAGTAATAAATAATAAATAATAAATAATAAATAATAAATAATAAATAATAAATAATAAATAATAAATAATAAATAATAAATAATAAATAATAAATAATGAATAATAAATAATAAATAATAAATAATAACTAATAAATAATAAATAATCAATAATCAATAATCAATAATAAATAATAAATAATCAATAATAAATAATAAATAATAAATAATAAATAATAAATAATGAATAATAAATAATAAATTATAAATAATAAATAATGAATAATAAATAATGAATACTAAAGAATAAATAATGAATAATAAATAATAAGTAATAAATAATAAATAATAAATAATAAATAATAAATAATAAATAATAAATAATAAATAATAAATAATAAATAATAAATAATAAATAATAAATAATAAATAATAAATAATAAATAATAAATAATAAATAATAAATAATAAATAATAAATAATAAATAATAAATAATAAATAATAAATAATAAATAATAAATAATAAATAATAAATAATAAATAATAAATAATAAATAATAAATAATAAATAATAAATAATAAATAATAAATAATAAATAATAAATAATAAATAATAAATAATAAATAATAAATAATAAATAATAAATAATAAATAATAAATAATAAATAATAAATAATAAATAATAAATAATAAATAATAAATAATAAATAATAAATAATAAATAATAAATAATAAATAATAAATAATAAATAATAAATAATAAATAATAAATAATAAATAATAAATAATAAATAATAAATAATAAATAATAAATAATAAATAATAAATACAAAAATCAAGAATGCCCATTATGGGGGGTATATGATCCCCCAGGGGTTGCGTGTGTTTAGAAAAACCGTTTTGAGTATTGTATGTGCCCCACGCTTTGAGGGGTCCTACACAAATCCCACAGGTCTTGTGGGGCCCTACACAACTCCCACATGACTGGAGACATGAATTTAACATTGCCCAAAAGAAAAGTAACTTGACAAGCCCTAAAGTAAAAACACCAATAAAAAGACAAGTAACATGACAAGCCCTGAATTAAAAAAGTAATGTTAAATTCAGGGCTCATTGGGCCATGCACACGGTTGCAAATTGGCCTTGTGGCACGGCACATGGTCAAATTGGAGACTTGTACAGCCCCCCACGGCTCACGGAGTTGTGTGGCCCACCCAACCTGGTTTCCTACTGTGTGGACTTCAAAACAACTGCATTCAAGATGTGTGGAGTTTTACAAAGCTCAAATGTAGTTGTGGGGCATTCCACATGGTGGCAGACCGCTGTGAGAAAAAAAGGAAAAGGAATGAAAGGGTACTTACACAAGCCATCAACTAAATAAACCTTCCAAAAAATAGAAATCAACCAAAAAATCAAAGGATGTTCATTTTTTGGTTAAAAAAAACAAATAAATAAATAAATAAATCAAAATAAAAAAACTGGTACTATCCAATGGACTAGCCCTAAAGTAAAAAGACCCAAAAAAACACAAGTAACTGGACTAGCCCTAAAGTAAAAACACAAAAAAAAGACAGGTAACTTGACAAGCCCTCAAGTAAAAACACCAAAAAAATACAAATAACTTGACAAGCCCTGAAGTAATTTCAACTTAAATATCCCTAAAGTAAAAGTTCCCAAAAATTAAAGAAGTATTTTGACAAGGACTAAAGTAAAAGTGCCCAAAAAAATACAAGTCTTTTGACAAACCCTGAAGTAAAAACACCAAAAAAAAGAGAAGTTCAACTGGTGTTAAGCTGATCCCATCCCAAGATTAACATAAGTTAAGCTTGTGATGGAATCAGCCCAACACAAGTTGAGCTGACTTACCATTGAACTCTCATTAAAAAAATCATCCCTAAATTAAGAGTTCCAAAAAAATTCCAGTCTTTTGATCAGCCAAAAAATATAAGAAGTCATTTGACCAGCCCTAAAGTTAAGTGCCAAAAAAATACAAGTCTTTTGACAAGCCCTAAAGTAAAAACACCAAAAAAACAAGTTCAACTTGTGTTAAGCTGATCCCATCCCAAGCTTAACATAGGTTAAGCTTGTGATGGAATAAGCCCAACAAAGTTGAACTGACGTACCATTGAACTCTCATTCAAAAAAATCAATATAATGATGTTAACACAAAACACTCAACATCATGATGTTCAAAATGTGATAACTTTTTATATTAATAGAACTTGTGAGCTGCATTAGAATTACAATTTATATGAAACCCAATGATGAAATGAATTCAAATTCTATTAAAATCTAGAATCCATTTGCAATTAATCTTTGAGATGATCAACCCAACCAGAGGATTTTTTAGAGATCAAGCAACATGGTTTTGCTACAATGGGGGGATTGGAATCATTTCTCCCTCAAGTACTAATAGAACCCAGTTTCTATTTTTTACAAAGGAAATGAAGATTGGACCTGATTGATCAGTAACACCATTTTTCATTGGAGTATAAGTATCACATGACTCCAATGAAATAAAACATATAGGTATTGAATATGTGTCTGCTATGATGTGACCCATGTCCAAATTAGCCAGCCATTTTGAGGAGGAAATCTTTTCATTGATTGCTTCAACATCAACTCTTTGCTTAATCCTTTTGAGCTCCTTTGCAACACCAAGCATCTTAATTTAGCAGGCCATATGTTTATCTAATGTTTCAATCATTTCCTTCCTAACTTTAAATCAACCATGTCCTTCAAAACCAAGAGATTTAGCAATGAATCTAAATCTGCAATTCCCATCTCCAATTTGATCCCAAACCTCAACCAAGAACTTATGAAATTTCATGGTTATTTGATTGAGGTATTTCACATTTGTTTCCTATCATTAAAACTAACTTAGTATTCATTCCTTTAATTAGATCAATGAAATGAAAACTCACCAAAGATGAGCTTCTGGTTGAGCTTTTCTGCATGTTATCTTCCTCTGAAGAGGATTCTGATTCCAAATTAAGTGATCCTTATTCACTTTCAGTCTCTTCCTCTGAACTATGAAATTCAGATTCAGATTCTGCCAACTTTGACTAAAGATTCATCATTAGTTAGTTACTAAGTCCATTAAACCCAAAAAATGAACATATCTCCAAAGAAAAGACTTAAAATACTTTGTTGTTTCTTGTTTGAAGCCCTTCTAGTTTTTTTTCCCCCTTGAGTTGTTTTTCAACAAGCTCAAAGCAAGATGGTTCTTGCTATATATCTGTCAATTTTGGCCTTCCCCTACTTGATTGTAAGACTTTAGGTTCAAGTCTTGGCTTTGATCAATATTTTGTAATCTTCTGAATGATATACTTCAAAAGGACGCTTTGCTTAGATCTGGAGATTCCACCATCATTGCATTGATATTTTCATGTAACTGAGTAATGCTTAGCATTTCATCAACATTGCACTGGAAGAATTCAAAAGGATCAACCATTAGTGAATTATTTGATCAAAAAGAATTAATCACATAGTTATTTGAACAATCCAACTTGAACAATCCAACTTAAGCCAACTTACAGAATTACAACTGCAAGGGTCATAGTCCAACCCCCACTGAAGATGAGCATCTTTAGGTACAACGGATCCTCTGAATGCTAGATGGTCATCTATTTTGTGGGAACAGGGAAAACCCATAGTCTTGAAATATAACTTTGTGTAGACTTTGCCATCATGATCAATTTTTAACTTTGAAAATTTTTCCCTAACAAAATGGATTGCCACTAAAGACAATTTGTAACCCAATGGTAACAGTTCAGGTGGAAGAAATTTCCCTAACTTGTTTCAAGAGTTATAAAGTGATGCATGAACTGATTTAATTTTATTTGAAACTTTTCCGTCAAGGCTTTTCCAAACATCCAACAGGTCTCCCAAAGAGTTTGCAAGGAATTGTTTGAGAGTTGCATGGGCCCCCTCAACCCAAGATGTTGTTTTGTTTCCAAAATCTGGTTTTAAACAAGTCCACACTGTTACAAATGTCTCTTTGATAGGGAAAATTTTATTTTCCATATACTCAAGTACATCCTCATAGTCTTTCAAGAAACACTATAAAATTCAAAAGGTCAGAACCCAAAACTAGGAAGAATAAGAAGCAGTGATTTGGAACTACTCTGAGTTCTGCATCAAGAAGAATTCCTGAATAGGAAGCATGTCTATCACAGGGTAAATCCACATATTGGTCATGCTTTGAGTTGAAAACTGTTAAAGCGTAACCATTCTTCATTGCCCATTTTTGACAATAGTTTTGTGCCTCTTCCCTAGTAGGAAAAGCTCTCAAGGGATGTGGGTCAAGTGGATCTGCCATACTTACATAGTTATATTGATGGCATTCACTCCATCAGTTTCAATCAAATTAAATATTGCAAAGACCATTAAAATAAAATGTTACTCGCCACTAGCAGTCATTTCCATTTGTGAATCATTTTGTTCCTCAATTGTCACCCTTGATTAGGATTCAATTTGGGCTTCCAATGTTTCATTACCCAAATCCTTTTTTTCTTTTTACAAAGCTTTGTTGGTGGCACTATCAATGTAGACCTTCCATGCAGCCATGTCAGGAGAAGGAGGGCTTGCCACTGTTCCCATGCAAAAAAATGCAATGTTATACTTCAGTATTCAATCAAACTTTCAATTGATAAAACAAGGTTTTCTCACTTTCAAGTTGAGAAAGAATTGTTTGCAGATTTTTATATGATTTATGATTTGAGTTTTTTCAATTCTTTAATCCTTTTTTTCTTTTTCCATAGCTCTTTTGATGGTGCTATCAATGGATACCTTACACACAGCCATTTCAGAAGAAGGAGGGCTTGCCACTGTTCCCATGCAAAAAAAATGCAGTGGTATACTTCATTATTCAATCCAACTTTCAATTGATCAAACAAATTTTGCTCACTGTCAAGTTGAGAAAGAATTTTTGCAGATTTTTATGTGATTTACAATTATTCACTTTAAATTCACTTAGTTTTTGCTTTAATTTCTCTTTGGGATTGCTAGGCATGGAACAACATTCCCAAAAAGTATGCGTTAATCCCAAATTTGGGTTGACAGAACCCAAGTGTGGTCCAGGGGGTGCCCAAAATTCTGGCACTGATTCTGGGGGGTTGAGACCCCCAAAAATGGTTGATTTGAGCCGTGTATGGGGGTTAAAAGGCTCCTAAACAACCCCCTGGGGGTCACGCATGTTTGAAACAGCCCCTTGTAGTCGTCTTTGGGCCCCCACAGCTCATTTGAGCCATGAAGGGCCCTAAACAACTACCACAAGGTTAGAGCTGTGAATTTAACATCACCTAAATTAAAAACACCAAAAAAAATACAAGTAAATTGACAAGCCCTAAATTAAGTTCAACTTGACTAGCCCTAAAGTAAAAGGACACAAAAATTAAATAAGTCTTTTGACAAGCCCTAAAGTAAGAGTGCCGGAAAAATACCAGTCTTTTGACCAGCCAAAAAATATAAGAAGTAATTTGACCAGCCCTAAAGGAAAAGTGCCAAAAAAAATAAAATTCTTTTGACCAGCCCTACAGTAAAAACACCAAAAAAAACAAGTTTAACTTGTGTTAAGCTGATCCCATCCCAAGCTTAACATGAGTTAAGCTTGTGATGGAATTAGCCCAACACAAGTAGAACTGACTTACCATTAAACTCTCATTCAAAACACTCAATATAATGATGTTAAATCAAAACACTCAACATAATGATGTTCA
Organism: Puccinia polysora; assembly: GCA_025617555.3. Classification (NCBI taxonomy): domain Eukaryota; kingdom Fungi; phylum Basidiomycota; class Pucciniomycetes; order Pucciniales; family Pucciniaceae; genus Puccinia; species Puccinia polysora. Next base: position 30,169,847 of record CM062635.1, on the reverse strand, counting down.
AAATGTGAAAACCCTTTATATTAATAGAACTAGTTAGCTGCATTAGAATTACAATTTATATTAAACTCAATAATGAAATGAAGTCAAATTCTAAAATCTCTATAATCTAGAATACATTTGCAGTTGATCTTTGAGATGATCAACCCATCAAGAGCCTTTTTTAGATATCAAGGAACGTGGTTTTTCTACAATTGGCAGGATTTGAATCATTTCTCCCTCAAGTACTAATAGAAACCAGTTTTTATTGTTTACAAAGGAAATGAAGATTGGACCTGATTGATCAGTAACACCATTTTTCATTGGAGTATAAGTATTACATGACTCCAATGAAATTAACAATTCAGGTCTGGAATATGTGTCTGCTATGATATGACCCATATTTAATTTAGCAGGCCATTTTGAGGAGTGAATCTTTTCATTGATTTCTTCAACATCAAGTGTTTGTTCAATCTTTTCAACCTCCTTTGCACCACCAAGCATCTTGATTTAGCATTCTTTATGTTTCTCAAATGTTTCAATCATTTCCTTTGTAGCTTTAAACCAACCATGTCCTTCATCACCAAGAGAATTAGAAAACACTCTAAATCTGCAATTCCCATCTCCAATTGGATCCCAAACCTCACCCAAGAACTTATGGAATTTCTTGGGTATTTGATTGAGGTATTTCACATTTGGTTCCTATCATTAAAACTAACTTAGTATTCATTTCTTTAATCAGATCAATGAAATGAATACTCACCATAGATGAGCTTCTGGTTGAGCTTTGCTGCACATTCTCTTCCTCAGATTCTGATTCCAAATTAAGTGATCCCAATTCACTTTCAGTCTCTTCCTCTGAACTATGAAATTCATATTCAGATTCTGCCAGCTTTGACTAACAATTCATCATTAGTTAGTAACTAATTTCATTAAACCAAAAAGATGAACATATCCCACAAGAAAAGACTTACAATCTTTTGTCATTTCTTGTTTGGAGCCATTCTAGTCCTTTTTTCCCCCTTGAGTTTTTTTTCAAAATGCTCAAACCAAGATGGTTCTTGCCGCATATCTGTCAATTTTGGCCTGCCCCTACTTGATTGTAAGACTTTAAGTTCAAGTCATGACTTTGATTGATATTTCATAATATTCTGAATGATATAATTCAATAGGCCACTTTGCTCATGATCTGGATATTCCAAGATCATTGCATTCAATTTTTCATGTAACTGAAAAATGCTTAGAATTTCATTGACATTGCACTTGAAAAATTAAAAAGGATTAACCATTAGTGAATTATGAATTATAAATCAAAAAGCATTAATCAGAAAGCATTAATCAGAAAGCATTAATCAGAAAGCATTAATCAGAAAGCATTAATTACATAGTAATTTGAATAATCCAACTTGAACAATCCAACTTAAGCCAACTTACAGAACTAGAACTGCAAGGGTCATAGTCAAACCCCCACTGAAGATGAAAATTTTTGGTTACCATGGATCCTCTGAATGCTAGATGGTCACCTCTTTGGTGGGAAAAGGGCAAACCCATAGTTCTGAAATATGAATTGGCGCAGACTTTTCCATCATGGTCACGTTTGAACTTCTTGAATGTTTCCCTAACAAGATGGATTTCCTCTAAAGACAATTTGTAACCAAATGGTAACAGTTCAGGTGGAACAAATGTCCCTAAATTGTTTCAAGAGTTATAAAGTCATGCATGAACTGATTTAATTTGATTTGAAACTGTTCCGTCAAGGCTTTTCCAAATGTTGTAGTGGATCAAACCCGACTACAAAATATCACAATTGGGATATCACATAACCTGTGACATATGTATATAGCTTAAAATGATAGTCCGCGCGCACAGGGAAATATACTCATGGAACTCCAACTCTAATCCAATTACCAATATTTGAGCTACTCAAGTCTACAGGTTAAAAGCCTGCTCCAGCCGTTACCGTCATCACGTCTATCTCCACCGTAACAGTTCCCCATCTGTATTATTGCTTTGACAAACTATCTATTCCGCTCAACAGTTAATTGCAAGCACCGTATATTCCGTCATCCCAGAAGAAAAAAAAAATAAAATAAAAAAATAAAAATAAAATAAAAAAAACCCAATCTCAATTTGAATAGTTGTATGATCAATCCCTGCCGCGGAAAGGCACAACCTGGAAGACCTGGAGTAAACCACCCCGATACAAGAACATCAAATACCTACTGCGACAAAATGGAACCCACAAAGCCAGAAGTAACCACGACCCATGGCATGAGCACGGCAAGAGCAAAATTCCTAGCAAATCCTACCGAATACGTGTCAACAGTTGAGACTCTGCGACGCGACGGAAGCAATATTGACGAATGGATTGGCGGGATCAATACAATCGGCCTGCTAGTTTTCGGCAAATCCAATTTCTCTTTGAACATTAACAACCTTAAATTGTTGGATCATTTTGAAAGCATATCCCTGCGCGTTTTCTTCACTCTAACCATTGACCGAGAACTCAAGACGCTTGTTTCCAACCAACCAACTGCTTGGGAAGCATTCAACACCATTCGCAAGAATTTTCAATTATCTAGCCAAACTCGACAAGTGGAGTTGCTCAGCAAATTATTTTTTAAACTGACTACCATGGAAGGCTCCGTCTTGTCGCATCTCACCCAAATTTCAAACATTTTCATTGAACTAGGACAATTGGGTTGCCCGGTCCCGAATCCCGTAATCTCACTGATCATGCAAGTGTTGACACCTCCGCCGCCGGGGACGACAAGGTCTCAGCTGCTCCAAAGCATTGGACCACAACTCAATAGGCTTGAAAATCCCAGCCCGGCGGACACTCAGTCAATACTAACGTTGTTTGCGAAATCACTCAAGGGAATACAACCAACAACCCATACACCATCAACGCTGTGAACCCATACACCTGGCAACATCCTCAACCAGCCCAACACCGCGGTACCGGCAACCGTCAGTCACAACCAAGATTGTTTTACCACCAACCCAACACCAAAGACATCCAAGCTGCTCGGAACAACATCAACAACGGCAATTGTCCTGTACCCCTGGAAGTGAGGAACCGTCTAGGTGGTTTGTGTGCATATTGTTGCTCCCCTGATCATTGGTGGTCAGAATGCCCCATCCTTTGAGTTGACGCAGGTTTGTCCCCGCCCGGTGTGTTAAGGGAGGGCGCTCCTCACCTCACCAACCAATCGAGCCGTACCGGCTATCAACCACCACACCAGCAGGTTAACGCAGTACAATCCCACGAGACACCAGTCACCGACGGGGATCGCCCCAACCAGGCCATGATCCAATCCGTGAGTGTACCTAACACATTGGTAGTTGATTCTGGGGCGACCTTGACGGTGAGTGGCCATTTTCCTTCCTTTATTTCTTACTTTCCTTTCTCCAACCCGATGCCCCTGAGATTAGCAGACCCTAATGCATCCTTGTATGCTGTGGGCAGAGGGACAATTTGACTGTCGATAACCCAGTGTGGGGGCCCTGGGGACCCCCTGCTGAGTGATGTACTATATTTTCCTACCATGCGGGGAAAGCTCCTATCCATAGGCCATCTTATTGAGTCCGGATACACGCCCCGTTTCTCAAATTGTAATATTATATTGTCTTCCTCTTCCCATATCATCACCTCCAAATACAAAGATTGCACGTGGACAGTAAATCAGATCAATCACCCAGACCATATACCCCAAACCATCCGTGCCTTATCTCTATCCATTTCACCTCTTCCGTTCATATCTCTTCCCTACTACTACCACTGTGCCCTTGGGCATGTATCCAACAATGTTGTGAAACAATACCTCAAGGTTAACGTGCCGTCCTTCAACACCAAATCATGGACCCCATTTGTCTGCAAACCGTGCAAAATCTCAAAAAGTGTCCGTCGACGCGAATATTTCCCCAATACCATTCCAAAAACCCAACCCCTCGATTTGCTAGTCACAGACGTACTAGGCCCGTTAACCCCCGACTGCAATGGTAACCGTTATCTGATCACCATCCGCGACCACATCTCCACTTTCATTTTTGTTCATGCCTTCAAAATCCATTCCAAAGTTCCCAGATTGATCCTTTCCACCGTCCAATACCTGAAAAACCAACTGGGATCAGCACCAATACACATCCAATCCAATAACGCAAAAGAATATCATACCAAATCACTCACCGACTCCTTAGAATCTCTTGGTACAAAGCCGATCTTCACTAGCCCTTACACACCGGAGCAGAACGGCAAAGCCAAACGTGTCAACTGCACGCTGGGCGACATGGCTCAAACAATGTTGAAATATGCCCAACTCCCGGATGAGTTTTGGTCCTTTGCTTACCGGCACGCTTTTTTTCTCCACAATTGAATTCCGAACTCACAAACGACCAAAAAGACACCGACCAAACTACTGTATAACGCCCCCCAACCGACATCAAGCTTTACCCATTTGGCTCCATTGGGATTGCGCACATACCCAAAGAACAACGCCTCAAACTTGACGACAGAGCCGAACAAGCCTTTTTCTTAGGCTTCCAAGACAACAATCGCGGCTATGTATTCTGGAATCCGAAATCATCCAATTTGACATACACCAATTTCGCCAAGTTTCCTGAATCCATCCCTAAACCCTTCATTCCCACCTCGGCCCAAATTGACTCCATCAACCCCGCCCTCCAATTGATAGACCTCCGGCTTGGTGAAACCCCGACTGACAAAATATGTCACGCCCAAGACTCATTCATACTCAATATCCCTGACCGCCCCAAAGACGAACTACCATCATCCATCTCGCAAGCACTGTCCGAAAATTTCCGCCACATATGGGAACCACCACTACAAAACGAGATAGACCAGCTATTCGACATGGATGTATGGGAGGCTGTGGAACGGACGCCAGGGATGAAAGTGATTGGTGCCAAGTATGTATTTGCATTGAAACGGAAACCGGACGGTACTGTTGACATACCAAAGGCTTGTTATGTTTCTAAAGGATTTCGCCAGAAATTAGGGGTTGACTGCTATGAAACCTTCGCGCCGACAGCGTCTCTTTCCTCCCTACGCCTCCTGCTAGCCTTGGCTACATCAAACAACTGGATCACCCATAGTTTTGATATCTTGGCAGCTTACCTACATTCCCCAATTGATGAACTTGTATACGTCGAACCACCCGTCCATGTCCGTCCCAAACTAACAGGAATGGCAATGCGGCTGAAAAAATCATTTTACGGCACGAGGCAGGCGGCGCGCTGCTGGTGGAAATTCTTCAAATCCCTCCTTGATGACTTAGGCTCCACCGGCGATTGCATTGAACAAACAGTCTATCTATACCGTAAGGACACCACGATTGTGGCAATATGGCTCCATGTTGAAGACGGTTTGGTCGTCAGTAACAACGCTACAACTTTATCTGAATTACGTAACAAAATGTCTAACCAAGTCAAGCTAAAGTGGAAAGAAAAATGCGATCGCATTGTGGGAATCAACCTTACAACTGTCGGTGGTACTTTGCACTTGGATCAACACCTACTGGAGAATCAAATTGTCAGGAGATGGTCACTCTTGAAATGCGACAGACTCATACGAACAACTACCGTACTGCCCGATAGCGAACTCCAGACAGACAAATCAATACCGGGTATTGACACCGACCTCTATCAATCTTTCATTGGCTTGCTCAACTACCTTGCGCTGGGATCTTGGCCCAACATATCTTACAGTGTGAACTATCTATTGAGATACAACAAATGCCTGCAGGTCACACATTGGGAAGCACTCCGTCACCTCATCTGATATATCAATTCTACGTTGCATTACAGATTGAAATTCCTACCGTCCGTCACCGGACTACAACTATGGACAGACGCAAGCTGGGGGGGTGAATTCCATCGGTCAACTTCTGGGTTTTTAATCATGCTAAATGGCTGCCCAATTTCCTGGTGTACCAAACGGCAGAAAACCGTTGCAACGTCCACTTGCAATGCAGAATTCATATCAATAGGGATGGCGGTAGAATTCTTTGTTTTGTTACATAACATAGTCCTGAATTTTTCTCCTTCTATTTCTTCTTCTATTTTTTGCGATAATCAAGTGGCGGTGCTTGTGGCAAACAACAACGGTTCAAAATCAAGGATACGACACATATCACAAAATTTATTTTTCATCAATGACACTATCCGCCAGCTAAAACTTACTGTGAACTGGGTAAAAACAAATGATCAACTGGCCGACGTGATGACCAAACGCCTTGGCCCAAACAAAAAAGATAATTTCTGCAAAAAATTTTTCTATGACTGTGGCACATCATGAATATTGTTTTGTTTGTTGTATTTCTGAGGTTCCTTGATATTTTGCGATTGGTTTATTTCTTGTCAATTTTGTCTAGTATTTCTTGTCATTTATAGTCTGGTTTGCGGGGGGGTGTTGTAGTGGATCAAACCCGACTACAAAATATCACAATCTGGATATCACATAACCTGTGACATATGTATATAGCTTAAAATGATAGTCTGCGCGCACACGGAAATATACTCATGGAACTCCGACTCTCATCCGATTACCAATATTTGAGCTACTCAAGTCTACACCAAACATCCAACAGGTTTCCCAAAGAGTTTGAAAGGAATTTTTTGAGAGTTGCATGGGCCCCTTTAACCCAAGATGTTGTTTTGTTTCCAAAATCTGGGTTTATACAAGTCCACGCTGTCACAAACATTCCTTTGATAGGTAAAAATGTTATTTTCAATATAATCAAGTAAATACTCATAGTCTTTCAAGAAACACTATACAAGTCAAAAGGTCAGAACCCAAAGCTAGGAAGAATAAGAAGCAGTGATTTGGACCTACTCTGAGTTCTGCATCATTGACCTCCACCTCCTCCTTGGTCTTTCAGGCCCCATACTTTACCCAAAGAGTCATAAATCTTTTCCATCCTTCAACTTCATTAACAAAGCGCACTTTACAGTTTGCTTGTATGTTTTTAGACAATTTCCACGTGCAAAATTGTCTTGATGACTCAGGAAAACTAGATTCAACAGCATGAATCAGAGCTTTTTAGCTGTTCATCACAAAAACCTTTGGAAGTCTCTCAGGATCATAAGCCAACTCCTTTAATGCATTTACAGACCAACTTTAGAACTCAAACATTTCTTTTGTCATGATAACAAGAGCTTTTGTGAAAGTTTTCCAATTGTCTGTCATTCCTACAACATGCAATAGCAGGTTTTTGTACTTATTTGTCTTACAAGTACAATCCAACATAGCAATATGATGGAATTTTTTTTGAAAGCTTTGATGCCTCAGGATGTGCTAAGTACATGGCCTCCAAGTGACCCTCTCCACTGAACTTTGACTGGTGAATCCAAATTTTTTCTTCAAGCTGATCATAGAGTACCTCCATAACACATTTACCCTTTAGTTCTGCAAGTGTGACCTTCCACATAGTGTTATAGATTGTTTGGTCATCAACATAATCCCGCCCATCAATCTTTGTCAGCTCTCTGATACCAGGAACCTTGCTGTCCTTTAGCTTTAGAGAGTTATAAAAATGCTGGAATGATAATAATAATTATTATTCCAATAATAAATGCTTAGAAGCTCAAATAAGAGCTGTTGAAAGGTTTAATTGGTTTGGTTGTAAATGGTTTTCAATATAATATAAAAGAGGGGCCACAGTATTATACTACTGGGGATCTTTACAGACTAGCAACCTCTCTTCAAGGGGCCTCCTTAGGCAGTTTTTAAGAACCTTGGAATAAATATGGGTGCCTCAGAAAGGACTTATTCCACTGATGGCCAGGCTTAACAGCACAAGAGTCCTAGAAAGGAGGGGTAACACTCACTTTGAGCACTTTACCACGAAAATCCTGTAATAATTGGAAGAGTTTCAGAGCAGATGGGGTAGATTCCTTGAATAAACTTCAATGGTTGATTGGTTATAAAGGTAAAATAATACTACTGCAGACTAAGTCATAAATCACTTGCTTATATTCATATAAGGAATTGATTAACAATGACACGGTGTCTCATTGATAATAAATAATTCCTGGTAAAACTCTGATTAACTAATTGGATCCAAAGAGGTCGGTATAAATACCTTTTTGGGGTGATTTTGGTCTTCTCAGGGCATTTAGAGAGGTTTCTACTCGTTGGCTGAGCCTGGAAAGCCAGTCAGGGCAAGATTAGCACGTCTTCTTGGTGCTGTCAATCAGCTGTCCTTAGATATGCTGGATTTCTGTACTATTTTAGCCACAGGATCTGTTAATCTGTTATGGCGTAAATTTGATCATTCTGTAATAATCCTTCATTTGTACTATTGATATTGATTTACAGCGTGCAGATGTGGATGTTTACTGATTTTCCATTATCTGCTGATCATTTAGATAATTTATAATAATTTTTATGAACACTTCTTGTAGTGTTTTGTGGTCTTCAAAGATCAAGATCAGTGATTTACGTGGTAGTCTTTGATCTTTGATTTATTATTAAAAAATGTTTAAAACTTAATTTTTCTTAATTTTATTTAAGTTTTGATCTTTTTAGATCATTAGTAATGCATATGTCCGTTTTTTACATATGCTAGGGAACCCTAACTAGGTTGTAGCTCTTCTGAGCAGTACCTGGTTGTCAGATTAGTCACGACTGATCCAGGCGCAGGGATCAGTAGTACAGATGCGCACGGGGTCCGATCTGTTAGAATTTGAGTTTATATATATGTGACTTTCACTGGAGTTTGAAGTATCTTTGATTGGATTGATTTGATTTTTATTATTGTTTTTATTGAAGTATTAAAATAATGGGTAAAATATAACTAGGCTGTGTTATAACCAAGATAAATTATATCTGTTATTTGATAGAGGATCTTGTGTTGTAGTATTGTGATTGTCAGACTTTCTAATCATAGCATTTCAATTACCATGTCACTTAAACTGCTTATGCTAATTTTACCTTATTCATTTTGTACTCAACCACTTGTTGGCCACTCATGTATTTAGTCTATATAAATCATGGTACTCTCAAGTGGAATTGATGATCTGTTCACTCACAACATCAACTGGAGTGTCCTTTTCCTCCTGAGCCCAGGTCCATTATGCTTGACGTTATAAGCTCCTTTCATTCATTTCTCTTTACCTTTAATTTAACCAGATCCCAAGCTCTTTTTATTTTTACAGGATCCGCTGCGTGCATGGCAGAATGAGCTGCGCGCGGGTCTCTAGTACGCGGGATCCTGCTGCTGCTAGTACTTAGGGTTATGTAATGATGCGGGGCTGCGCGCAGTAATTGTGACATAACACATTTCTGCGTGTGACTCCTAAAATATACACAACACCTCAATTCTGAGTGAATTTTAGCTGTAAAACCCATATGTGAAAATATGTGTGAAATGTTAGAATGGCCAAAAAGTGCCATACAGATGTCGTAATTTTTAGTACTTTTCCTTTTAATTATTTTAAAAATATAAGGAATTGGAATTCAAGGGTGGGGTCAGTGAGTGACCCTACCTAATTTTGGGTGAGGAATCCATTCCTGTAAAAATATTTATGGATTTCTCACTGCTTGCTTTGTTAATTGAGGTAATCTTATTTTTTGTTACTATTTGACAGTTTTGCTCTGTATATAGTAGCAAGCTGACATTCCCCCACTCCAAGATATGTCTATATCTGAAAAATGTTTTGGGCTAATGGGCTAATGCCTCCTGTTGGCTCTGTAGTTCCTCAGGTGTATAGGTCTGTCAGGGATATTATGTTCAGGCAACCATTCATCTTTATCAGCCAATTCTCCTTTGTATCTAACCAGGTAGAGTCTGACGTCTTTTCCATTGATCCTATCTCCTTATGCTTAAGGATATTGCTAATTTTACCTTTGTCCTTTTCAGTTTCTTCTGTAACAGGTATTGCAGGTGAAGGAGTATGTTCTACATTCCTTGGGTGGTAGTGTTTGATGAGGCTTACTGGGAAGACTGGATGTTTCTTAGAAAGTTCATCACTGAGGATTACTTCCACCGCATTTTTACCATGAAGTTTGTTAATGGTGAAAGGTCCAACAAAAGCTGGTCTAAGCTTCCTATTTCCACCCAAGTTGGTAAAGTTAGTGGTAGAGATCAAGACTTGATCACCAATCTTGAAATCAGGTTCCTTATGGGTTTTATCCCATCTTTGCTGGTTATACTCCACAGCATCCTGGACACATTTCACAGGATGTTTGTTGGTTTCATCTATCATCTTCTTGAAATCATATGATTTAGGTTGAATTTTGGTTAGCTGGTTGTTAAGGTTATCCTTGGGTAATCTAGGAATCCATCCTCTTTCCAGTATGTAAGGTGCTTCCTTAGTGGTAGAGTGTTTGCTACTGTTGTAGGCCATCTCCAGTGCAGGTAAAAGGCTAACCCAATTGTGGCAATAACCATCAGAATTCTTGTACTCTAGTCCAAAGCCACAGAATCTCCTTAGCATTTCTTCCAGGGTCTGAATCATCCTCTCAGCTAATCCATCCGTCTGAGGGTGATAAGCGGTAGAGAAAGCTAAGGTGGTTCCAAGCATATCATGTAGATTCCTCCAGAACTCAGAGGTGAATTTAGGATCTCTGTCACTGATAATAATCTTGGGAACTCCAACATCAGCAATGAGTCTGTTCCAAAATAATAAGGCAACTTTGATAGCAGTGTCTTCCTTGTGATTAGGTAGGAAATTTGCTTTCTTGGAGAACCTATCCACAATGACTAAGACTGAGTTGTAAGAATAGTCTCCCCCTGGTGGTAGTCCAATCACAAAGGCCATATTGATGATTTCCCATCTTTTCATGGGTTCAGCAATCCTTTGCAGTAGTCCAAACTGTTTCCCAGTAGTCCTATTTGACTTCTGACAAGTTTCACAACTGGTAACGTACTGTATAGTGGAGTCTCTCCAATTAACCCACCAAGCAGTTTGTTTAACCTTATCCAAAGTTCTATCAGTAGAAAAATGACCAGAGGAGCAGTTATCATGCGCTCAGCCAGAACATTTTTGATATGGTCATCTTTAGTTGAGACTATGAAACTTGAATGTTGATGCCTGTAGTATACTAGACCATCCCATATGGTGAACCTTCCGGCTTTGTATGGTTTCAAGATAGGTTCAGGTAGGCTATTGATAAATTCAGTAGGTAGAGAGGTACTTTCCATTATAGTGATCAGAGTCTTTATGCCAGAGCTGTAAGCTTCTTTGATAGAGTTGAATAATGATTCATTCAGTTCACAAACGTGGATACCCATTATAGGAGCTTCAATGTTTAACCTGTTAATATTAAGGATAGGAAAGATGTCATTATCCTCCGGATCATAGGCAGGGTTACTTGGGTCATTGGGTAACGCATTCCTGCTTAAACTATCAGCATTCTGATGTTTAGTTCCAGCTTGATGAACTATGGTCATCTGTCCTCTGTACTGTTGTATAGCTATCTGCCATCTCAACATATGCCTGCTAGGGGTCTTCACATTCATCAAGGTTCTGACAGCGTTGCAGTCAGTAATAAAAGTGAAGTTGGTACATTCTAAGTAATAATGGAGTTTCTCTAGGGCCCATACTAAGGCCAGGCATTCCATTTGGCTTGCACCGTACCTTTTCTCAGTATCTTTAATTTGTGTAGATATGAAGAGTATAGGTTTTTCCACTGGTTTATCATCTTCTATGACTTCCTGGTGTAAATAAGCTCCTAGAACTTCCATGCTGGCATCTGTGTAGAGCTTGAAAGGTTTAAAGTAATCTGGCTGGATCAGTACTGGAGCTGAAGTCATTGCCATTTTGAGTTCCTCATAATTATTTACTCTATCATGAGTCATTTCAAACATGGTGGTGTTGTTGCAGATCTCATACAAAAATTTGGTTAGAAGAGCAAACTTTGGTAAATACTTCCTATAGTAGCTGCAGAAGCTGATGAAGGATAGGAGCTCAGTTTTATTCTGCGGCATAGGCCTATTCATTACTGCTGCTATCTTGTTTTGGTCAGAAGCTCAGGTTAGTCCAGAGACAATGTGTCCTAAGGCTTTGAGTTCCCCATAGCCAAAGTTACAGTTTTTCATTGATAGTTTCAATCCTACGGCAGAGATGGTTTTGAGGACTAGCCTTAATTTTTCCATGTGAGTATCCCAATGATCAGAATAAATGATAAAATGATCAATGTATACCATCATCCATCCCTATCTGATGAATAATCCTAGGAATTTGTCCATCATCCTTTGAAAATGAGAAGGAGAATTTTTAATACCAAAAGGCATCCTAAGATACTCATAAATTCCCAAATGACAGATAATTCTCATGAATTTCCGGCTTTAAGGGCTGATAGGTATTTGGTGAAAAACTTTCAGCATATCCATGGTGGTTATGTACGTAGCCTTGGACAGGTTATGTAGAGCGTGGTCAATTCTTGGAATTGGATAATAATCATCTTGGGTGTAGTTGTTAAGCATTCTAAAATCTCAAATTATTCTTGACTTATCATTGTGCCAAGCTATAATTACTGGGGTAGTAATATCCACTTCTTCATTGTGGCCTACTTTCCTTAAGATTTGTAAGTCAACCAACTCTTGAATATGGGTTTCCAGAGCAGCTCTAGATTTTGGACTCGAAGGGTAAGCAGGTCTCCTGAGGTTATGTGGGTAAGGAGGCTTAATAGTTAGAGTTAGGATCATGTCATGTCCTTTGATGTTACCAATGGGGTGATCTTTGGTACATACAGCATTCTGATTTTCAAAGCATACTTGTAAGATATCCTGTTTCTGTTCTTCATTGAGAAGGGAATTTAAAGACCTTGAGAAAAGTATTCCTGATTGAACTTCTCTAAGTGTTTTTCATAAGTTGAATCAGAATTTTGAGCATTGACATGACATATTTGGAACTTCCTATTCCAGTCTCCCCCTACAGTGAAGTATCTAACTTTGCTTTGGAATACATCTATACCATATAGGCAAGGAGAATCATTCCCAAGGATAAAATAATCACATACTCCGTTTTGGAGCACTAAAAATTCAATGTTCAATTTGAGTGATCCTTTAGAATGAGGGAGTATGATATCAGAAGACCATACTCCAACAGCATTGAGAGCAGAATTACAACTGCTGAACTTAGCCTGAGTTACTGGTAGTAAGTTCAGTTTCCAGTTTGGGTCTTGCTTTTCCAGATAAGTTGAACCAACACACGAGCAAAAGGCTCCACTGTCTAGAAGGAACTTAACAGGGTAACCTTGGATTAAACCAGTAGCATAGCATGTTTTTCCTGAAGTGTAACTTTTACCAGCAGAAGGTTTTAGAGTCAAAGCCTTAGCCTCAGAGATGTGGTGAATCTTCAAATTGGGATTCCATTTTTGAGGTAAGTTAGAATCCTCATTGACAGAATTTATTTCCAGAGAAGACTCAATACTACCTTCAATAACATTGATAGGGTTAGTGATTATTAGATCACAATCAGAGATTGATCCGTCAGTATCATAAAGGTGAGGGTCAGGATTGTCACACTCTTCTCCTTCAAAAAGATTAATCCTTTTCCTAGGTAGAGGACAATCAGGTTTTACATGTCCTGTTTGGTTACAGTTCCAACATACTTTCTCTTTTGATTCTGGAGTCTTCTTGACTTCCAAAGTAGATGGATTAGTAGCAGGGGATTCCTTAGTTTTGGAGGTATATTCTCTCCTGTTCCTAGTGTTTTGTTCCCTTGGGGGTCTATTGACCCTTTTGTCAAGACCATTCATATCAATAATCTCTTCCAATACACCTATTAAGGTGGAAAGATCTGAATCCATAGGCATTCTACATCTTAAACTGTGGTTGATTTGTCCTGGACATAAGTTGAGGAGTCTTTCATTGACTTCTTCTTTATCAGCATCAGGGTAAAAACAGTCCAACCTCTTTTTCTGGTCTAAGCACCACTTATGAGGTTTTTCCTTGGATGGATCAAACTGGGAAGTTTCAAAAGTTTTCATCATCTTTCTTTTCCAAATCCTGGTACCAAACTGCACTTTGATCAATTCTTTCCAAGAATTCCAGGATAAAGATCCAACTTCTTCTCTTTTATTGATAAACCAATCAAGAGCTACTCCTTCAAATAATCTGGGCAATCTTACCACAGCTATTGCATCAGGGAGCTTGTAGGAAGAAAGTGTATAGTCAATAAACTTAATGAAACTGACATTGTTGTATTCTCCTTCTCCAGAGAATTTAGGCCATTCATTGATGGGAGGAAGTAGCTTCAAAGCCTGCTCCATTTCCGGAGTAGGACTGGGTGTGAAAGACTCATTCCTAGTTATTCTGGTCCTGTGAGGAACACTAGGAGTACTGGTGAACCTGGCAGGTCTAGTTTCTTCTAGGTCAATGACCAAAGAGTTAGTAGAGTTGATCTTAAGATCTCTGAGGTCAATCTTAATCATAACTAACTCTAGATCAAGTTTTTTGCTTAATAAGTCAATTTTATTAGTCAGATGAGCTGAAGGAATAGGACTAGTTTTCTTAACTTCTTCTTTAAGCTGGTTTATGGTTGCAAGAATATCTTCCTGAAGAATTGATTGATTGTCATCAATATGTTTCATCAATTCAAACTTACTAGCTCTTATATTATCCTTGATTTGTTGTATTTCCAACTCATCAATTCTCATAATCTGAGACTGAGTGTCAATCACTCTAAAAATACTTGAACTTAATTTGTCCATTTGGTTATAAACTTTATCAAAGCATTGGCTAATAATGGTAAAATTGTGAGACACATTTACAGAAAAGCTATTAAGAGCTTCTACATCTAATTGTGGTACACCTTTTTCCACTTCTGGACTAAGAATATTATGTTGTCCCAATCCTTTGGGTTCCTTAACTTCTGATGAGCTAAGGATCTCCTCTTTTTGGGGTCCTTTCCCTTTAAGGAAGCTAACTGATCCCAAGGATTCCAGTTCTGCACATAGCCTTCTACTTTTTTCTTTGGGATCAACCGTGGCAGAGAAATCTGAGATTTCTTTGCCTGAGAAATGGCTTTTCTCATACCTGGTTGATCCTCCTGGGTCTGAGCCAACCTGAATTGTTCCCAATAGCTCACGTGCTCTTTCACTAACACTTTGACCCTTTCCTCCTTGGTTGAGTCCAGCTGGTGTGGCGTTGTAAGTCTCCAAACGGTGCTAAGCCATGGCAGTTCTGTGGAGGGGAAACGTGCTGTTTAGGATGCCCTCCTAGGAGTTACAATAATATTTAAATGTAACCGGAATCAAGGTCCAGAACCTTATGGATGAGAAATCAAAGTAAGGGAAGAGGATAAGAGTTGTCGGTAGTGATGGAAACAACACTATCTGAGGCAAGATGGTGCAGGTAAAGACTTGAACAAATAAGTCAAGGTTTGTTCAGAGTTCAATAGAACAAGGCAGTTGTAAGTAACAACGCCCACAAGCTAATAACTCTGGTCGTCAGCAGCTGATTAGGAAAGATCAACTCAATCCCAACCAACCTCCAGGTTCTCAATGAACCTTCCCAACTCTCCGCAATCAAGCGCTTGAAGGGTACCAGATAACTGTGGGAGGCTGAACAAAACAAAAGAAATTTGTTTATGAAGCTCTAGAAGCAAATCAATAACAAATTTGAGCAAGAATATCCCAACACTTCTCAAGGGACTCAAGAATAGCGTGGCAAAATTCAACCTTAAAGAAGAAGGGAGGTATAACACTCCAGGTTTTAAGCTTAATAAAACCTCTTCAATCAAATGTGATTGGCTCTAGAAAGATGATCAAGGAGAGATCAAGACCAGTATGGTTGGAAAAAGGGATCAGAGTGGTATAACACACCCAAGAATTCAGACAGGAATTCTTCTTCAACCAGCAAGGCTATTGGTTGGTGATAAGGATCAAGGTCACAAGGGACAGAGTTTGAGTACGGAGGCTCAAAGGATCAAGGGGAAATCATGGATATACCCAGATAAGTTGCTCAGATAAGTGGGGAAGGATGCCCACGGATAAGTTGATTATGATGATGAGTGAAACAGATGAGATGAGATGATGATGGTCTCCTGGGATGCTGGGCCAAAAGGCAGGGGAGAGCCCCTCCTTTTATAGACATGAGGCCCTGTATACTATGTACAAGAGATACTACAAGTAGGTGCGGGAAAATGAAAACATAAAAAAAATATGACATGAGAGGAAAAAAAAAGAAATTTTGCCTGCATCAAGAATGACCGCGGGCAACCAGATGGACACCCGCGACAGCGGTCGCGGGTGTCAACAACAGCTGTCGTTGCCCGATCGGCGGCGACAGCGGGGTGAAGGTTTTGATGGCCGCAAGCGGTCGCTTGCGGTTGTTGGTCGGATCAGATGATGGGCAAGGGGGTCGGGTTTTGATCGAGGAAGGGATCACCAAGATGTTGGAGTGATGAGAAGAGTTGGTTATCCAAGATCTTCAGGTTAGATCTCACAGGTCCTGGGGATCCCAAGCTTTTGTCGAGAGCAATGTGGTGGTTGATGGTCCGGTGATCTGACTGAGAGCCGTGGATGGGGGCGCGACGGGATGGATGGGCCGATGATTGATGACGACTGGTGGGAGTGGGGAGATCGAATTGATGATTGACGACCGTTGCGACAAGCGAGGGCGTTGGTTGGATGAGAGGATTGGGAAGGATCAAAGGGATTGTCAAAGGTGGTTCGAAGATTGCTCGAGTCTCCAAAAGTCAGGGCCGCGAGCGCAACAAGTAGGAGTTGAACATAGGAGGGGGGGATCGAAGCGGAGAGACAGGCAAGAGGCCTGTCCTAGACCGCTAGGACAGGGAGAAGTTGAGAGATGGGGGGAAATGAAGGTACCCATAGGGGTACAACCAAATTTTTTTTTTTTTTTTTTTTTTTTTTTTTTTCCGTGGTGTCCCGGATTGGTCACCACAGCGTAGGAGGACCTGTACCCTCCTGGGATAACCTGGTGGGCAACAGAGGGCTCTCCAACTGTCTATTGGTTGAGTTGGCGGCCGTGGTTGTTGCCATTGTTGTCCCGTGTGACGCTATGGTCACGGGTTTGAGTCCCCTCATTGCGTTTGCAACTGGAGTCCTTGCGCGTACGGGTTCCTCCAGGTAGAGATCCATATGACGGGGCTCTGCCAGTTGCACGGGTGTTGCGCCTATTTTGATACATAATACCTAAAAACATGTAAGTCTTTTGTCAAAACTTTGAAAAAAAGACTTTAAATTTATAAAAATAATATTTTTTGTGTGTTTTATATTTTTAATAATTTTTTTAGAAAAATTTTTACTTACTTAGAGTTAAATTCAACGGTGCCAACACTTGGTTGGGATCACAGCTATCATTGGAAGGTATTCCAACGGATTCTGAGTGAGTCCCAATCAGATCCTGGGATAAATCCAAGGGTAAATCCAATGGTAAACTGTCTGGGACGTCCTCTAGGAGGTCCTGGTCAATGAGATCCCCAAAAAAAAGGCCACTGAGATGGATAAAAAAATATAAGTTTAATATATTTTTGTATTTTTACGTGATAAGGTGTTTTTAAAAAAAAATGATCACTTTTATTATTTTTGGGTTTTTCTTTATCTTCAGGGTTATTTAGTTTAAAAATATAAAGCTTCCTTTGAAAAATTTTCCACTCCTAATTTTGCCTTAATAAAGAATTGAAATTGATAATTCTTTCAAGCTTGAGTTCTTTTTCTTTTATAACCTGCTGCTTATAATAAAGCAATTTCCCCTGTTGTTGCTCAGGAGTTATAATAACAGGGACAAAGTTCTGGAGTTTTTCTTCTCTTTTCTTTTTAAGAAGGTCCAAATAATAATTGATCAATTCTCCGTTGGTCTTAAGATCCACTAGAGAAACAAATGATCAAAAATATATGTTATAAGTATGTTAACTTAAATTTAAAAATAAATAGACTTTTCCAAGGAATAAATAATTAAAAATTAATTATTTAAGAATATTCCCGGCCAGACCCCCAGTTGTCAGCTCTCTGATACCAGGAACCTTGCAGTCGTTTAGCTACACAGAATGATAAAAATGCTGGAATGATAATAATAAATATTATTCCAATAATAAACGCTTAGAAGCTCAAATAAGAGATTTTGAAAGGTTTAATTGGTTTGGTTGTAAATGTTTTTCAATATAATATAAAAGAGGGGCCACAGTATTATACTACTGGGGATCTTTACAGACTAGCAACCTCTCTTCAAGGGGCCTCCTTAGGCAGTTTTTATAAACCTTGGAATAAATATGGGTGCCTCAGAAAGGACTTATTCCACTGATGGCCGGGCTTAACAGCACAAGCGGCCTAGAAAGGAGGGTTAACACTCACTCTGAGCACTTTACCACAAAAATTCTGGAATAATTGGAAGATTTTCAGAGCGGATGGGGTAGATTGCTTGACTAAACTTCAATGGTTGATTGGTTATAAAGGTAAAATAATACTACTGCAGACTAAGTCATAAATCACTTGCTTATCTTCATATAAGCACTTGATTAACAATGACACGGTGTCTGATTGATAATAAATAATTCCTGGTAAAACTCTGATTAACTGATTGGATCCAAAGAGGTCTGTATAAATACCTTTTTGGGGTGATTTTGGTCTTCTCATGGCACGTAGAGAGGGTTCTACTCGTGGGCTGAGGCTGGCAAGCCAGTCAGGGCAAGATTAGCACGTCTACTTGGTGCTTTCAATCAGCTGTCCTTAGATCTGCTGGATTTCTGTACTATTTTAGCCACAGGATCTGTTAATCTGTTATGGCGTAAATTTGATCATTTTGTACTCATCCTTCATTTGTACTATTGATATTGATTTAAAGCGTGAAGATGTGGATGTTTACTAAATTAACATCATCTGCTGATTATTTAGATAATTTTCAATAATTTTTATGAACACTTCTTGTAGTGTTTTGTGGTCTTCAAAGATCAAGATCAGTGATTTACATGGTAGTCTTTGATCTTTGATTTATTATTAAAAAATGTTTAAAACTTAATTTTTCTTGATTTTATTTAAGTTTTGATCTTTTTAAATCATTAGTAATGCATATGTCCGTTTGTTACATATGCTAGGCAACCCTAACTAGGTTGTAGCTCTTCTGAGCGGTACCTGGTTGTCAGATTAGTCAGGACTGATCCAGGCGCGGGGATTGGTAGTACAGATGCGCACGGGGTCGGATCCGCTGCGTGCGTGGCAGAATCAGCTGCGCGCAGGTCTCTAGTACGCGGGATCCTGCTGCTGCTAGTACGTAGGGTTATGTAATGATGCGGGGCTGCGCGCGGGAATTGTGACATAACACATTTTCGCTTGTAACTCCTAAAATATACACAACACCTCAATTCTGAGTGAATTTTAGGCGTAAACCCTATACGTGACAATACGTGTGAAACGTTGGAATGGCCAAAAAGTGCCATACAGGTGTCGTAATTTTTAGTACTTTTCCTTTTAATTATTTTAAAAATATAAGGACTTGGAATTCAAGGGTGGGGTGAGTGAGTGACCCTACCTAATTTTGGGTGAGGAATACATTCCTGTAATAATATTCTTGGATTTCTCACTCCTTGCTTTTTTAATTCAGGTATTCTTATTTTGTGTTACTATTTGACAGTTTTGCTCTTTATATAGTAGCAAGCTGACAATCTTGCTCAATTATCTCTTAAGTTGTAACGTATTGAGCCCATGGTTCATGCCTTCCTTAAGTAGATCAATGGCTTTCCCAGAGACTTTTCTCAGTTAAGAATGCACAGAGGTATTTGAAGATGGTTGTGGGTTATGTTGGTTTTCTTTATGTCAGCTCTCTGATACCAGGAACCTTGCAGTCCTTTAGCAACAGAGAGTGATAGAAGATACTGGAATAATAATAATAATATTATTCCAATTATAAACACGTAGAAAGCTAAAAAAATGAATATGTTAAGATCTGGTGCAAGTTTTAATTGGTTTGGTTAAAAGGTTTTTCAATTTGTTAAAAAAGTGGGGCCAAATTATTATACTACTTGGGGTCTTTACAGACAAACAAACTCTCTTCAAGGGCCCTCCTTAGGTCTAAGAACCTTGGAATGAAGATGGGTGCCTTAGAAAGGGATTATTCCACTGATATGGCTGGGAAAAAGGGCACAATGGCCAAGACAGGAAGGGAAACACTCACTCTGAGCACTTTACCACGAAAATCCTGCAATAATAGGAAGGGTTTCAGAGCAGATGGGGCGGATTTGCTTGACTAACTTCAATGGGTTGATTGGTTTTTGAGAAATAAATAGTAATACTACAGACTAAGTCTTAAATCACTTGCTTATCTCTTTTATAAGCACTTGAATCACAATGACACTGTGTCTGATTGATAATAATAATTCCTGGTAAACTGATGGGGAAGATGGGGAATAATAGGTCCAAAGAGGTCTGTATATATACCTTTTTTGGGTGACTATAAGCTTCTCAGGGTATGTAGAGAGGGTTCTGTTCTTGGGATGAGGCTTGAAAGCCAGTCAGCGCAAGATTAGCGCGTCGACTTGGTGCTGTCAATCAGCTGACATCAGATCTGCTGGATTTCTGTGCTATTTTAGCCACAGAATCTGTTAATCTGTTATGGCGTAAATGTGATCATTCTGAACTCATCCTTCATTTTTACTATTAATATTGTTTTGAAGTGGAAAGATTTGGAAGCTCACTGATTTTCCATCATCTGCTGAGCACTTAGGTAATTTTCAATAATTTTTATGATGAATTCCAATATTTTTTTGTGGTCTTTGAAGATCAGGATAAGTGATTTACGTGGTAATCCTCAATATTTGGTTAATTATTAAAAAAATACTTAAACTTAGTTTCTTATTAATTTTATTTAAGTTTTATAGTTTTTAGACTATTACTAGTGCATATTTTAGGTTATTACATATGCTAGCTAACCCTAACTAGGTTTTAGCTATCTTGAACAGTACCTGGTTGTCAGATTTTTCACTACTGATCCAGGCTTGGGGATCAGTCAATTCAGATGTGCGTGGGGTAGGATCCGCTGCGTGCGTGGCAAAATAAGCTGCGCGCGTGACCTCTGTACGCGGGAATGTGTAGCTATGGGTAAGTAGGGTTTTGTATGGATGGGGGGCTGCGCGCAGGAATTGTGACATAGCACATTTCCGTGTGTAACTCCTAAAATATACACAACACTCCAATTCTGAGTGAAATTTGGTGGTAAAACCTATATTTCAAAATACATGTGAAATATTGAAATGGCTAAAAAGTGCCATATTGGTTTTTTGGCTTTTGGTCAATTTTTTCATTTAATTATTAAAAAATAGAAGGAGTTGGATTTCCAGGGTGGGGTCAGTGAGTGACCCTACCTAATTTTGGGTAAGGAATCAATTTCTGCAATAATTCTTATGGATTTCTCATTCCTTCTTCAGTCAATTTTACTTTTCTTATATAATTGTTTCTATCACATTTCTTCTGCTACTTTGACAGGTTGCTCTGTACATAGTAGCAAGCTGAAACTTTTTAGGAGATTGGCCACAAGGGGTCAGCCTTTGTGCAAATTGCATGCATTTAAAACTTGCACCAAACCTTCCTTGTGTGAGTTTTTTTAGACCATTTGGTAAGAAGTTGTCCTGAATAGGAACCATGGCAATCAAAGGCCAAATCCACATATTTATCTTTCATGGAGTTAAAAACAGTCAGAGCGTAACCATGCTTCATAGCCCATGTTTGACAATATTTTTGTGCCTCTTCCCTAGTAGGAAAAGCTCTCAAAGGAGGTGGGTCAAGTGGACCTGTCATAGTTACATAGTTATATTGATGGCATGCACTCCATCAGTTTCAATCAAATTAAATACGGCAAAGACCACTAACATAAAATGTTACTCACAACCAAAGGTCAAATCCCACTGTGAAACATTTGTTCCTCAATTGTCACCCTTGATGAGGATTCAATTGGGGCTTCCAATGTTTCATTACTCAAATCCTTTTTTTCTTTTTCCAAAGCTTTGTTGATGGCACTATCAATGTAGACCTTCCACACAGCCATGTCAGAAGAAGGAGGGCTTGCCACTGTTCCCATGCAAAAAAATGCAATGGCATACTTCAGTATTCAATCCAACTTTCAATTGAACAAACAAAGTTTGCTCACTTTTGCGTTGAGAAAGAATTGTTTGCATATTTTTATATGATTTCAATTTTCACTTTACTTTCACTTTGATTTAACTTTAAAGTCACTTTGGTTTCACTTTAAATTTGTTATTATTATGGCCAGCAATTAGATTAGGCAAATGAGCAGTATTTAAAGCAAAAGAAATGCTGGACACTGGGTGTCAATAGTTGCTAATTAGGCTCTCACAATGGGGAAATACGTCGGATGAATTCAATTGCATGATGAATGAATGATGAAAAACAGCAGGGAGAAGAGATCCTTAAGTACAAAAGATTGGCCTCTTGTGATCCCATGATACAACAAGCCAAAA
>CM062635.1:30122473-30142473 GCA_025617555.3 Puccinia polysora | reverse complement strand
CAATATAACTATGTAACTATGGAAGATTCACTTGACCCACATCCCTTGAGAGCTTTTCCGACTAGGGAAGAGGCACAAAACTATTTTCAAAGATGGGCAATGAATCATGGTTACGCTTTAACAGTTTTCAACTCAAAGCGTGACCAATATGTGGATTTAGCCTGTCATAGACATGGTTCCTATTCAGGAAGTCTTCTTACCAAACGGTCTAGAAAAACTCACACAAGGAATATTGGGTGCAAGTTTTTAATCCATGCAAGTCACACAAAGGCAGACCCCTTTTGGCGCCTCTCCTACAAAGAAAGCCAAAATAACCATCAACCATATGAACATCCCTCTGTGCATCCTCAACTGAAGAGAATCTTTGGGGTGGCCTTAGACAATCTAGTAGAAGGCATGAATGATGCACTCAATAAGTTACAACTGAAGAGAAAACTGAGAAAGATTTATGGGGGGGATTATGTTTATGACCAAACAATCTATAACACTAAGCAGAAGGTCACACTTGCAGAACTAAAGGGAAAGCGTTTTATGGAGATACTATATGAACAGCTTGAAGAAAAAAGTTGGATTCACCAGTCAAATTTCAGTGAAGAGGGGCACTTGGAGGCCCTGTACTTAGCAGATCCAGAGGCAGTAAAGCTTTCAAAACAATTCCATCATATTGCTATGTGGGATTGTATATATAAAACAAATAAGTACAAAACCCCACTATTGCATGTTGTAGGAATGACAGCCAATCAGAAAACTTTCACAAAAGCTCTTGTTTTTATAACAAAAGAAATGTCTGAGTTCTACAGTTGGTCTGTAAATGCACTAAATGAGTTAGCTTATGATCCTGAGAGACTTCAAAAATTCTTTGTGACAGACCATGAAAAAGCTCTGATTTGTGCAATTGAAACTAGTTTCCAAAATTCATCAATACAATGTTGCACTTGGCACTTTTCTAAAAACATACAAGCAAACTTTAAAGTGTGGTTTTTTAATGATGTTGAAGGATGGAAAAGCTTTATGAATCTTTGGGAAAAGTAGGGAGCCTCAAAGACCAAGGAGGAGGTGGAGGTCAATGATGCAGAACTCAGAGTAGGTCCAAATCACTGCTTCTTATTCTTCCTAGTTTTGGGTTCTGACCTTTTGACTTGTATAGTGTTTCTTGAAAGACTATGAGGATGTACTTGAGTATATGGAAAATAAAATTTTGCCCTATCAAAGAGATTTTTGTGACAGCGTGGAATTGTATAAACCCAGATTTTGGAAACAAAACAACATCTTGGGTTGAAGGGGCCCATGCAACTCTCAAACAATTCCTTGCAAACTCTTTGGGAAACCTGTTGGATTTTTTGAAAAGCCTTGATGGAAAAGTTTCAAATCAAATTAAATCAGTTCATGCATCACTTTATAACTCTTGAAAAAAGTTAGGGACATTTCTTCCATCTGAACTGTTACCATTTGGTTGCAAATTGTCTTTAGAGGCAATCCATCTTGTTAGGGAAAAATTCAAGAAATTCAAACGTGACCATGATGGCAAAGTCTGGGCCAATTCATATTTCAAGACTATTGGTTTGCCCTGTTCCCACCAGATAGGTGACCTTCTAGCATTCAGATTATTTTTTGTAGAGACTCCGGAGGGATAAGATGAATAAAGTAGCAAATACCTTGCTGGAAGTCCTTGAAGGGGAATTTAGTATTACTTCTACTCCTTTGTAGTATTAGTATATACTAAGAGTGGTTTTGAATTGCCTTCCGTTCTAGTAATATAGTAAGTCTGCACAATAATTTAT
This sequence comes from Puccinia polysora, assembly GCA_025617555.3. Classification (NCBI taxonomy): domain Eukaryota; kingdom Fungi; phylum Basidiomycota; class Pucciniomycetes; order Pucciniales; family Pucciniaceae; genus Puccinia; species Puccinia polysora. Next base: position 30,140,692 of record CM062635.1, on the reverse strand, counting down.
TTAAATTAATGGTGGTTTCTTTGAAACTTAATATAGGTCTCAGATCAGACCTAGATTAATTATTTAACTGTTTATAATTGGTAGTATTTGTTGAAGAATGGACCAGATGTAGTGGGTTATTGGTTATTTAATGATCAGATATATTTGATCTTAACCAATGTCCCAATATCAAAGGGTTTAAGGGTTTATCAAACGGATAGTTCAGGAGAGGACCCAAGCATGGGTTTACCCACAGGGGGGCTGGGTAGAGGAAAGGTTGGTAGTTCCTTTTTGTTGTGATCTCTTTTGTTTTAAGGGTTATTTATTTACTAATTGGTGGGTTTTCTTTCAAATGGTGCTGAATATTCAAATCACTGAAGAACCCTTTTTCAAGCCACTGTTGGATGGTTTAATTGATCAAATATGGGTAATAACTTGTTTTCTGATTTATTGTTTCCTTTTTTATAACTGATTCACTACTAATATTTATCTGGGTAGGTACCACAGATGACTACTGATGGGTAGATGGGCCAGAGGGCCTGATATCTGATGAGTGGTGAGTGGGGGATGATGGGGGATGATTGATGATACAACTTGGATAGGGCAGAGAGGCCCTCCTTAAATAGAAAATTCCTGCCCCTAGGGGTGCTCAAGGCTGCCCCTGAGGGTTCCCCCTGTTCTGGTGAGGAACAGTGAGGTACAATTACATGAGACATTTTAGCTGGTTGGAAAAAGACTTGTCCAGTTACATGAGGCATTTCTGCTGGTTGGGAAAGGTTTTTACAGTTACATGAGGCATTTCTGCTGGTTGGGAAAATCTGGTACAGGGGTTTCATGCATGCACACCCCTGCATAAGATGCTTTGAAGTGCAGATACAATGTATTCCTGTGCAGTTCTTAATGGCTGGCCTGGTGCTACCTGATTCTTCCTACATGCATTTCTGTGCATTCACTGGTGATTTGTTTGGTGCTGCATGGCCCTTGACTGCCTGCATATTTTTCTGGGTAGTGCTGGGGTTGTTGTTATTGGTGGGTTGTTTGGTATCCCATGCTTCTGACTACATAAATTTCTGTGTGGTGCTGTGGTTTTTTGGTACTGCAGGTTGTTTGTTATCACATGCTACTGGATTCATATATTGCTGGGTAGCCCTGTGGTACTTGTACTGGTGGTTTTTTTGGTATCACCAGATCCTGGCTGCCTGCATAAATTGCTGTGCCCAGATGGGGTTGTTTGCTACTACAAGACCCTGCTTATGGTTCTGAGTTTACAGGTGAGTTGATTAGTTGTATGTTTGGTTGAGGTGCTGCAGGGAGATGTTACTGGTATTTTTTTGGGGGATTCCAATTATACCCATAGGCATTTCACTGGTTTGTGATACTGGGTGAGATATGAGCTGTCCATAATTGTTTTTCTGGCTGTATCTTCTAACCCATGCAAGATAGAGGGGTGGTTTGACTGGGTGACTATAGTTTATTTTTGGTGTAGAATCCATTGCTGAGGTTAAATTTTTGATTGGGATTATATTTATACTAGATAATTGAGTATGGTGGCCACAGGTAAGGTTTTTTGGAATTTATCTTCTAATCCATGGGAGATAGTGGGGTACTTTGGCTGAGTGACTATAGGTTATTTTTGATTTATAATCCATTCATGAGGTTGATTTGAGGTTCTGAGATGTTGTTACACTGGAAAGGGGATTTTGATGGCTATAGGACAGGTTTGGACCACCACACCATGGTACCCAAAAATGTTCATCCTCAGTGGAGGTTGGACTATGATCCTTGCAGTTCTTGTTCTGTAAGTTGGCTTGAGTTGGATTGTTCAAGTCACTATGTTATTAATGCTTTTTGATTAATGAATCCTAATTCACTAATGGTTGATCCTTCTGAATTTTTCCAGTGCAATGTTGATGAAATGCTTAGCATTACTCAGTTGTGTGAAAAGGGCAATGCAATGATCTTGGAATCTCCAGATCATGAGCAAAGAAGACTATTGAAGTATATCATTCAGAAGATTACAAAATATTGATCAAAGCCAAGACTTGAACCTCAATTCTTACAATCAATCAGGGCTGGCAAAAATTGACAGATATGCAGCAAGAACCATCTCAGTTTGAGCTTGTTGAAAAAAAAACTCAAGGGGGAAAAAAGAACTAGAAGGGCTCCAAAAAAGAAAAGACAAAAGATTGTAAGTCTTTTCTTTTGAGATATGTTCATTTTTTTGGTTTAATGAACTTAGTTACTAACTAATGATGAATTGTTAGTCAAAGTTGGCAGAATCTGAATCTGAATTTCATAGTTCAGAGGAAGAGACTGAAATTGAATCAGGATCACTTAATTTTGAATCAGAATCCTCTTCAGAGGAAGAGAACATGCAGAAACGCTCAACCAGAAGCTCATCTTTGGCAAGTTTTCATTTCATTGATCCAATTAAAGAAATGAATACTAATTTAGTTTTAATGATAGGAACCAAATGTGAAATAACTCAATCAAATACCCAAGAAGTTCCATAAGTTCTTGGGTGAGGTTTGGGATCTTATTGGAGATGGGAATTGTGGATTTAGAGTCATTTCTAAATCTCTTGGTTATGAAGAACATGATTGGTTTAAATTTAGGAAGGAAATGATTGAAAAATTAGAGAAACATAAAGCATTCTACATTAAGATGCTTGGTGGTTCAAAGGAGGATGAAAAGATTAAAAAAAGACTTGATTTTGAAGATATCAATGAAAAGATTCCCTCCTCAAAATGGCTGGCTAAATTGTGCATGGGTCAAATAATAGCAGAAACATATTCCAAACCTATATGTTTCACTTAATTGGAGTCATGTGATACTTATAATCCAATGAAAAATGGTGTTACTGATCAATTAGATCCAATTTTCATTTCATTTGTAAACAATAACCACTGAATTCTATTAGTAATTGAGGGAGAGATGATTCCAATCCTGCCCATCATAGCAAAACCACATTCCTTGGTTTCTAAAAAATCCTCTGGTTGGGATGATCATCTCAAAGATCAACTGCAAATTTATTCTAGATTTTAATAGACTTTCACTTCATTTCATCATTGGGTTGCATGTAAATTGTAATTCTAATGCAGCTAACAAGTTCTATTAATATCAAGGGTTATCACATTTTGAACATCATTATGTTGAGTGTTTTGAGTTAACATCATTATATTGAGTGTTTTGAACAAGAGTTTAATGGTAAGTCAGTTCAACTTGTGTTGGGCTGATTCCATCGCAAGCTTAACACAAGTTGAACTTGTTTTTTTGGTGTTTTTACTTTAGGGCCTATCAAAAGATTTGTATTTTTTTGGGTACTTTTACTTTAGGGCTGGTCAAAAGACTTGTATTTTTTTGTGCACTTTTACTTTAGGGCTGGTCAAAAGACTTTTCTGGGCCCTTTTACTTTAGGGCTAGTTAAGTTGAAATTACTATAGGGCTTGTCAAGTTACCTGTCTTTTTTTTGGTGTTTTTACTTTAGGGCTTGTCAAGTTAATTGTCTTTTTCTTGGTGTTTTTAGCTTAGGGCTAGTCCAGTTACTTGTGTTTTTTTGGGTCTTTTTACTTTAGGGCTATTCCATTGGATAGTACCAGTTTTTTTTTGTTTGTTTTTTAACCAAAAAATGAGAATTTTTTGATTTTTTGGTTGATTTATGTTTTTTTTGAAGGATTATTTGGTTTAAAGGTTGTTTTAGTACCCTTTCATTCATTTTCCTTTTTTTTGGCTAACGGCTGTCTGGTGCCATGTGGGATGCCACACAACTACATATGGGCCGTGTACAACTCCACATGGCTTGAATGTAGTTGTGTGGAGGTCCACACAGGGGGGACAGGGCTGGGTGGGCCGCACAACTCCGTAAGCTGTGGGGGGTTGTACACGGCCCAAATTGGACCGTGTGGCATGCCACACAGCCTGATTTGAACTGTGTGCACGGCTCAATGAGCCTTGAATTTAACATTACCCAAATAAAAATTAAAAAAGAACAAAGAACAAAGAAAAAAATAAAGGGCATGATTTTTCTCATTCATCCAACCCTTTATTTCATGCATTTCAACGTTGGTGTGTGGTTGCGCTGTGGTGACCAATCCGGGACACCATGGAAAAAAAAAAAAAAAAAAATATCTTTGTCGGTTGTACCCCTATGGGTACCTTCATTTCCCCCCATCTCTCAACCTCTCCCTGTCCTAGCGGTCTAGGACAGGCCTCTTGCCTGTCTCTCTGCTTCAATCCCCCCCTTCTATGTTCAACTCCTGCTTGTTGCTCTCGCGGCCCTGACTTTTGGCGACGCGAGCAATTGTCAAATCACCTTCGACGATCCCTTTGATCAGATCCTCCTCATCATCACCATCTCCATCAACATCACCTTCAAAACTTCATTCAATCCTTCGCCTCGGTCACTTCTTTTCATTCCCCAGGTTTCAGATACACTATTGGGGTAAACTCTTAGAGATCCTTTGGAATTGATTCGGAGCCAAGGTGATCATCGGAAAGGTACCCCCGACCGGAATGATCGAGGAACAAGAAAAACGTCTTGACAAGCTACTCCAACTTGAATCAAATCCAAACCATTGTCATTCAGTCTTCAACTTGGTCGCTCATTCTATGGGTGGCTTGGATGCTAGGCATCTCATCACTCACATCAATCCCAAGATTTACTCTACCATCAATCACCACAACCACAACTGTTCATCATCATCATCCTTGATCAATCCATCTCCTCTCCTCCTCTGATCTCATTTCTTAGGGTCTCAAGCCTACAACCTATCCTCCTTTGTCACGGTCATGCTTCCACTCAGTATCCTACACCATCCCAAACAACGGTCCATCTCGCCCATCATCTGGTCCGACCAATGACCGCAAGCGACCGCTCGCAGCTGTCGGAACCTTCACCCTGTTGTCGCCGCCGATCGGGCGACAACAGCCGTTGTCGACACCCGCAAACGCTGTCGCGGGTGTCCATCTGGTTGCCTGCGGTCATTCTTGATGTGGGCAATATTTCTTTTTTTTCCTCTCATCCCATCTTTTTTTTTTTTTATTATTATTATTTTTTCATTTTCCCGCACCTATTTGTAGTATCACTTGTACATAGTATACAGGGCCTCATGTCTATAAAAGGAGGGGCTCTCCCCTGCCTTTTGGCCCAGGAAATCCATCAGACCATCATCAGAAATCAAACTTATCCGTGGGCATCCTTCCCCACTTATCTGAGCAATTTATCCGGGTATATCTATGATTGCCCCTTGATCCTTTGATCCTCCATACTCAAACTCTGTCCCTTGTGAACTTGATCCTTATCACCAACCAATAGCCTTGCTGGTTGAAGAAGAATTCCTTTCTGTCTGAATTCTTGAGTGTGTTATACCACTCTGATCCCTTTTTCCGACCATACTGGTCTTGATCTCTCCTTGATCATCTTTCTGGAGCCAATCACATTTGATTGAAGAGGTTTTATTAAGCTTAAAACCTGGAGTGTTATACCTCCCTTCTTCTTTAAGCTTGAATATTTGCCACGCTATTCTTGAGTCCCTTGAGAAGTGTTGGGATATTCTTGCTCAAAATTTGTTATTGATTTGCTTCTAGAGCTTCATAAACAAATTGCTTTTGTTTTGTTCAGCCTCCCACAGTTATCTGGTACCCTTCAAGCGCTTGATTGCGGAGAGTTGGGCAGGTTCATTGAGAACCTGGAGGTTGGTTGGGATTGAGTTGATCTTTCCTAATCAGCTGCTGAAGACCAGAGTTATTAGCTTGTGGGCGTTGTTACTTACAACTGCCTTGTTCTATTGAACTCTGAACAAACCTTGACTTATTTTTTCAAGTCTTTACCTGCACCATCTTGCCTTAGATAGTGTTGTTTCCATCGCTACCGACAACTCTTATCCTCTTCCCTTACTTTGATTTCTCATCCATAAGGTTCTGGACCTTGATTTTGGTTACATTTAAATATTATTGTAACTTCTAGGAGGGCAGCCTAAACAGCACCTTTCCCCTCCACAGAACTGCCACGGCTTAGCACCGTTTGGAGTCTTACATTTGGTCCCCAGGGCCAGGATCGAACCAGCAACCTTGGGATTTACAGTCCCAAGACATTTAAAATCAACCTCGAAATCCAATCTTTTTTTTCCTATTTTTTTCTCTCCTCAAAATCTGAATCCGTGGAGGCAACTTCTCCTAGAAGTAAGTCCTCCCAATTTGTGCACCGCTTGGGCAAGATACTTGTTGTTTTTGGCGAAACCCTACTCTTGCCACACTCGTGAGCCACTTTGGAAATCTGCTCTTTGGATCCCCTAGGAACTCTGTTATTTGATATGGCATCTTCCGCCACTCCAACCACCCCTGTCCAACCTAAGATGGTAAAGATCAAACCTCAGAACAAGAACTTAGGCTTCAACAGTACAAATGTCAAGCAATTCTTGGACTCCTACAAAATGGCTGCTGAAGTGGATGGAGCTAGTGAATTTGATATGGCTTATCAGTTGTGATTATTTATCTCCTCTGATGAAGTTATGGAGGTAATTGAGTCTTTTGAGGGATTTGAATCCCACAACTGGACGCTTCTCAGGAAGGCTATGTTGGCATACTGGGGTAAAATAGATGTGGCTAGGTTTACTCTGCAGGATTTGGATGCTCTGGTTTCTCAGTGGATCTCCAATGGTGGTATTTCTTCAGCCTCTGACTATCAGATTTTTAGGAAGTCTTGGGATCCCATTCAAAACTATCTTATCCAAAACAATCACATTGACACAGTGGACAAAATTCGAGCAAAGTTCTTCCAATCTTTTTTGTTGGCTGTGCAGGAAAGGATTAAAGAAGAACTGGTCAAATCTGGATCCATGATTACCACCAGGGATAATAGATTCAAGCTCCCTGTTTTTCTTACCCTTAGGAGTACTGTGGATAAAGTCATGAAAGGTCAAACTGCTCTTACCTTTGAAAAGCCTAGAACTACTGAACCGGTCCATGCTCTTTCTTTCAAAGATTCAAACGATATTATGATTAAAATGGAGGCAGATTGTAGGCCTAAAGCAGATCCTAATTCCAATCAAGAACCTACTACTATAGATGAAATCACCAAGTTACTTAGAGCCTTTGAGAACAAAATAGATCAAAAGATTTCTTTGCTAGCTACTCCCAAAACTCCTTCTTCTGTCCCCAAATCAACTCTGGTCTGTTACTACTGTCATAGGGAAGGCCATGGAACCGGACGATGCCAAGAACTTCAGAAGGACCTCAAGGAAAAATTTGTAGAGCAGATGGGAAACAATTACTTCCTCCCTAATGGTGCCCTAATCCCTTTTGACTCGTCTCGTCCTATCCGACATGTGGTGGCATCTTACCAGCCATCACCTCCTGTGAAAGCATCTCTTGCTTCCTTTGAATTTCAATCATCCTGTGGTACCCTCCAACCTTGGTATCCTCCAGCTATTTCTTCCTCTAGTCTTGCTGGGACTACTTATCAATCTGATCCAGCCAGGAAACAACACGAGGAACCTAAACCTAATAAGGCTCCTTCCTTGCCAACTTCAATCCTTCGAAAACCCGTTAAACTTCGATCATCACTTGAGTCTCCTTCCCCTGATGTAGAAGACATGGAGGTGGAAAAGGAACCACTCATGGAAAGGTTCCCAGATCACCCTGATCCTTCTCCCTCACCTCAACCTTCTAATCCTACCTTAGATTCTGCGTCACCTGAACTTCCTCCCCCCACCCAGCCCAAAGTTCAATTTGAAAGGGGCATCTCCAAGGATCACCCCAATGCTGTGGAGGGAGTATTGTAGAAAATTTCTGATCTCAAAATTCCTGATCTATCTGTGGCTGAACTCCTATCAATCTCTCCATCTGTTGCTGAAGGAATGAAGAAATGGGTCTCTTGTCGATGTGTGGAAATTGGCCCTGAAGAACTCAAAGTCTCCTCTGGCACTTTAATGGAGGACTCTGGTGGAACCAGTCCTTCTTTAGACTCCAACCTTTATTCCTGTCCCCTTGGCTTTCTTCCTTGTTATCTTGGTGACTCAGCTAAAACTGTTTCTCCTCTTGTGGATTCTGGATCTCAGCTTAACTTAATCTCGGATGCTATAGCCTGCAAGCTCAAACTTAGTCCTAGGGTCAGCTTCAACTCTGCAGTGTATGGGATAGGAAATCAAGCTTGTGAACTGGTTGGTATTGCTGAAGATGTACCGGTCAGGATTGGTCAAAATATTGTTGGAACCTTCCACTTTTGGATCACTCGTTTGGACAGTCTTATGATCTTGGGACAACCCTTCTTAATGGACTTTGGTGCAACCCTGATGTTTTCTGATCAAGTTGGGGAGAGAATTCTTCTCCCTGATGCTGATGGCAGGAAAATTGAAGTTCCTCTTTGCTCTTTGGATTCTGGTCGTTGGGAAAGAGATTTTCCTGGTCATTCTCCCAAATCATCTTTTAAGGGGAAGCAGAAGGATAACCCTAGTTCCTCGCATTTTTTAGGGGAATAGTTGATCCTACTAATAGTTGTAGTTCTTTTCAGCCTCAGACTGCAACTCAAGGGTCAACTCCCATCCCTCAGGCTTATTTTTCATTCCTTTCCTCATTCTCTTCTGAGCTCAAGAATATTAAAAAACAAAAACATATCAAAATAGAAAAATCCAAAAATATTTCTTCTCCATCTCCTTCTCTCTCTGGTTCTGTTGTGTCTTCTTTCCCTTCTACTTTTGAGTCTGATCAATCTTCTCTCAGTTCCGGTTTGAATCTCCGCAATGAGTCTAAACTAGATCCTAATTGCAATCCCGTTTTTGGTGGTTTTGGTATGAAGGAATATGGGCTTCAGTGGAGGCAATTTGGGGTACAAGTAAGTCCTCCCAATTGTGCACTGCCAGGGCAATCTTTTACTGTCATTTTTGAAACCCTACCTTGTGCCACACATGTGAGAAACGTATTATCTCCTGGTTCTCCTTTTATGGAAAAGGCACCCTTCAAGGATATTGCAGAACATCGGACTTGGAAGATGTTGGAACTTGGACTCAGCTTTTGTAATCAATTCTCTCTGGTCAACTCTTGGAGGAAACAAGAACTTCTCTCTTTTGCCACTAAGTATAAACCAGTTGCTAAGAAGATCCAACCAGTCAACCAGCCTATGCCTCTCAACCTCAATCCTCCCCTTATGCGTCCTCCTCTATCTCGTGATCCTTACTGTGGTCTTCCTCAATCTCTTACTTGTCCCTTTGTGCCTAATGGACGGGTCACTGAAGAACGTCTGAAGGTGGTCAACTTTGGTCCAGATGGATGGCTTCTTCCTGATGAGTTAAATTTAATCAAAAATGTCTTATCTCTAAGGGAAAAATCTATTGCTTTCTGTGAAGAAGAGAGAGGTCTCTTGCGGGAATTCTATGGCCTCCCTTATATCATCCCTGTAGTTGAACATGATCCTTGGCAAAAGAAAAAGATCCCTATCCCTGCTGCTAAATTTGACAAATTCATCAAGTTGGTCCGGGAACAAGTTCAAACTGGCCTGTATGAACAGTCAACTTCTAGTTACTCCAGCCCCGTCTTCTGTGTCCTCAATAGTAATGGTAAACTTAGAATAGTTCATGATCTTCAACCTCTTAATAAAGTTACTATTAAAGACTCTGGTATCCCTCCTGCTACTGAAGAATTTGTTGAATCCTTCGCGGGGAGAGCTTGCTATGGTCTAGGGGATATTATGGGTGGCTATGAAGAACAATCCTTACATCCTATTTCTTGTCCTCTCACTACTTTCAATACTCCTCTTGGTCGATTTCAACTTACTCGATTGCCTCAAGGAGCCACCAACTTGGTTGCAGTCTATCAGGCTCGGATGATGTGGATCCTCCAGGATGAAATCCCTGATCATGCTGATATCTTTATTGACAATGGAGGAATTAAAGGTCCAGTATCTGACTATGATAATGAGCTCTTACCTTGGCATTCAGGAATTTGTTGTTTTATCTGGGAATTTGCTACTACCTTGGAGAGGATTCTGTTTCGAATTGAGGAATCTGGCCTTACTGTCTCTGGATCCAAACTGGCGGCTTGTGTCCCTGCTCTGGAAATTGTTGGTCATGTGGTCTGCAAGGAAGGAAGAAGGATGGCACCAGCCAAAGTCAACAAGATCATCTCTTGGCCTACCCCAAACAATCCAACTGAAGTTAGGGGCTTTCTAGGTGTTGTCACTTATGTTAGAATCTTTATCCCATCTTTATCCAAAATCTGTGCACCCTTGCGTCGTCTAACCAAAAAAGATGCTGAATGGATTTGGACCCAAGATTGTGAATGTGCTTTCCAGCTACTCAAAAGGATAGTTGGTAAAGACATAGTTTTGAAAAAGATCTCTTATGGACCTGGAGCTGGCAAGATCAAGCTGGCTGTCGATTCTAGTTATCAATCTGTTGGGGCCGTCCTTACTCAGGAAGATGAAAATGGTTGGGACCGTCCTGCTCTTTATGAATCTTTTTTGTTTTCAGATGTAGAATCTAGATACTCCCAGCCCAAACTGGAACTCTGTGGTGTGGCTCGAATGATGAAGAAACTTCAAACCGTTCTCTGGGGCCAACATTTTGAATTGCAAGTTGATGCTCGATCCATCATTGAAATGATAAATGCTCCCAGTCTTCCCAATGCTCCTATGACTTGTTGGGTGGCCTTTATCCAGCTTTTCTCTTTTGATATTGTTCACAGGCCGGGAAAATCTTTCACCATGCCTGACGGTTTATCTTGACGACCTCTTGGGGACAAAAAATCTGATGTTGGAACCAATTTCAATGAAGAGGAACCTTTAATCAAACCTATTTTCTCTTTTTCTTCTCAAAATTATTATAGCTTTCAAGAAGGCTTCTGGCTTAAATTAGAGCAGTACCTTTCAACTCTTCAAAAACCTCCTGATCTCTCTGCTAAGGAATTTTGATCTCTTAAACAAAATTCTTATAATTTTTTTGTTCAAGGTTCTAGACTTATGAAGAGAGGCAATCCTTGTGCTCTTATTGTTGTTACTATTCCCTCTAAACAAGATTCTATCCTTGAAAGTCTCCATGAAGGCCTTGGTCATCGTGGGGAAACTGAAACTTATTGAGGACTATCCAAACGGTTCTGGTGGCCATCTTTGAAGAAATCCGTCTCCCAATGGTGCAAGAGTTGTGAAGTTTGTCAAAAACGTGATCTTAGGCGCCCAGCTGAAATTTGTTATCCTACTGGGGAGTCCACTGTCTTTGGAAGGATTGCTATGGATGTGGTTCATATTAAGGCAGGTGGTGCTAAGTACCTCATTGTGGCTAGAGATGATTTTTCCGGATGGGTTGAAGCAAAATTTCTTAAGAACCTTAGCTCTGAATCAGTGGCAGCTTTCCTCTACAAGACCTGGACAATGCGTTATGGCCTGGCTCAATCTTACTCTACTGATGGTGGCTCTGAATTTGGGGGCAAGCTTGCTGAAATGATCCAATCCCTTCCTGGACAACATAGAGTTACTACTCCTTATTATCCTGAAGGCCAAGGCATGGTGGAACAAGTCCATGCCCCTTTGAAGGCTGCACTTGTTAAACTGGCTGGTGAAAGTGGCAAGAATTGTCGCAAATTCCTTCCTCTTGTTCTCTTCTCTGATCAAATCTCAACCAAAAGGACTACTGGCTACTCACCTTATGAAATCATCTTTGGTCAAAGAGCAGTCCTTCCTTTGGATCTGGAAATGGAATCTTTCTTGGGTATCTCTTGGGAAGAGGTGTCCTCAACCACTGATCTGTTAGTTGCTAGATCCAAGCAACTGGAGCGAAGTGAAGACGTTTGTGATGAAGATTATCAAAAGATGATGGAGTCCAGAGCAAAATCCGTCCAGTATTGGGAGGACAAGCACTCTAATCAAATCAGGGAGCCCTTGAACCCTGGTGACCTAGTTTTAGCTTATAATCAATCTTTGGAGACCCAGTGGGGCAAGCTTTTCTCTAATTGTTGGAATGGCCCTTATCAAGTGGTTCATCAAGTTAGAGGTGGATCTTATGTTTTGGAGGAGCTGGATGGTACTCGGTTGGCCAGAAGGTTCTCTGCTGATCAAGTCAAGAAGTTTCATTGTCCTGGGGGCAACTATCTCAGGAGTAAGTCCTCCCAATTGTGCACCACCAGGGTCATTTGCTGCGTTTTTTGTAAACCTCTACTGTATGCCACATATGTGAGCACCTGGGACGCCCTCCTTGTTCTATTCCTGCCGCTTCTAGGGCTCATTTGGAAGAATCAAGATATTTTCATCAACTCTTCAATTGCTCTCAAGATCAAGAAATGGCCAATCTTTGCTTCAATTTCTGTGTTCCCTGCTTTTTTTTTTAATCCCTCCAAATTTTAGATGCAGACTAGGGACAGTCTGTAAGTTGGGGAGAGATGTGGTGACCAATCCGGGACACCACAGAAAAAAAAAAAAAAAAAAAAAAAATCTTTGTTGGTTGTACCCCTATGGGTACCTTCATTTCCCCCCATCTCTCAACCTCTCCCTGTCCTAGCGGTCTAGGACAGGCCTCTTGCCTGTCTCTCCGCTTCGATCCCCCCCTTCTATGTTCAACTCCTGCTTGTCGCTCTCGCGGCCCTGACTTTTGGCGACGCGAGCGATCGTCAAACCACCTTCAACAATCCCTTCAATTGTATCCTCCTCATCATCACCATCTCCATCAACATCACCTTCAAAACTTCATTCGATCCTTCGCCTTGGTCACTTCTTTTCATTCCCCAGGTTTCAGATACACTATTGGGGTAAACTCTTAGAGATCCTTTGGAATCGATTCAGAGCCAAGGTGATCATCGGAAAGGTACCCCCAACTGGAACGATTGAGGAATGAGCAAAACGTCTCGACAAGCTACTCCAACTTGAATCCAATCCAAACCATCGTCATTCAGTCTTCAACTTGGTCGCTCATTCTATGGGTGGCTTGGATGCTAGGCATCTCATCACTCACATTGATCCCAAGATTTACTCTACCATCAATCACCACAACCACAACCGTTCATCATCATCATCCTTGATTGATCCATCTCCTCTCCTCCTCCAATCTCATTTCTTAGGGTCTTGAGCCTACAACCTATCCTCCTTTGTCACGGTCATGCTTCCACTCAGTATCCTACACCATCCCAAACAACGGTCCATCTTGCCCATCATCTGGTCCAACCGACAACCGCGAGCGACCGCTTGCGGCCATCGGAACCTTCACCCTGTTGTCGCCGCCGATTGGGCGACAACAGCCGTTGTTGACACCCGCGACCGCTGTCGCGGGTGTCCATCTGGTTGCCCGCGGTAATTCTTGATGCGGGCAATATTTCTTTTTTTTCCTCTCATCCCATCTTTTTTTTTTTTTATTATTATTATTATTTTTTCATTTTCCCGCACCTATTTGTAGTATCACTTGTACATAGTATACAGGGCCTCATGTCTATAAAAGGAGGGGCTCTCCCCTGCCTTTTGGCCCAGGAAATCCATCAGACCATCATCAGAAATCAAACTTATCCGTGGGCATCCTTCCCCACTTATCTGAGCAATTTACCCGGGTATATCTATGATTGCCCCTTGATCCTTTGAGCCTCCATACTCAAACTCTGTCCCTTGTGACCTTGATCCTTATCACCAACCAATAGCCTTGCTGGTTGAAGAAGAATTCCTGTCTGTCTGAATTCTTGAGTGTGTTATACCACTCTGATCCCTTTTTCCGACCATACTGGTCTTGATCTCTCCTTGATCATCTTTCTGGAGCCAATCACATTTGATTGAAGAGGTTTTATTAAGCTTAAAATCTGGAGTGTTATACCTCCCTTCTTCTTTAAGGTTGAATATTCGCCACGCTATTCTTGAGTCCCTTGAGAAGTGTTGAAATATTCTTGCTCAAAATTCGTTATTGATTTGCTTCTAGAGCTTCATAAACAAATTTCTTTTGTTTTTTTCAGCCTCCCACAGTTATCTGGTACCCTTCAAGCGCTTGATTGCGGAGAGTTGGGCAGGTTCATTGAGAACCTGGAGGTTGGTTGGGATTGAGTTGATCTTTCCTAATCAGCTGCTGACGACCAGAGTTATTAGCTTGTGGGTGTTGTTACTTACAACTGCATTGTTCTATTGAACTCTGAACAAACCTTGACTTATTTGTTCAAGTCTTTACCTGCACCATCTTGCCTCAGATAGTGTTGTTTCCATCGCTACCGACAACTCTTATCCTCTTACCTTACTTTGATTTCTCATCCATAAGGTTCTGGACCTTGATTCCGGTTACATTTAAATATTATTGTAACTCCTAGGAGGGCAGCCTAAACAGCACCTTTCCCCTCCACAGAACTGCCACGGCTTAGCACCGTTTGGAGTCTTACAGCGCACCTTTGGTATTTCACGCAAAAATACTTTATTTCATGTAAATTCCAAGAATTCATTTATTTTTGAGTTCTTAATCCGCAGCAACGTAGCAGGGCTTTCTAAACCCCTAACCAAAATCTTTGGTAATTTTGAAGGCATTAGAACCTCTTGAAAAATGCAATCAAAAAATGAAAAAATTCCGTAAAAACAAATTCTTGCATGGGTTTTTGGATCCATATTTGGGCTATTTTAGTTGTTTTTTTTTTTTGTTATTTCATCTGCCAGAACTTTTTACCTATATTCAGAAAATTTTCTAATATTTTTCCCATATTTTTTGGATGTATCCTTTCACCTTAAAAAATTCCTTCAAAAAACACAAAAAATCAAAAAAAAAAAAACCAAATTTCTCTTTGGACATTTGAATCCTTTTATTTTCCTTTTTATTTAATTTTTTGGGTAATTATAGCTATTCAAAAGTTGAAACGCCATTAAAAGAGAATTAAAATATTTTTTCCCAGATTTTTTGGATGTATTATTTTACCTTAAAAAATTACTTCAAAAAAGCAAAAAATTCAAAATATTCAACTTTCTCATTTGACTTTTGGATCCTTATGTTTGCCATTTTGACTTATTTTTTTTGGTTTTTCAAGCTTTGAGAATTTTAATAAAACTATTCAAGAGATTTTTGATTTTTTTTTTCAGGATTTTTGGATGTCATTTTTGACCTTTAAAAATTCCATCAAAAAACCAAAAAATTTGAAGTTTTCAATCTTCTTTGAGCCCTTTACATGCATATATTCAATAGGACTGAAAATTCTTTCCTTGTACCACCACCCATCTTTGAGCGCCCAATTGACTTATAAAGCACCCCCTTGACCTGTTCCACTCTCCCATCACCCCCCACCACACCATCCCACTACCATACCATACCACACCACACCACACCACACCACACCACACCACGCCACACCACACCACACCACACCACACCACACCACACCACACCACACCACACCACACCACACCACACCACACCACACCACACCACACCACACCACACCACACCACACCACACCACACCTTTTCACACCACACCACCAACCACTCATAAAAACAAATTAACACTCCAGATACTTCCAAACAGGAACATCTTTTTTTTCCAATGGCTCAAGAAAACATCCACCCAGTTTTCAGACCTGTTTCAACTGTTTCACAAGGCCCATCCTCCATTATCTGATCTAATCAAACTAGTGATTCAAGTCCACTTTCTCCTTATTCATCTAATCAAACTCTTTATTCCACTCCTCTGGTCCCTCCTCCTAAGCTATAATATAATCAAAAGGAGGAGCTGGTTGAGGCTATCCAATAATGGGCAAAGTCCCATGGATATGCCATATCTACCAGAGTATCAAATTGGAGGAATCAGGCCTACACTTACCAATGTGATAAATTTGGGGAATATAAACCCAGCAAAGATACCTCCGAATTTAAAAATCAAGAAAGACCAATTTTCCTTTCAGGTTTTCAGGGAATTTTTCAAAAATATTGGGTTTTTGGGTGGTGAAAGGTATATGTCCAGAGCACAACCATCCACCTTCCATTGATCCTTCCACTCATACCATCCACAGAAGAATCCAAGGGGAGAAAAATGAGTTGGTTTGAAATTCATCCAAAGCAGGAGTTCACCCTTTAAAAATGCTCAAATCTCTTATACAAAACTCATCACAAACTATCCATACAAATCTCCCTAAAATTTACAAAGAAAGATTCCAAATAAAACAAAATGGCCTTGATGGCAAAACTCCTGTGGAATAACTCATACTGAAACTCAGGAATTCTTCTTTTTACCAGAAAATGAATAATGTGGATGGTTAAATTACTTCACTATTTATTTCTTACCCTGATTCCATGAAAGCTCTAAACCTTTTCCCTTCTCTCATTTTGATGGACTGTACATATAAAACCAACCAATTTGGAATTCCCCTTCTTCATATTCTTGGGATAAAAAATTCTGCTAGAAGCTTCTCAGTTGCATTCTTTTTCTTATCTCAAGAGAAAAAACAGAACTATGATTTGGCCCTGAATCAACTTCAGGGAATATTTGAAGATAAAGAACCTAGTGTGATTGTGACAGACAAGGAACAAGCACTTATTATTTCAATTTAATCAGTTTTCCCTTCCTCTCATTATCTTCTCTGGGTCTGGCGCATTTTCAAGAATATTCAAACTCATTGCAGGAAGCACTTGAAATCTGAAAATGAATGGAAGTTATTCCCAAAAAAAATTCATCATTTGGTCTATTAAAAATCGGAATCAAGCTATCACAAAAACTTCACAAAACTTTCTGTGGTCTGGAATCCTCCCACTTCTGAATAACTTGTTGAAAACTGCATTCCTCTAAAAAGAAAATTTTTCTCCTATTTGTAAACAAGTACTTTCACTTTGGAAACACAAGTACATCAAGAATAGAAGTTTCTCACTCCTACATTAAAAGATTCATTGATTCTTCTATTGGCTCTTTGTATAATGTAGTTCAAAAAGTTTACAGTTCCATCACCATCCAAACTCCTTAGAGAGCCATTGAAGCCCCTCAGCAAGGATTCAAGCATCTCATTGGTTTTCCTCACTGTGTGGATCATCTTTCTGGAAAAATCAGCCAATTTTCCCTCAAAATCATTCATTCATCTCATCAAGTTCCTGATTCTTGCACCAATTGCAACAACTGTGATTACTCTTCTTACATGGGTATACCATGTGTTGACAAAGTCAAATTGTCCATCAGAAAGGGTGAACTCTTCCAGCTTGATGATTTTCATCCTCAATGGCATTTCAAAGCTCCCACCTTAGTAAGTTTTTCTCTTTTTTGGGGGGGGGATTCAAGCTCAAATGAATAATGTTGTGATTGATTTTTATTTTCTTTTCTTCAATTAACTGTGAATCCTGAATCAACTGAAGATTCAGCAAAAATTGAAGTTCCAACCAAATACAGCAATAAAAATCTATATTTCACCAAACTTTTTGAAGCATTCAGAAAGTTTACACCTGGAGAACAGCTATATCATCTGGGTGAAAGAATGAAGCTTTACAGTGGAAGATATCAACTTACCCTGATTGAAGAGCCAAATTTCACTCCAAGATCTAAGGTTAGAGGAAGGCCCAAAGGAGAAGCCAATAAGATCAAGAATATTTCTCAGTCCTCACGCAAAAGAGATCCATCTGTTTTTGAATATTTAGAAGAACCCAAGAAGAGAGGAAGGCCAAAGAAGAAATCCATAGCAAATTTGAAGGTCAGTCACCAATTTTTTGGAAAAAAAAATATATCAACATTCGTAATTAATTTTTTTTCTCATGTGTTCATTTTTCAAGAACATGCAAGGCCATCTAAGGGAAGGGGAAGGGAAAAAACAAGGAGGAATCAGAGCAAGAGGTAATTTTATAAAAAATACTTATTTTTTCTGCAATGGGTTGTTTTTTTGATGAGTCCTTCTCATTTTTTTTAACATAGATTGAATTGCTGACTGAAGAGAAATATTCAGAAGATGGAGAGGTGCCAGATTTTGATGAAGAGGAAGATTCAGAAGATGAAGAGCTGCCAGATGTGGATTTAATTAAGATGGTGAGCTTTCATTTTCTTTTATTTTTGGCTAATTTGTTTGATATTATTTTTCATTAATTTTTTCCTTCAAACCTTTATCAGAGGTCTGGAACCATTGTGAATAAGCAAGTTTTTTCTCCTGAATAAAATCCTGGTACAAGCATCAAGAGACTAAAGGTATCCACTGGAGATGGTGATGCTCCTTACCATTCTCCTGGGGGAAAGTATTAGCAGCCCCAAAAATCAGTGATAAAGTGATTATATTTCGCATTTTCTCATTTTTTATTTTTTTCTGATTTCTTTTGGGTTTTTACTCTAGTTTTCCTGCACATTATCT
>CM062635.1:29952473-30119973 GCA_025617555.3 Puccinia polysora | reverse complement strand
GGGAAAAGGAGCCCCAAATGGGCCATTTTAGGGGGTAAGTAGGGGTACCTAGGCACTCCTGGACCACACCTGAGTGCTTTGAACCCAAGTTTGGGGATTTTTTATACACCATTTTAGGGGGTAAGCAGGGGTACCTAGGCACTCCTGGACCACACCTGAGTGCTTTGAACCCAAGTTTGGGGATTTTTTATACATTTTGGGACTATTGGACCACAAACAAAACTTGAAAATAAAACATTCTGCCTTTGGGCAAAGGGTACAAACTCTTGTCCCAAGCCATACACATAACTTGCCTTTTGGATAATTTTCTTTTTCTAAACCTAAAATTGAGAACACTTTGGAGTTGTTGAATTGAAATTTAGATTGAATACTGAAGTTTATTTGGAATTTTTTTGATTATGGCAACGGTGGCAAGCCCAAGCCCCCCTGTTTTCAACATGGCTTCATTGAAGGACTTCATTGATAGTTTTTTTTAGAAAGCTGTGGCAGAAGCTTTGGATTTGTGAAATCAAACATTGGAATCCCAAATTTCATCTTTTTCTAGGGTTACAATTGAGGAAAAAGATCTATCACAACTAATAAAAAACTGGTGGTTGTGCACAAAAGTTAATGTCAAATTTGATTTATTTTATTTTATGGAAACTAATTTAACTATGGTGGATGTAACTATGTAACCATGAGGTTTGAGAAACCCTTGAACATCCTTGGGTGAGATCTTTTTTTAGTAGGGGAGAAGCCAAATAATTTTTCAAAAAATGGGCATCCATGCATGTGTCAGCCTCCTGGATGCCAAGACCCTTGCTATCCTTTAGCTACCAGAGGTGATAGAATAAATAATAAATATATTATTCAATAAATGCACCAAAAATCCATAAAATATTTGGTTTAAGCTTGTTGCAAGGTTAAGTGGTTTGGTTATGGCTTATTGTTTTAAATCAATATGAATAAATTGATCATTAAATATTTTTATAGAGGTCCCACAATTATATTGGGGATCTTTAACACCTCTCTTCAGGGATTTAAGTATGAAAACACGTAGTCCTGGTTACTTTGGGCTCTTTAGTTTGAAGGATATTTTTCCCAAAGATAATATGTATATAAAATACACAGTGGAGTGGCAGGGCTTTTTAACAAGCTTCCACAACAAAGAAAGGATAATAAAACTCACTGGTATATTATTAAATCCTTTGGGTATCTGTTTGAGACGTGCACTGATGGTTTAAACCTGTATACTTGGGTTATAAGGTTGTTCAGCAGTTTTAATTGATAAAAAAGAGGTTGAGGATGGATATTATTGATCAGACTTAGCCATAAATCACTTACTTATCTCTTATAAGTACTTGATTACCTTGGCACTGTGTCTGGATATAAATATAACTGGGTCTCTTCCCATCAATATCCTCAAAAGAGCTGCTTATGTATAGCTTTTGGAGTCCCAATATTGTCCTTCTGAGGGGTACAGGGGCTCAAAGGGAGGGACACTAAGGCTAGAACGGTAACCAGGGGTAGCCTGTCACGTGTTTCTGGTGCTATAGCACGGGTAGCATCTAATTTCTCAGGGTATGGGAATTATTCTACTTTATAATAGATATTAGGACGTGTGAATAACACTAATCTGTCCCATTTATGTATTATTTACTTAATTATCCTGAGTAAATGTTCCCAGTAGTTTAATAATTATCTAAATAGACATTTCTACGGACATCCTGATGTCAGTTGAGTTCTCATTATGTCTTAAATAACTGGAGTAAAGTCATGATATTGATTTTACTCCTTATTTTCGAGTTCCAGTTGATTTAATAAAATAATTATTTAAAAATATAAGTCATGGGAATTCATGTAATATTGTTACATCATTGGTTTTCTTAGTATGTCACAAAAATATTGATGTCTAGGAATTCTCATAAAAGTATATTAAAGTATTTTAATATATTTTTAGATGTTTTCATTGTCTTATTTTCGACATTCTTGGTACTTTGAATTATATTTAATAAAAAATACGTATAAGGGTTATTTAAGTATTTTTATATAATATTATGTATTTTTAGACTATCTACTATCCACGGGAACATTTATTACATATGTAGAATTTTCCTGTGTGGATGTAGCATTTTTATGCGGTACCTAAGCCTCTCAGGCCGCCTGTCACTCTGTCAACCCATAGTCCTGCGGCTGCGTACTTGTCAGAGGCCCAGGGCTGCATACACGACCTTGAAGGAGTGACAGGGCTGTATCTCAGCCATGGGCGGGTGCATTGGCTGCCGCGGCTACATGCGGGAATTGTGACAAAAAACATTTCCGTCCGTAACTCCTAAAATATACACAACACCTAAATTCTGACTGAATTTTAGGTGTGAAACCTATACTTGACACTACGTGTGAAACATTTAATTGACCAAAAGCTCAATAGTGGATCCATGGTATTTTGGTCTTTCTTTCCTTAATTATTTAAAAATATAAGGAGTTGGATTTCAAGGGTGGGGTCAGTGAGTGACCCTACCTAATTTTGGGTGGAGAATCCATTTCTTTCATATTATGTATGGTTTTCCTACTCCTTCTTAGGTTAATTATATTATTATTATTTTTATGTTATTTTTGTTACTTTTGCAGCTTGCTTGGCAATAGTAGCAAGCTGACATTCCCCCACTCCAAGATATGTCCATATCTTAAAAGAAATCTACAGGATGTTGGGAGAAAATTAACTTCATGTGTGTTTCAGTTCCTTTTGCTGGACCTGTAGTTTCTGAGATGTATTGGTCCATCAGGTATGTTATTTTTTGGTAACCATTCATCTTTGTCTGCAGATTCTCCTTTGTAACCTACTAAGTATAGTCTAACATCTTTTCCTTGTACTCTCTCCTTCTTGTTTCTCAATATCCTGCTGACTTTCCCTTTTTCTTTCAAAGGGTCGAGTTCTATTGGGATTATTGGTGGAGGGAGGTTGCTACCTTCTCTTGGTTGAAAGTGTTTGACTAGGCTAACAGGAAATACTGGGTGTTTCCTTGATAATTCTTCACTCAAGATTACTTCCACAGCATTTTTTCCATGCATCTTCTTGATAAAAAATGGTCCAACAAAGGCTGGTTTCAGTTTTCTGTTACCTGCTAGATTGTTGAAATTGGTTGTAGATATCAAGATCTGATCTCCTATTTTAAATTCAGGTTCTTTATGTGATTTTTCCCATCTTTTTTTGTTGTATTCTACTGCTTCTTCTACACATTTTTGAGAATGATTATTTTCCAGATCTATCATCTTCTTAAATTCAAGAAGTGTTGGATGTATAGTGGCTAAGTTATAGTTTAAGTTATTCCTAGGGAGTTTTGGAATCCATCCTCTTTCTAGTATGTGAGGAGCTTCTTTGGTAGTAGAATGTTTACTGCTGTTATAAGCTGTTTTGAGGGCTGGGAGTAGGCTTACCCAATCATGGCAATAAACATCTGAGTTTTTGTATTCTAGACCAAAGCTACAGAACCTTCTTAACATATTTTCTTGGGTCTGTATCATTCTTTCAGCTAATCCATCAGTTTGGGGATGGTATGCTTTAGAAAATGCTAGAGTAGTACCCAGTATATCATGTAGATTCCTCCAAAACTCAGAGGTGAATTTGGGGTCTCTGTCACTGATTATAATCTTGGGTATACCCACATTAGCTATGATCCTGTTCCAGAATAGGAAATCTGTTGGAATACTGTTGGAACCTCATGGTCCTCATGATTCTCCTGTTCCATTCTTTTTCTCTTGTTCCATTCTTTTATTATGGTGTTTCATTCCTTTTCCTATGTTTCATATTTCTTTTTCTACTCATCTTATTCATTTCTTCTGATCTCATTCACGGGCTCCAACTTGTCAACTTGCGTGTGTAACTTCATGATGGGTGTCACATGCATATGCATTATAGTCAAAACTCATTCCACCTAAATACTATGCTCAGAGCCAGTCCTTCTCCCTTTTGGACCCGCCGGAATTTCTTCCTCATCTTGGTCAGACGTATCCGCAAGATCCATTAACTGAAGTGAAACAACAAGGAAGGTTCCAATCAGAAGTTCTTAGGCCACTGTGGACAACATAGCATAATTTGGTGCAATGACTAGCTTAACTCACTGTCTAACCGTCTCATCTCTGTCATTCTCATTCTCATTCTTCTCCTTTGCAAAGTTGTATAGTTTCTTTCCTGGCTCGTATGTTTATGGTGGCTATCTCCTGAATTTCATATCTCAAGTGGCTAAGAGCTCTCTCATTTACATCAGCTTGGGTATGGATCCTCTCAACATGGTTGTTCTATCTTATCTTGTTGTGATTTTTTCTCTAACCAAGTTGTTTACATTTCTGGTTTTTAAATTCATCATTCTTCTGAAAAAATTCAAGGTCATAATTCCTCACGATTAACATTCAAAAAGAGATCAACCAGAAATTGAACAATGACAGACTCACTCACGGCCACTATTCTCAAAACCGCCATAGAGGCCATTCCACTACTAACACAGGATAATTTTTTGATCTGGCAAAATCAAGTCGTAAACATGTTGGACTTGCACAAAGATCTCTATTCCAAGCTCACAAAGGAAAAGAGAGATGCCAACGGCAATCCAATTGGACTTAGCCAAAGCAAAAATGTGAGAATACGGACGATCATAGCCTCCAAACTCAACACAACTGTTCAAGCCAATATCATCACACCAGATAACAAGAAAGGTGCCCATCAAATCTGGGCAGATGTCAATAAATATTTTGCCTCCAACCATGCATCCAATTGAGCCAGGATCTTCAAGGAGTTTCTGCGTACTCCTTTCACGTACTCAAACATTCCTGGATTTATTACTGACACAAAAACTGCCATGTCTAGACTCCACAAAGTTGGAATCAATCTTCTCACCGACATCATCACCTATCTGATCTTAGAGAAACCACCACCAAGCATGGATACAGTGATTCAACAAATCACTCATTCTGATAAGAAAATATCCCCGGATCAATTCTTGGATCATTTATGAATGTTCAATAACAACAGGTTTTTAAAAAAGGATCTCCCTAACGACAAATCTGAAGAAAACTTGAACTCGGTCTCTTTTCTTACCTCCAGCATCAAACCATGCAATGACAAATGGCATAATCCCAAGGCTGCTCACCCTGAAGGAAGATGTTGTAAGTTGTATCCACACCTCTGTTGAATATTGACCTGGCATAGCTCCGTAACCGCGTATTATTGAAACTCATAAATTGAAGAAGAGTGTAAATACTCCATTCTAAGTTATACCCCGCCCCCGGGTGAGAACATTTGGTGGACGGGCTCTTCCTTTTCCTAGTTCTATTTCCATTTTCTTATTCTATTAGGTTTCCTGCTTTTTGATCTTTTTGGGCGAGAACTCCCACTCTCACAAGGATTCAACCTCAATGTTCTACTCTCTTGACAAACAAACCTCAAAACCAGATCAATCTCAATGAACCATTGACTCTCCCTCTCGAGTGAATCTCCTCTGTTCTTCTTTTGATTCTAATTTCTTTTCTTGATCTTGATACAAATCAATCTTGCACCAACTCCTTGAACTCTAATCAAAATCTCTAGATCCTACAGCTTATGTGTCCTTGTCTGGTAAGAGGATCATCCGCGTGAAGTCTTAAATGAAACAACTCTGATCTCTGTTTATTTCAGGTTATCGTCTGCCTTGCCTAGTTCTATAGAATTCTCTACCGTTCATGCTCTGTTGACTTAGACTATAGCTGTTGCTGTTGGTATTTCTTTTATCCACTCTTTTCTTTATATTCTTGTGGTTGAACTTTCTTTTCCAATGTCTAACGTTCTCTTTCTTTAGCTTGCTGGTTCTAGTTCTATGATAATTAATAATAAAGTTAACACGGTTAAAAGCCAAAGGGACGACTTAATCTAACCGAAGATGTCTGAACCAGCTGGAGCCAACAACTATTTTCATCAGGTTGCCCTTAAAGCTTTGGTCAACACTATCCCTCCTCTCAATGAAGATAATTATTCAATCTGGCAAGATAAAATGTTGATGCTTTTTGATCTCAATGAAATCAAGGATGCCATCACTAATAATTTGGGAAAACTATCAATGAAACAAGATAGAGAAATCCAAGCTATCATTCTCTCTAAATCAGACAGCGTCACACATGCAAATGTAGTCAAAACGACCAATATTTTGTCATCCAAGTTACTCTGGGCTGAGATTACTCAACAATTTTCCTCATCCGAAACGGCAAATAGAGCTAGAGTCTTCAATCAATTCTTACATGCTCCCTTCAACAAACATGCAATTGAAAGCTTTATCACCGACACTAAAAAGGCGCTCACTAGAATGGCAGATGTGGGAATAGAACTACCCAAAGACATCTTAGCCTATCTTATACTATTTAAATTCCCACCAATTCTAGAGAATCTTAAACAGCAAATTATGCACGTAGAGAAACTGATAAAAGTAGAAATAGTTTTTAACCACCTTACTCAATATAATAACAAACAAAAAGGGCAGATTAAAGTAGGCAAACCAACTTCAGACGTCACCTTAGTAACAACCAAATCTAGAACAGACAAGGACAATAGAAAAGCTAGAATTCAATGTAGGGAAGGATACCACAATCTGAATGCTCCACACTCTGAATTTTTGTGTTTCCATCTCCATCCTCAAATTGCACCAGGATGGTGGGTTGAACAACAGAATGAATGGAAAAATAAAATCAAGAAGAATCCCACCATCAATTACCATGCGTTGCTCACTCTTTGGATCAACGCTGATAACACTCCTAACCTCCTACTAGACTCGGGTGCCAACATCCATATTTTTAACAACCTCAAATTTTTTACTTCAATCAATCTCCAGGACGACCCAGAAGAAATCAAAACTGGTAAACTGGAAGCAAATTTGAAAATTCAAGGCACCGGTACGGTCCGACTAGAATGGAACAAATCTGTCATAACTCTAGAGGAATGTATGTACATCCCTGATATAGTAGTCAATTTGATCAGTCCGGGTCTTCTGGCGAAAAAGGGATGTAACCTCTCTCAAGATTGGGATCAATTCTGTATCACTCGAGATAATGAGATCGTCTTAAAAGGCATGATTCTCGACAATTTATTTGTAATTGAGAAGCCTAGAGTAGCTGGCAACAATCTTTCTGTTAATCTATCAACTAAATCTTCCGGTTCTACTCTGGTTGAATCTTCATCTCTATCCAATCTTCATAAGATGTACGGCCATGCGGCAATTTCTACGCTCAAACCTATCTTGAAAGACCAATTTTCTAAAGAAGAAATAAATAAATTCCAGTGTGACGGTTGCATGAAGAGTAAAATCACCAAATCTCCTTTTCCCGCAACATTGACGCCGGCATCAAAACCCCTTGATAGGATCAACCTAGATTTGATCAGACAAATTACTCCTCAATCAAGGGCAGGCCACCGCTACATTTTGACTCTAGTTGACAATTTTTCCGGCTATCTAGCCGCATTTCCTCTATTATCAAAAGATGAGACTCCAAATTTCATAATTGATATTCTAGAGACTGAATACAAACGACTCAACTACTATCCGACGGAAATCTTCTCAGATAAGGGGACGGAATTCACAAATAAAACCCTAAAGGACTTTGCTCAATCTAAACACATCAAATTGCTTACGTCGGAACCTTACCACTCTCAACACAATGGTCAATTGGAACAAGCCAATAGAACCATTTTTGAATCTGCACGAGCTACATTTTCCTCTTCTAGATTGCCAAAAAATTACTGGCATATAGTGATCAGAAGCTGCTGCTTCATGTTGAATCAAATCCCTCGGGAAGGTAATAATCAATCACCCTGGGAACTTATGTTCAAGAAGATTCTTCCTACTAACTATTTGAAACCCGTAGGGTCATCGGTTATCTATCTTGGAAATCATCTCCATAGAGGAAGGAAGTTTGACGAAAAAGGACTGGAAGGAATATTAGTTGTTTTTAATCCAATTTTTCACTCTTACCTCATATTAAACTCATCCGGTGCCGTTATTGAAACCAAACATGTCCAGTTTCTTAAGAACAATCTGTCCAAATTTCCACTTCTTGAATCACCGGGACTTGATCTCTTCTCTCAAGCCAGCTCGGAGTCCAACAATTCTGACTTCTCATCCACCAAAAAGCAATATACCATTTGAGAATCAAATGAAAATCTCTCTGAGTCCAAGTCAGATTGTGAGGAAACCAATTTCATGGATCCCACAGACTCATCTGTCCAAAACTCACCCTGTCTCCCTACTCCCATAGAACCTCCTGAACCTACTGTATATCAAAGACCTCGACGTGAAACTAAGAAACCACAACGATATGGTTCTCATCATTATTACAAACCCCCTTCCTACAAAGCTGCCCAGAAATGCTCCGAGTGGCCTAAGTGGAAGGAGGCTACAGAGATTGAATTAAACAGAATAGAAATACAAGAAGTTTGGGAAGAATATTATGGAAATCCGGATAACATCTTAAATACAACTTGGGTCTTTAAGGTGAAAGAGAACTGTCATGGTGAGCCAGTCAAATATAAAGCTCAATTATGCGTTCAAGGCTTTGATCAAGTACTTGGTATTTATTACAATGAAACTTGGGCACCAACTGGAAAAATAGGATCCTTACGGTTGGCTCTCTTGTATGCTCTGAAAGAAAAGATGAAACTCACCCAGTTTGACTTTAAAGGCGCATTCTTGCATGCTCCTCTGGAAGAAACAGTCATCATTAAAAGGCCAGAGGGATCAAATCAAAAATCTCCTTATCTTAAGTTAAAGAAATCCTTATATGGTTTAAAACAATCTCCCAAGAATTGGTACAACACCTTGACATCCTGGATAAAATCTCAAGGATACAGCAAGTCAACAAGTGACCCCTGCCTCTATCTCAACACTAAGACAAAAGAACTACTATATTTTCATGTGGATGATTTAATTCACGTGGGTAACTCCAATACTTTCAAGTAAAATTTCCTTAATCGATTCCAGAATTCATCTTGCCATCCTCCTAACACAATACTCAGAATGCTTATGGAGATTGAAGACAATCGGATCCTCTTAAGCCAACCTAACCATATTGATTGTGGACTGGAGGAACTAGGCTTGTCATCTTGCAAAGAGACAATATCTCCATTAACTCAGAACATCAATCTCAAGCCTGCCTCTGATGATGATCATGCAGAATTCTGTCAACTGAATATTAATTACCAATCAGCAATTGGTCTTCTCAATCACCTATCTCAATATACCCGACCAGACATTTCGTTCTCCGTATCAAGTTTGGCCCGATTCAACGCGAAACCAGGTATGAGTCACTGGAGGGAGGTTCAAAAAGTTTGGAAGTATCTCAAGACCACAAAAAATTTTAAATTGACAATTAAATATGATCCGGAACAAGACATCATTTCAAGCTTCAGTGACGCGACTTGGGGAGACAATCCCACTTTTCAAAAATCTCAAACGGGTTATATTATATTTCATTATGGGAGCCCGGTCATCTGGAACTCAACGCGGAAACAAAACATCACTTATTCCTCTACGGAATCAGAATTAAACGCTTTGCTTGATTGTTATCTAGAAGTAAAGTGGATTAAACATCTTGTCAATGAAATCTATCAAGGCTTCAAATTCAAGCCCAAATTGCATATAGACAATAAGGGTTTAGACGACAAGATAAAAAAATTTGGGTCTCATTCAAAATCAAGGCATATAGACATAAAGACAAAAGGTCTTCGCGAAAGCTTCATAAACCAGGAATATGCGCTAGATCTCATTCCTAGCGAACTCATGGTTGCGGACTCTCTTAAAAAAGCATCCTCAACAGTCTCTCTTGAATTATTAAAACATAGGGTATTCAGTAATTACAATAAATAAATTCTTGGATAATCCTTGTACCAGCCATGGGGAGTGTTGAATATTGACCTGGCATAGCTCCTTAACCACGTATTATTGAAACTCATAAATCAAAGAAGAGTGTAAATACTCCATTCTAAGTTATACCCTGCCCCCGGGTTAGAACATTCAGTGGACGGGCTCTTCCTTTTCCTAGTTCTATTTCCATTTTCTTATTCTATTAGTTTTCCTGCTTTTTGATCTTTTCGGGCAAGAACTCCCACTCTCACGAGGATTTAACCTCAATGTTCTACTCTCTCGACAAACAAACCTCAACACCAGATCAATCTCAATGAACCATTGACTCTCCCTCTTGAGTGAATCTCCTCTGTTCTTCTTTTGATTCTAATTTCTTTTCTTGATCTTGATACAAATCAATCTTGCACCAACTCCTTGAACTCTAATCAAAATCTCTAGATCCTACAGCTTATGTGTCCTTGTCTGGTAAGAGGATCATCCGCGTGAAGTCTTAAATGAAACAACTCTGATCTCTGTTTATTTCAGGTTATCGTCTGCCTTGCCTAGTTCTATAGAATTCTCTACCGTTCATGCTCTGTTGACTTAGACTATAGCTGTTGCTGTTGGTATTTCTTTTATCCACTCTTTTCTTTATATTCTTGTGGTTGAACTTTCTTTTCCAATTTCTAACGCTCTCTTTCTTTAGCTTGCTGGTTCTAGTTCTATGATAATTAATAATAAAGTTAACAACCTCAAACCCTCTTTTCCCAAGAAAAAGAAGAACAGAAGTTAATTGGCAACGGAAGGAACCTCTGTTAGCTCTTTCCTCACGAGCTCAATTTTTTCTTCTAGCCACTTTGTGGTTGATTTGGGTTTGTCAGGACATTTAGTATCTGATCTTCAACTCTTCTCTCAACTAGACCAATTGATTACCGGTTTAGTCTCCATCACCTCAGGAAAAAACTCTCTTGAATATGAAGGTGTCGGGTTGATGATTCTACTGGATGATCTAAATCATGAATTTACTCTTTCCAACGTGCTATTCTCTCCCAAATCTACTTTCAATCTGTTGTCAATGCAATTTCTTCTGCTTGATGTATTCACCGTTGATTTCAGATGTAAAGATCTTGTAGTACAAAAACACAAATGGAAGAAAGTTGATTTCCATGATTGCAATATACCAATCATTCAATTCTCTGACCGTAATCCAACTCAAGTAGCTCTCCTCACTCAAGACAAGATTCTTCATAAATCCCTTGGACACGCAAGCTATGGGAGAATTTGACAAAAATTGGGTTTGCAGATTGAAAAGCCTTCAACCTGCAAAGCATGTGCTATTAGCAAAACAAGTTGCAACCCTTTCAACAAAAAACACTCCCATGCCGAAAGACCCTTTCAGGAATTGCACTGCGATTTAGTCGGTCCTATTCACCCCTTGAGCACTAACAGGGATTTGTATTTCTTGACTGTCATCAACAGTTGTACCAGGTATTTCACAGCAATTCCCATCAAGAACAAAAGCAAAGCGGCGAGCACTCTTGAATTTCTAATTGAGGTTGAATCCAAGAGATTCAACTACAAGCCTGTCAGAGTATTTTCTCTATAGCTGTAACAAGCTGTGACAAATACCTGCAAAATAACACAATAACAAGTGTTATATGTCAGTTTTATCTTAATTTCAATGCTTATATCAGTACAACTCAACTAATACTACGGTATTAGGAGCAAAATAGCCACACCTTAAACCTTTATAAAAGGCAAGTGGCCTGGCTTTATATAAATAAAGCTCAAAGGAGATTTGCTTACACCTGGAAGCTCACACCCTTTATAGTAGCCAGAGAGGGCTACAACTCCAAAAAGGGCCTTGAACTCGAATTTGAAGCTGTCTTATTGATTTTTGGATTGATGTGATATTAAATTAAAAGGCCCCAGTCAATCTTCTTGATTAAGTTTAATGGGCTTGTTACCTATGCAATATCTGGTTCAAAAATACAATGAGGAAAAGGACTTATAGGGGCAAGACCCTCCTCTTTTATATTAACATGAGTCCTCGGGGGACTCAGGGGACCATAAGGGGAGTAGACCACTGTCCTAGATTTCGTCTCCAGTGGCTCAGAGCCCCTTGTACTATTCCCCAATGAGTAGCAGGAATTACATACTCATTGAGGGTGATTTTCAATGTAAAGTTTAATCTAATCACCCCAACAGGTATCATATAGACTGTAGATCATCCCAATAACTTAATTAGCAGCCAAGTGGACGCTCTCAAGGCTTCATAATAAGTATACATCATCATGTAAATCTAAACAGATCTCTCTTGGCATGTGTTTAAAGATTAAGACCATACTCTTAACCATATTATGGCTTATATTAGTATGTACATTCTTGGCAGATGATCCCACAGAGTTTATATGCCCCAATTGAGTTGAATGGCCTCTGTGTGTACGCTTTTCCAGCCTGTATGGGTTCCTGAAAGTTATCCACAGGCTGGAAGGAGAGAAAAACAGAACATTAATAATAATTTACCCCTGTATGGGTTATGGTAAATGGAATTTATTAAAGAATATTATTTCCACAGAGGGAAATCTTTATGGAAATTCATTGTGCATCCAAATGGAAGCATCCTGGTGATTCCAACTCACATTTAAGTTATAAGATCTTCCATAACTTATAATATAATTTATCAAAGTTTTATGTGATAAAATCTAGGTTAAAAACATACTATAAAATAATATTATAAAATATTTGTAAAAATACAAAATGCTTGATAACATCAGAATAGTGAAACAATGGAGGCTTGAACACAAGACCTGGGTGTTCTGTAGGCAGAGCACTGAGTCATTACTTAACCACTGTACTAAGTAGACATATGAGTTGTGCAGACAATTGGAAATCTATATATG
The DNA here is from genome assembly GCA_025617555.3 of Puccinia polysora. Classification (NCBI taxonomy): domain Eukaryota; kingdom Fungi; phylum Basidiomycota; class Pucciniomycetes; order Pucciniales; family Pucciniaceae; genus Puccinia; species Puccinia polysora. The sequence continues at coordinate 30,107,234 of CM062635.1, read as the reverse complement.
ACTCATGGGTGACAAAGCCTATGATTCTCCACTTGGATTGAGGAGCGGAATTCTGGAACCAAAATCTCTTGCGCTACTGCAAGGACAACAACATCCAACAAAAATTCTGCAATGCTTATTCACCTCAGCAGAATGGATTGGCAGAAAGGTTCAATTGTCTCATTCTTGAATCTCTTAGGACTGTTCTTTTTGACTCTGAACTCAATAAGCGCCATTGGAACGTACTCATTAAGTCCTGTGCTTTAGCTATCAATCAAATTCCTGCTCACAAGTCCAAGAAATTGCCCTAAGAGTTGTTTAAAGGGAAGAGGCTCAATATCGACTACTTTCATCCCTTGGGGAATCACATTAGTTACATTCTCAAAGATAGACCCCCATTCTCCAAACTGGAACCTTGCGGTCTGGTTGGTAGGCTGATAGGTTACAACAACAAACTTTTTTTGTATAAAATCTTAACAGCCAAGAACAAAGTAATTGACACAAAACATGTGACTATGCTTGATTTAAATTCAAACTATAAAAGTTTTGTCAATGACGTGGAGGTTAGAGATTGGTCTGTAGAAGAAATTGCGGCGAGTGAGACTGTGTCAATTGAAAATGAATCTGTTGAAAGCAATGACAATGATAGGTTTTCTCTTCCTCATCCTCCATGCCAGGATTCATCCACCACTGATTCAAGTGAAACAACAACAACTCAACCTGTGGAATCTACCGATACAAGGGAGAACAATTGGGTTCAACCCTCTCAGCAATATAACTTGCGTGAGCAAGTCTCTTCAATCAAACCCCACAAGTACTCCTATGGATCTGTTGCAAAGGATGAAGCCTTGGACTATACTCTTGAACAACAAATTGAAATCAACAAGATTGAGTCTCAAGACGTCTGGGAGGAAACCAATATTGAGCCAGCTCACTTTCTTAGAAATATGTGGGTTGACAAGGTTAAACCGGCAACCAGTCTGGCGCCAGAAAAGCGCAAATTGTGTCTCTGAATCATGGGAAATCTGCAGACACCTGGCGTGGACTTTGGGGATACCTACGCTCCCACTGGAAATTTCACAACTCTTCTTCTGCTACTGCTAAGCAGCCTGGATCTCAATCTCAAAATAAGACAGTTAAATGTTAAAGCGGCCTTTCTGTTTGCTCCGCTGGATGAAGAAATTTATATTCTCAAACCTAAGGGTTGCGCAAGATTTTCTAAATTTTTAAAGCTCAAGAAGTCCCTTTACGGGCTCCAACAAGCTCCTTAAAACTGGTATAAGACTCTCACAGAATGGCTGGAAGACATTGGTTACAAGAAGTCCAGTGCTGATCCCTGTCTTTATACTCACAAAGATTGACGCTTGTCTGTGTTCTTCCATGTTGATGATCTGATTGTCAGCGGTGAAGTCGACTGGTTTGAACAAAAATTTCTGGAAAAATTTCCAAAATACTCAGCACATGAGCCTGATACAATTCTTGGTATGGAGTTCTCCAAAACAAATAATAGTATTACAATAAATCAAACCACAATTATTCAGAAAACTTTAGAAGAACTAAAACTTTCAGATTGCAAACCCGTTCTCACACCTCTCACTCCAGGGATTCAACTGGTACCCGCCTCTCTAACTAAAATCTTGGAATTTAACAAGCTAGGGATAAACTTCAGGAAGTACACTGGTATACTAAACTATCTTGCGTGGGGCACTAGACCAGACATAGCTGCGGCTGCCTCAATCTTATCTCAATTTAAACAAAATCCAGGTTTGTCTTACTGGAGGGAGGTTGTGCACATCTGGAAATATCTCGCAGGGACATCTTCCTTTTCTCTCACCTTAAATCCCAATGCGTCTGTATTGGAATCTCTACAGGTTTATACCAACTCTACCTGGGCCAGTGATCCCCACAGTCGGAGGTCTCAGACAGGTTTCATCATCTTCTGGAAATCAACTCCCATCGCATGGAAGAGCAGAAAACAGTCCAACATCACACTGTCCTCTACAGAGGCCAAATTAAATGCGCTAAAAGATGGCGCGCAAGAGTCACTTTGGATACAGTCTATTGTAGGCAATCTTTGGAAATGTTCTGCAATTCAACCTTTGAACTTCTATGTGGACAATAAGGGCTTGGTCAATAAGATCAAACACTTTGGCTCAAATTCCAAGACTAAGTACATTGACATGAAGATGAAATGGTTGCGGGACCAATCCAACTCAAAAAATATCAATTTGAATCTTATTGTCACCAGTGACATGATTGCCGATTCACTTACAAAGTTGGCGATTAAACAGGCTCTATGTCTTCTGACCTCCAGGTGTTTTCAACTCTCATTGCACTGAATTATGGAGGGGTGTTGGAATACTGTTGGAACCTCATGATTCTCCTGTTCCATTCTTTTTCTCTTGTTCCATTCTTTTATTATGGTGTTTCATTCCTTTCCCTATGTTTCATATTTCTGTTCCTACTCATCTTATTCATTTCTTCTGATCTCATTCACGCTCTCCAACTTGTCAAATTGCGCATGTAACTTCATGATGGGTTTCACATGCATATGCATTATAGTCAAAACTCATTACACCTAAATACTACGCTCAGAGCCAGTCCTTCTACCTTTTGGCCCCGCCGGACTTTCTTCCTCATCTTTGTCAGACGTATCCTCAAGATCCATTATCCAAAGTAAAACAACAAGGACGGTTCCGATCAGAAGGTCTTAGGCCACCATGGAGGACATGGCATAATTTGGTGCAATGACTAGCTTAACTCACTGTCTAACCGTCTCATCTCTGTCATTCTCATTCTTATTCTTCTCCTTCTCAAAGTCGTATAGTTTCTTTTGGGCTTGTATGTGTATGGTGGTTATCTCCTGAATTTCATATCTCAAGTGGCTAAGAGCTCTCTCATTTTCATCAGCTTGGGTATGGATCCTCTCAACATGGTTGTTCTATCTTATCTTGTTGTGATTGTTTCTATAACCAAGTTTTTTAGATTTCTGGTTTTTAAATTCATCATTCTTCTGAAAAAATTCAAGGTCATAATTCCTCACAAGCTACATCCATAGCACTACCTTCTTTGTGGTTAGGTAAGAATTTTGCCCTCTTAGAATATCTGTAAACTATAAATACGACAGAGTTATATGAATGAGTACCTCCACGGGGGAGGCCGGTGACAAAATCCATATTAATTATTTCCCATCTGGTTGTAGGTTCAGATATTTTCTGTAAGAGTCCAAACCTTTTTCCAGTAGTTTTATTAGATTTTTGGAAGTTTTCACAGCTAGTAAAATATTTAATAGTGATTTCTTTCCAGTCTATCCACCAAGCAGTTTGTTTTACTTTATCAAAAGTTCTTTCTGTGAATAGATGCCCTGATGAACAGTTGTCATGGAATTCCTGGAGTATGTTTTGTATATGTTCTTTGTTGCTTAGTACTAATACACTGGAATGTTGGTGTCTTTAGTAAATGAGACCATCACAAAAGGTAAACCTTCCTGCTTTATAGGTTTTAAGTAATGAAGCAGGTAGACTATTTAACAGAGCTGCTTCTGGGTATTCACATTCCATAATGTTAATCAGCAGCTTGATTTCAGGAGAGTAGTTTTCCCTTACTAGGTTGAAGAAAGCAGTATCTAATTCACATAAGTGGATCCCCATTATTGGAGCATTCAATGCAAAAAGATTGATTTTCAGGATAGGAAAAATATCTTGATCTTCAGGGTCATATGCTGGATTGTTAGAGTCATTAGGCAAAGCATTCCTACTTAGACTATCAGCATTCTGATGTTTAGCTCCGGCTTTATGCACTATAGTCATCTGACCTCTATACTGTTGTATAGCAATTTGCCACCTGATCATATGTCTTCTGGGAGTTTTCCTGTTCATAAGAGTTCTTACAGAATTACAGTCTGTCATTACTTGAAAAGTGGTGCCTTCTAAGTAATAGAGTACCTGTTCTAAAGCCCTTACTAGAGCCAAACATTCCAACTGACTGGCTCCATATCTCTTTTCTGTATCTTTGATCTGTCTAGATATGAAGAGTACTGGTTTCTCTACTGGTCTGTCTTCTTCTATCCTTTCTTGGTGTAGAGCAGCTCCTAACCCTTCCATACAGGCATCAATGTACAGTTTGAAGGGCTTGGAGTAATCTGGTTGGATGATTTAAGGAGTAGAGGTCATATCTATTTTTAGTTCCTCATAGTTTTTCAGTCTCTCACGAGTCATTTCAAATAGAGTTTTGTTGTTGCACACTTCATACAGACTCTTAGTTAGCATAGCAAACTTTGGTATGTATTGTCTTTAATAACTGCAAAAACTAATGAAAGACAGTAACTCTGTTTTGTTTTGAGTCATAGGTCTATTCATGACAGCAGCTATCTTATTTTGATCAGCAGCTAGAGTTAGACCAGAGAATATATGTCCTAAGGCTTTCAATTCTCCGTAGCCAAAGTTGCATTTCTTCATGGACACCTTCAATCCTGCTCTGGAGATAGTCTGGAGTACTAATCTTACTTGGTTAGTATGAGTATCTCAATCATCATAGTATATGATAACATCATCTAAATATACCATCATCCATCCTTGTCTGATTTATGTACCTAGAACTGTATCCATTGTTATCTGGAAGTGTGATGGAGCATTCTTTATACCCAAGGGCATCCTAAGATAGTCATATATTCCCAAATGACAGATTATTCTCATAAACTTCCTGCTTTCAGGGCTTATTGGTATCTGGTGGAAACCTTTAAGCATATCCATAGTAGTGATGTACTGGGCCTTGGACAAGTTATGCAGATTATGATCAATCCGGGGTATAGGATAATAATCTTCTTGAGTATAATTATTGAGCATTCTGAAGTCTCCTGCCATTCTTGACTTGTCATTATGCCAAACTATGATTACAGGTGTGGTCACATCTACCTGTTCATTATGCCCTACTTTCCTTAATACTTGTAAGTCTATTAGTTCTTGTATATGTTCCTCAAGAGCTTTTCTAGACTTAGGACTAGAAGGATAGGCTGGCCTTCTTAAGTTTGGAGGATAAGGAGGCTTAATGGTCAATGTCAATACCATATCATGTCCTTTAATATCACCAATGGGATGATCTTTAGTACAAAAAGCATTCTGGTTCTCAAAGCAGACTTTCAATATATCTTTCTTCTGTTCCTCAGAAATTTTCATATTCAGAGCTGCTTGAGAAAATATTCTTGGTCAAAGTCTTCTAAATGCTTTTGATAAGTAGAGGAGGGGAAGTTAGACTGAATGGTGCATATCTTAAAGTTCTTGTCCCAATTACCACCTACTGTGAAGTATCTCCCTTTAATCTGGAACACATCTACACCATATAGACATAAAGCATCATTAACCAGTATCAGGTAGTCACATAGTCCGTTGAGCAATACTACAAATTCCACTTGTATCCTCAAAGATCCTTTAGTATGAGGTAGTATTATAGGAGCAGTTCATACTCCAATAGCATTCATGGTAGAGTTGCAAGAGCTGAATCTGGCTTTTGGGACAGGCAAAAGGTGTTCTTTCCAATTGGGATCCCATTTGTTTAAGAATTCAGCGCAGACACATGAGCAAAAAGCTCCACTATCCAGTAATAACCTTATAGGTCTGTTTTTATACAATCCCGTTGCATAACAAGTTTGACCAGTGGTATAACTTTTCCCACTCATAGGTTTAACTGTTAATGGTTTGACATCTGTAATTTTTCTAGGAATTATGGTAGGGTCCCATTGTTGGGGCAAGCTAGAATCCCCATGGATCTTATTGATTTCTACAGAAGTGCCTATATCTCCTTCTATAACATTAACAGAGTTGGTCAGAATCAATTCACATTCAGAAAGAGATCCTTCATTATCAGCTATATCTTCATAGTTCTGATTCCCTTCAACCTCCTGCTCTCCTTCCAAGACTGCTATCTTTCTTTTTGGTAATGGGCAGTCTTGTCTCATATTCCCAGTCTTGTTACAATTCCAACAAGTTGCATGCGTCCTCTCTTTATCCCTATTCTCATTAGGTTTCTTATTATCAGAGGTATTCATCAGAGGAGGTTTTTCTCTGTTTTTGTTAATGTTTTAGTTCTCTTTGGGTCTAGAAGGGGCTTTTTTGTCTAACCCATTCATGTCTATTACTTCTTCTAGCACATTTATTAGAGTTGGCAAGTCAGCATCCATACTCATCCTACATCTTACACTATGGTTAAGATTGCCAGGACACAGGTTGAGGAGTCTTTCATTTAATTCCTCTTTATCAGCATCTGGATAGAAGCAATCCAAAATTTTTTTCTGTTCCAAGCACCATTTGTGATGTTTATCCTTGGAGGGGTCAAATGAGGAATTTTGGAAATTTTTCATCATTTTTCTTTTCCACATTCTCAAACCAAATTGTTCTTTAATCAGGAGTTTCCAAGAATTCCATGGTAAGGATCCTACTTCTTCTCTTTTACTGATAAACCAGTCCAAGGCTACTCCTTCAAATAGTCTGGGCAGCCTGACTACAGCTATAGCTTCTGGTAGGTCATAAGAGTTAATAGTGTAGTCAATAAATTTAATAAAATTTATATGATTGTGTTCTCATTCACCGGAGAACTTGGGCCATTCAGAAATAGGGGGTAACAGTTTGAGGGCTTGCTCCATCTCAGGGGTAGGACTAGGCCTAAAGGTGTCACACCTATGCATTCCTAATAGGGGTGGTGCATAAGGAGTAGTGGTTTATCTGGGAGGTTTTGGTTTCTCTGTGGTACTCCCCAAGGGGTTGGTCAGATGGAATTTCAAGTCTCTAAGATCATTTTTGATCAGATTAAGTTGCAGGTCCACTTTGTTATTAAGCACATCCAGTTTTTCACTAAGGGATAGAATGGAGCTGTTAGTAGTGGTTACCAATTCTTCTTTAAAGGGTTGGAAAAACATAATAGAATCTTCTTGGATTCCTGATAACACATTCTCAATTGTTTGAGTCTGTCTGATCCTACCTTGATTAATTGTCTCCAATACCTGTTCTGTGTGTTCTTTGATTTCTTCCATTCCTACTGTTTTTGTTTGGTTATTAATCAATTTGGCTACTAATGAGGTTAATTTATCCATTTGGGTATAAACACCGTCCAAATTTTCACAAAAAATTTTGAAATTATGACGCATATCATTAGAAAAGGAAGTAATTACATCAGAGGTTTTTTTGGCTCAGAATTAGAAGCTAATTGTTGTAAACCTTTTTCCATTTTTGAGCTAGGGATATTATCTGATCCCAGTCTTTCTTTCCCTTTGGTTTGGGATTGGAAGAGGATCTCTTCTTTCCCGGTCCTTTGCCTTTCAGTTGGGCTAATTGATCCCAAGGATTCCACTTTTCTACGTAGGATTCTACCTCTTTCCTTGGAATCATTTTCTGAAGAGCTATCTGGGTGGCTTTTGCCTGGGAGATTATCTTTTTCATAGTCACCATTTCCTCCTTGGCTTGGGCTTCTTTGAACTCTTCCCAATATTTCACGTTCTCTTTGACTAATTCTTTGATCCTGGCTTCCTTGGCCAGATTCTGCTGGGGTGGCTGCAGGGAATCTTCTTGTAAAGGAGGGTGGCTTGGTTCTACTACCTTCTCCAGCTCTAGGTTGGGAGAGGGCAGAAGTAATTTGTGCTGCTCCTTGTCAATCAACATTTCATTCACGGTTTCCAGTACCTTCATGGTTGTCCTTATTGGTGGTCTCATGGTTACTGGGAGCTGTTGGCAAAGATCCATAGGAGGGAATTCTCCCTGAGTCTCTTGTGTTACGTCTATTCATTTTAGAATAATATGTTTATAAGTATTTTACAGAAAAAATCTGTAAAAATAAGTTTTATTCAAAAATCAATTAAGTTGATGTTCAAAGGTACCAAGACTTTATTGGGGTTAAATTGTACCTTAGCAGGTAATTCTACGGGGTCTTGGTGGGTTCCAATGAGGTCTTCAACGGCCCAATCAATATTTTCAGGGCGTCCAGAGATATCTGGGATTTCTTGATCCAATAACTCAACTTTGGTGGTGGTGGTTTCTTGTACAGGAGGGTTCACTGATAAAAAAGTTTATTTTATTGGTTAATAAAATATGTTAATATTATTTTTAAAATATAATATGGTAATACAAGTTGTATACTTACTTTTATATTTCAAAAAGTAATTCATGCGGTATTTCTTCCAAGCTTTATGTTTCCTTAATAGGGCCTGAAAGTTGATGCGCCTTTCAAGATCTTCTTGTTCAAGGAGTTTATCTAAGTTTTTACGTGCAGAAGAGATATTAAGTTGCTCAGCTTGAGTTGAAGCTTTCCAACCAGTAGGTTTATAATTTTTAATATATTCTTCTTTTCTTATCTTTAAAATATTTAAATAATAAATTATTAATTCTGTATTGGTTTTTAAATCAACTGCAAAATAATTTAATGATAAATCACGGTTATAAAGTCAGACAAATTTAGCTTTGATTTATTTTTACATGAAATGTCTGGTCCAAGGTATTAAATATAATAAAATGGAATATTTCCCAGCCAGACCCCCAATTGTCAGCCTCCTGGATGCCAAGACCCTTGCTATCCTTTAGCTACCAGAGGTGATAGAATAAATAATAAATATATTATTTAATAAATGCAGCAAAAATCCATAAAATATTTGGTTTAAGCTTGTTGGAAGGTTAAGTGGTTTGGTTATGGTTTCTTTTTTTAAATCAATATGAATAAATTGATTATTAAATATTTTCATAGAGGGGCCACAATTATATTGGGGATCTTTAACACCTCTCTTCAGGGATTTCAGTATGAAAAAACGTAGTCCTGGTTACTTTGGACTCTTTAGTTTAAAGGATATTTTAACCAAAGATAATATTTATATAAAATACACAGTGGAGTGGCAGGGCTTTGTAACCAAGCTGCCACAACAAAGAAAGGATAATAAAACTCACTGGTATATTATTAAAGCCTGTGGGTATCTGTTTGAGACGTGCACTGATTGGTTAAACCTGTATACTGGGGTCATAAGGTTGTTCAGCAGTTTTGATTGATAAAAAAGAGGTTGAGGACAGATATTATTGATCATACTTAGCCATAAATCACTTACTTATCTCTTATAAGTACTTGATTACCTTGGAACGGTGTCTGGATATAAATATAACTGGGTCTCTTCCCATCAATATCCTCAAAAGAGCTCTTTATTTATAGCTTTTGGAGTCCCAATACTATCCTTCTGAGGGGTACAGGGGCTCAAAGGGGCGGAAACTAAGGCTAGCAGGGCAACCAGTGGTAGCCTGTCACGTGTTCTTGGTGCTATAGCATGGGTAGCATCTAATTCCTCAGGTATGGGAATCATTCTACTTTATAATAGATATTAGGACGTGTGAGTAACACTAATCTGTCCCATTTATGTATTATTTACTTAATTATCCTTAGTAAATGTTCCCAATAATTTAATAATTATTTAAATACACATTTCTACGGACATCCTGATTTCAGTTGAGTTCTCATTATGTCTTAAATAACTGGAGTAAAGTCATGATATTGATTTTACTCCTTATTTTCAATTTCCAGTTGATTTAACAAAGTAATTATTTAAAAATATAAGTCATGGGAATTCATGTAATATTGTTACATCATTAGTTTTCTTAGTATTTCACAAAGATATTGATGTCTAGGAATTCTCATAAAAGTATATTAAAGTATTTCAATATATTTTTAGAAGTTGTCATTGTCTTATTTTTGACATTCTTGGTCTTTTGAATTATATTTATTAAAAAATATGTACAAGTGTTATTTAAGTATTTTTATATAATATTATGTATTTTTAGACTATCTAATATCCACGGGAACATTCATTACATATGTAGAATGTTCCCTTGTGGGTTGTAGCATGTTTACGCGGTACCCAAGCCTCTCAGGCCGCCTGTCACTCTGTCAAACCGTAGTCCTGCGGCTTTGTACTTGTCAGAGGCCTGGGGCTGCGTACACAACCTTGAAGGAGTGACAGGGCTGTATCTCAGCCGCGGGCGGGTGCATTGGCTGCCGCGCCTGCATGTGGGAATTGTGAAAAAACACATTTCCATCTGTAACTCCCCAAATATATACAACACCTCAATTCTGACTGAATTTTAGGTGTGAAACCTATACGTGACACTACGTGTGAAATATTTAATTGACCAAAAGCTCAATAGTGGAGCCGTGGTATTTTGGTCTTTCTTTCCTTAATTAATTAAAAATATAAGGAGTTGGATTTCAAGGGTGGGGTCAGTGAGTGACCCGACCTAATTTTGGGTGGAAAATATATTTCTGTAATAATATTTATGTTTTCCCTACTCCTTCTGAGGTTAATTATATTATTATTATTTTTATGTTATTTTTGTTACTTTTGCAGCTTGTTTTGCAATACTAGCAAGCTGACAGAATGGCTATTCTTTGAAATCATTCAAGTCAAAGAGGTTCAAATATGTAGAACTAGCATGCAACAGAAATGGAAGATAATCAGGGCCATTTCTCACCAAATGGCAAAGTAAAAATCAAACAGGGAAGTTTTGGTGTAAATTCATGATCTGTGCAAGCCACACAGTAGCAGATACCATGTGGTGCTGTAGAGACTCCTGTGGGACTATATAAAATGAAGTAGCAAATAGCTTTCTGGCAGTCCTTGAAGAGGAATTTAGCATTAATTCTACTCCTTTAGAGTATTAGTAAAAACTAAAAGTGGTTTTGAATTGCCTACCCTTCTAGTACTATAATAAGTCTGCAAAATGATTTATTTAAATCAATGGCTGGTTTTGTTGATACTTAATATAGGTCTCAGATCAGACCTAGATTAGTTATTGAAATTTTATTTGGTAGTTTTTCTTTTGAATAATAGACCAGATTTATTTTATTGTTTCTAAATTTTTGAGCAGATATATTTGATCTTAACCAATATCCCAATATTAAATGGTTCAAGGTTTTCTCAAAGGGATGGTTGAAGAGAGGACCCAAGGATGGGTTTACCCACAGGGGGCTGGGTAGAGAAAAGGTTGGTAGTTTCTTTTTGTTGTGCTCTATTTCTTTGTAAGGGTTATTTATTTATTGGAGGGTGGTTTTTCTTTAATATGGTGCTTAATATTTAGGTCACAGAAGAACCCTTGTTCAAGCACCTGTTTGGTGGTTTAATTGGTTAAATGTGGGTTATATCTTGGTTTCTGATTTCTTGTTTCCTTTTATAACCAATTCACTAATAATATTCATCTGGGTAGGTACCACAGATGACTACTGATGGGTTGATGGGCCAGAGGGCCTGAGATAGGATGATGGGACTGTCCTACAGCTTGGATAGGGAAGAGAGGCACTCCTTAAATAGAAAATTCCATCCCCCAGGGGTGCTCAAGTCTGCCCCTGAGGGTTCTCCCTGTTCTGGTGAGGAACAGTGAGATACAATTACATGAGACATTTTTTCTGGTTGGGAAAAGCTTTTAAAGTTACATGAGGCATTTCTGCTGGTTCTAAAAAATCTGGTACAGGGGTTTCATGCATGCACCGCCCTGCATAAACTGCTGTGAAGTGCGGATACAATATATTCCTGTGCAGTACTGGTGGTTGGTCTGGTGCTACTTGATTCTCCCTACACATGTTGCTGTGCATTCACTGGTGGTTTTTTTGGTGCTAGTTGCTTCTACCTTCATGTACTTCTGTGCATTACTGGTGGTTTGATTTGTGCTGCATGGTCTTTACTGCCTGAATATTTTGGTGGGTAGCCCCATGGTACTTGTACTGGTGGGTTGTTTGGTACCACATGTTTCTGACTACATAAATTTCTGTGTGGTGCTGGGGGTTTTTTTTACTGCATGTTTCTGGCTGCATGCATATATTTCTGGGTAGCCCTGTGCTACTTGTACTGGTGGGTTCTTTTTGCACCACATGCTTCTGACTACATAAATTTCTGTGTGGTTCTGAGGTTGTTTGGTACTGGTATTTTGTTTGGTATTGGTTGAGCCTGGTTCCACTTTCTCCTTCCTATACTTCTACTGTATACTTCTGCACATCTTCTTGTATGTTTATTTGCTTGTGGTTTTGTTTCTGGTTGAGACTGGTGTCACTTCCCCCTGCCTGCACCGTTCCTGTATACTTCTGCACAGCCTTCTGTATGTATATTTTCTTGCATTCTGGGTGAGGTGATAGGGTTGGTGTATGGTCCTGGTTTTGAGGGTAAGCTTTTACTTGTATGTACTTGAGCCTTTCCAAAATATGTCTTTATGCCTTCCACAGAGCTGTGACACCTGGTTGGGTATTTGTTTGCTACAGTTGGAGGTTTGTTGGGCTGTATCTTCTAATCCATGAGGGATAGAGGGGTACTTTGGCTGAGTGACTATAGGTATTTTTTGATGTAGAATCCATTTATGAGGTCGTTTTGGGGATTTGAGCTTTTTTATACTCCAAAAGTGAGTCTGATGGCTATAGGACAGGTTTGGTCTACCACAGCGCCTCTCCATTAGAAATGACCAACACAATCATGAAGAATCTTCAAACCCCTCAGTGCATCCTCAACTGAGGAGAATCTCTGTTGTGGCCTTAGATCAACTTAAGGAGGGCATGCAAGATGGGCTCAATAAAATTCAACTCAAAATGAAATTAAGCAAGATTGATGGCGGAGAATAGTTTGAAAATAGAATAATCTATAATACTAAGCGCAAGGTAAACGCAGCAGATCTCAAGGTCAAAAGTGTAATGGATGTGCCATTTGATCTCTGCATCATGTTAAGTGGAGAGGGTCACTTAGAGGCCCTGTTCTTGGCTCATCCTGAGTCTATGAAACTTTTTAAAACCTTCCATCATATTTCTTTGTTGGATTGTACTTATATGTCAGCTTGCTACTATGTACAGAGAAACCTGTCAATAGCAACACAAAACTATGAAAAATAAGAATATCTCAATTAAAAAAATAAGGAGTGAGAAATCCATAAATATTATTACAGAAATTTATTCCTCACCCAAAATTAGGTTGGGTCACTCACTGACCCCACCCTTGAATTCCAAGTCCCTACATTTTTAAAATAATTAAAAAGAAAAGTACTAAAAATTACAACACCAGTATGGCACCTTTTGGCCATTCTTATATTTCACACGTGTTGTCACGTACAGGGTTTACACCTTAAATTCACTCAGAATTGAGGTGTTGTGTATATTTTAGGATTTACATGCGGAAATGTGTTATGTCAAAATTCCCGCACGCAGCCCCGCATCATTACATATCCCTACGTACTTGTAGTAGCAGATTCCCGCGTACTAGAGACCCGCACGCAGCAGATCCTACCCCGCATGCATCTGTACTAACTGATCCCTGCATCTGGATCCGTCGTGACTAATCTGACAACCAGGTACCGCTCAGAAGAGCTACAACCTAGTTAGAGTTGCCTAGCATATGTAACAAGTTGACATATGTATTATTGATAGTCTAAAAAGATCAAAACTTAAATAAAATCAATAAAAATTAAGTTTAGAACAATTTTTAATAATAAATCAAAGATCAAGGATTACCATGTAAATCACTGACTTTGATCTTTGAAGACCACAAAACACTACAAGGAGTGTTCATAAAAATTATTAAAAATTATCTACATGATCAGCAAATGATGTTAAATCAGTGAACATCCACATCTGCCCGCTTAAAAGCAATATCAACAGTACAAATGAAGGATGAGTACAGAATGATCAAATTTACGCCATAACAGATTAACAGATCCTGTGGCTGAAATAGTACAGAAATCCAGGAGATCTAAGGACAGCTGATTAAAAGCACCAATTGAACGTGCCAATCATCTCCTGACTGGCTTGCTAGCCTCATCCCACAAGCAGAACCCTCTCTACGTGCCCTGAGAAGCTCAAAATCACCCCAAAAAGGTATTTATACAGACCTCTTTGGATCCAAGAAGTTAATCAGTTTACCAGGAATTATTATTATCAATCAGACACTGTTTCATTTTTAATCAAGTGCTTATATGAAGATAATAAAGTTATTTATGAGTTAGTCTGTAGTAGTATTATTTATTCTTATTAACCCATCAACCCATGAAGTATAGTCAAGCAATCCACCCCATCTGCTCTGAAACCCTTCCAATTATTTCAGGATTCTTGTGGTAAAGTGCTCAGAGTGAGTGTTTCCCTTCCTGTCTTGGTCATTGGTGCTGTTACGCCCGGCCATTAGTGGAATGATTCCTTTCTAAGGCACCCATCTTCATTCCAAGGTTCTTAAACTGTCTAAGGAGGCCCCTTGAAGAGAGATTGCTAGTCTGTAAAGATCCCCAGTAGTATAATACTGTGGCCCCTCTTTTATATTATATTTAAAACCATTTATTATCAAACCAATTAAACCTTGCAACAGCTCTTATTATATCATTTATTTGAGCTTCTAAGTTTTTATTTTTGGAATAATTATTATTATTATGATTCCAGTATTTTTATCACTCTCTGTAGCTAAAGGACTGCAAGGTTCCTGGTATCAGAGGGCTGACATTATATAAGAAATAGTTATAACATCCTTCTATTGCATGTTTTAGGAATGAATGCCAACAGTAAAACCCTTAAAAAGGATTTTGTTTTTATAACAAAAGAAAAATTTGAGTTCTACAGTTGGGGAGTGAAGTCACTCAAGGATTTGGTTTATGATCCAGAGAGCCTTCCCAAATCCTTTTTGATGGACCCCCAAAAAGAACTGATTTTTTCTATTCAACATATTATCCCTGAGCTATCCAAAAATTTGTGCTTTTGGCACTTCTCTCAAAATATTAAAGTGGATTGAAAAGTTTGCTTCATCAATGAAGATGAAGGAGCACAAAGTTTTATGTCTCTTTGGGGAACATATGGCGCCTCTAAAACTGAGGGGCAGGCTTTCAGCCTCATGGATGCCAAGATCCTTGCTATCCTTTAGCTACCAGAGGTGATAGAATAAATAATAAATATATTATTCAATAAATGCAGCAAAAATCATTAAAATATTTGGATAAATCTTATTGCAAGGTTGATTGGTTTGGATATGGTTTAATGCTATCAATCAATATTAATAAATTGATTATTAATTAATTTGAAAGAGGGGCCACAATTATATTGGGGATCTTCAACACCTCTCTTCAGTGAATTCAGTATGAAAAAACGTAGGCCTGGTTAATTTGAAACCTTTAATTTTTATTCTTAAAGGATATATTGCCCAAAGATAATATGTATATAAAATACACAGTGGAGTGGCAGGGCTTTTTAACCAAGCTGCCACAACATAGAAAGGATTATAAGACTCACTGTTATATTATTAAATCTTTTGGATACCTGTTTGCAATGTGCACTCATGGGTTAAACCTGTTTACTGGGTTTATAAGGTTGTTCAGCAGTTTAAATTGATAAAAAGGGTTGGGGACGGATATCATTAATCAGACTAAAGCAATAAATCACTTACTTATCTCTTATAAGTATTTGATTACCTTGGCAGTGTCTGGATGTGAATGTAACTGGGTCTCTGGGTATCAATATCCTCAAAAGAGCTCTTTATTTATAGCTTTTGGAGTCCCAATATTGTCCTTCTGAGGGGTACAGGGGCTCAAAGGGACGGACACTGAAGCTAGCAGGGTAAAAAATGGCAGCCTGTCACGTGTTCTTGGTACTTTAGCACGGGTAACATATAATTCCACAGGTTATGGGAATCATTCTGCTTTATAATTGATGTTTTGATTTGTGAATAACACTAATTTATGCATTTTATTTATTATTTAATTAATTATATCTAGTAAATTTTCCCAGTAAGTTGAAAATTATGTTAATAGAAATTCCTACGGATTGTCTGATGTCAGGTGAGTTCTCATTATGTATCAAATAATTGGAGTAAAGTCATGACATTAATTTTACTCCTTATTTTCAAATTTTAGTTGATTTACTAAAATAATTATTTAAAGATATAATTCATGAGTATTTATGTAATACTTTTACATCATTAGTTTCCTTAGTATGTCACAAAAATACGGATTTCTTTTAGCTCTCATAATTGTATAATAAAGTAATTTAATATATTTTTAGAAGTAGTCATTATCTCATTTTCAAAATTCTTGGTGTTTCACATTATATTTAATAAATACGTGTAAAGGTTATTTAGGTATTTTTATATACTTTTATGTATTTTTAGACTATCTAATATCCATTTGAACATTTATTACATATGTAGAATGTTCCCATGTAGGTTGTAGCATGTTTAGACAGTACCTAGGCTCCTCAGGCCACCTGTCACTTTGTCAAACCGTAGTCCCGCGGCTGCGTACTTGTCAGAGGCCCAAGGCTGCATACATGGCTTTGACAGGGTGAAAGTGCTGTAGCTCAGTGGCGCACGGGTGTATTTGCTGCCGCAGCAGCGTGCGGTGTGGAAACTTTAGAGGTTATCCCTCACGAAGTTGCCGCAGGTTCAGGAGTTCTTGGGTCTAAGCGTCTGTAAGGATTAGATACCGAGCGTAAAGAGAAGTTTTTGAGAGCCTGAAGAGGAGAAAAGGAGAGAAGAGGGGAGGGATTCTGTTTTCCTAAGTCCGCTCCCTTTTCCGCTCCCCGCCTCCTGATGATACGATGGTTCAGATGCCCCCCTACAACCCGGAGTTGAGGGGAAAGGTATTTGAGCCCTCCCCCTCAACCCTAACCTAAGTACAAGCACATGAACAACCCAACAACAATGAAGAAGGAAACCCTAGGCCCAAAACCCTATCCCATATCCTAACCTGTACCCTGTCCCTATCCTATTCCGCTTGCTTGCCTGCCATTACACGCATCCGGTTCGTCCCCCGCGGCGCGGCCCTCCGCCGCGCGCTTCTCAAAGTTCACCGCAATTGCCCATATCCGCCCGACGCGCCGTCGTGAATTTCCTAGTCCCGTAGCCGGCCCGCGCGTATAGCCCCGCAATCGCTCCGCCCTTTCCTTCCCTAACTAACCGCCTGAGAACCTGATTGGCCCGGCTCCATCACTGGGTTGGACACCCAAGCGGGTCGCGGCCCGCCTCCCCTAGTCAGACCTGGCCCGCAGCTGCGTGCTTCGCCCTGCTGCGCCTTCTGCTGAGCCCGCAGCGGCCACTGCTGAGAACGAGCGCACCCCAACTGCTGAGCCCGACCTACCAGATGCTGAGCGCGCAGGCTGCGACGCAGTTCCCGATCCGAGGCTATATATTGACACCACATCCCCCCCCAACTTGAGTTCTGTCCCCAGAGGTCCTCCCCATTATCACCTTGGCCGTCCTTTGTGCCCTACCCCCCTCTACCGACTCTAAAATCCGCTCCGCATCCCTATCCCTCCACTCCATTGTCATCATGGTCCGCTGCGACTTCTGCGCCCGAAACGGGCTTGAATGCTCTATTGTGTCCAGCTGCCGCGCCTGCTCCGCGTGCCGCCACGGACACCGCCGCTGCTCGCTTAGCAAGGGTATGCCCCGTGCCCCCAACCAATCCGGCTCTCGTCCTCGGCCGCGCAAGCGGGCTCGTCCGGACCCGTTCTTGGTTTTGGATGACAACGCTATCTCGGAGGACTCGTGGACTCCACCCGGATCACCTCCCCGCCGTCCTTGTCCGAACTCAGACCGCGACTCCTCTTCTCCGCTTCGCCGCGCGGGACCACCGCGTAAGGAAGACTATCCGGACTTTGCGGCTTATCGGAGGGCTTTGGGATTTTGGGCGGATCGCGTCCGGGTTACGCAAGGCACGAGGGACCCGCGAATCGACAAAATCCTTAGGCGACGCGCTGCTCCGGCCCCAGCTCCTCCTCCGCCCCCTGCTCCGGCTCCTCCTGCCCCGACTCCCGTATTGGCTCCTCCTCCTCCGCCCGCTGCTCCGACTCCTCCAACTCCACAAGGCCCTACTCCTCCGCCCGCGTCGCCGGTGGTCATCTCGTCATTGCCTCCTATCGGACCGGACCCTCCCATTGGATCCCCTGAGCGCCCGTCCGCACCAGCCCCTCCTCCCGCCGACTCTCCCGAGATCCCGGAGATTCCGGTCATGATGGCGCTCCCGGCGGCCGGCTTTGAAGTTTTCGCGGAAAGGTCGACTACAATGCTCCGCCAATACCTTGCGACTCCCGGAGCCCAATCCTTGGAATCCCGGCGCGAACTCTTGGCGTCATTCCGGGCTCTACTGGCGTCATCGAGGGCGTAAATGGAGGAAATAATGAAGATGGCTTAAGCGCCTTGGCCTCGTCCCCTCTTCCCCTTTTCTTTTTCCCTTCCTTCTTTTATCCGCTTTTTGTTGTACCGCGTTTCCCTATTCATTGAGAGAAATACACGCCTCAAACGCGAATTTGTTTTACCAAGAAAAATCCGCGCCGCGCGCATTGTGAGGGCGAGAATGAGAGCCGGGTCCGCGCCTGAGTGAGAACTAAGACACAAGGTTGAGAACCGCGTCCGCGCCCGAGAAATGATAAAAAAAAATGAGCAAATAAGAAAAAAAAAGTGACGAGTGAGAAATGATAGAAAAGGTGAAAGTTTTTTTTTTTTTTTTTTATATCCCATCGCCGCGCCCGCGCCCTATCCTCTAGTTCCCCCCCAAACTTAGCTGCTGTCCCCAGCTGGTGGCTTCAGCCAATGCCATGAGGGTCGCGTCCGTTGCCCGATCTCCCTGCATTCCTCCAAACCATGCCGTCAGTGCCTGATCCGTCCGATTCTCGGTCCCGGCGCGCTTCCCTTTCCCGTTTGGTGTCCGTCTTGTCCGCCGTCAAAAGGGTCTTTCCTCGGTTACAATCGCCCGACACATGACCTGCTCCCACCACCGCTTGTCCCCCACCTCCCATCAGATTTATCCGTCGTTCGCCGAATCCCGAACCGCGCGGAGTATCCTCTTCTCGCTTCATCCTTGCTCGCTTCCCGCCGTTAGACTGAACCGGTCCCGCCAATACCCGCTTCCCCAACACGCACCCCGCCTCTGCCGGCCTCGGATCGATTGGGTTTGCCGTCCGACTCTTGTGTCTTGTCCGCCCACCATCACCGTTGCTTCCACGTGCGCGTGCCCGGGGCGCGGACATGCTAGGACGCTGGATACTCTTCAGATAGGCCTCAAGGCCCTCTGCCACCTCTGCGAGTTCGTCAGCCCAAGGGGTGGCTACCAGCGGCGAGGCCGGGACGCGCGCTTCCCTGTAATACAGCTCCGCGTAGCCCGGTTCCATTCGCCACCGGTCCCCATCGCGCATGTCTGCTCAATAGCCCGGTTCCGCGGGTGGCCTGAAGTCGCTTCCCCGGAAATGAGAGTCACGCCCCCCCCCATCTAGCCAGCATGTTCCCCTTCAACGTTGTCCAATTCCGGTTCAGATAGCCGCTCATCTCCTCCACGTCCCGACGTTCTTCCGCACCTTCAATGAACAAGACAATATAGCATGCCTTCTCGGAATCCAATGCGCCTTTGGAGTCTGCAATCAGGTTGTAACGTGAAATAAACCGCTCCACACCCGCGACGTTGAAGCGGATGTGCGGATAGTCCCTTGGGTCGATGAGGAGCTGGCGAGAGGAGGAGGAGGAGGAAAGAGGAGAGGCAAATAGCATCTGAGTACCTTCAAGAGACATTGACGAAAGAGATTCCCGGCCAGACCCCCAGATGTTGAAACTTTAGAGGTTATCCCTCACGAAGTTGCCGCAGGTTCAGGAGTTCTTGGGTTGAAGCGTCTGTAAGGATTAGATACCAAGCGTAAAGAGAAGTTTTTGAGAGCCTGAAGAGGAGAAAAGGAGAGAAGAGGGGAGGGATTCTGTTTTCCTAAGTCCGCTCCCTTTTCCGCTCCCCGCCTCCTGATGATACAATGGTTCAGATGCCCCCCTACAACCCGGAGTTGAGGGGAAAGGTATTTGAGCCCTCCCCCTCAACCCTAACCTAAGTACAAGCACATGAACAACCCAACAACAATGAAGAAGGAAACCCTAGGCCCAAAACCCTATCCCATATCCTAACCTGTACCCTGTCCGTATCCTATTCCGCTTGCTTGCCTGCCATTACACGCAACCGGTTCGCCCCCCGCGGCGCGGCCCTCCGCCGCGCGCTTCTCAAAGTTCACCGCGATTGCCCGTATCCGCCCAACGCGCCATCATGAATTTCCTAGTCCCGTAGCCGGCCCGCGCTTGCGCGCGGCCGTCCACGGGTATAGCCCTGCGATCGCTCCGCCCTTTCCTTCCCTAACTAACCGCCCAAGAACCTGATCGGCCCGGCTCCATCACTGGGTTGGACACCCAAGCGGGTTGCGGCCTGCCTTCCCTAGTCAGACCCGGCCCGCAGCTGCGTGCTTCGCCCTGCTGCGCCTTCTGCTGAGCCCGCAGCGGCCACTGCTGAGAGCGAGCGCACCCCAACTGCTGAGCCCGACCTACCAGATGCTGAGCGCGCAGGCCGCGACGCATTTCCCGATCCAAGGCTATATATTGACACCACAGCGGGAATTGTGACAGAACACATTTCCCACTGTAACTCCTAAAATATACACAACACCTCAATCTGAATGAATTTTAGGTTTCAAACCAATACGTGACAATACATGTGAAATACTTAATTGGCCAAAAAAGTACCATAATGGTGCAATGGTATTTTGGTCTTTCTTTCCTTAATTATTTAAAAATATAAGGAGTTGGATTTCAAGGGTGGGGTTAGTGAGTGACCCTACCTAATTTTGGGTGGAAAATCTATTTCCACCATAACATTCATGGTTTTCCTACTCCTTCTTAGTTTAAATTCAGTATTTATTATTATTATATTATTTCTGTTACCTTTGCAGCTTTCTCTGCAATAGTAGCAAGCTGCCACAGGCAGTGGTCAAGATGCAGAACTCAGAGTAGGCCGATTTCTTGCTTCTTTGGTTCATCTCTTCTGGGATTTCTCATGTTGAAGCTTGTATACAGTCTTTCTTGAAAGACCATGAGGATGTGCTTGAGTATATGGAAAAGAAAATTTCCCCTATAAGAGAGACATTTTTAATGGTGTGGACTTGTTTCAAACATGAATTTGTAAATGAAACAACATCTTGGGTAGAAGGGGCCCACATTACTTTCAAAAAATTTTTCACAGGATCTTTGGGAAACATTTTGGATGTGTGGAAACGCCTCAAAGGAACCATTGATAGCCAAAGAAAATCAGTGAATTTTTTGCTTAACAACTCTCAAATAAAGTTAGGAACAGTTCTTTTAACAGAACTGTTACCTTTGGGATACAAATTTTCAATTGAGGCAATTCAACTTGTCAGGGAACATTTCAAGAATTTAAAGCATGATCATGATGGAAAAGTGTGCACCAAGTGCCAAGAAGATGGGCTTTCCCAGTTCCCACATGTCAGGCAAAATCCTATCATTTAGAGGATCTTTTTTCCCTGAATACTTTCATCATCAGTTCAGGTTAGGTAATAACCCTTGCATTTCATTAATTTGGATAGTGGGATTGTTTGAATTGATTTTTGATTAATGCTCTTTGATTGATGATTCCTAAATTTATTTTCTAATGAATGATGGTTATTCTTCTTGAAATTTTGACACTGATCCAGTGCTCAAATCTTCTCAATTGTTTAATAAGCTCAGTTCAATTTTTATGGGATAACCTGCAGAATTTAAATTGGAGCTTTTAAAGTCCCTGGTCAAGAATGCAAAAAACAATTTTCTAAGCAAAGGCTTGAGCCAAACATTTTACAGTCCAGCTGCAGTTGAACCAAATTTAAAAATACCTGGCGTGAATTTTCAAGATTTAAACATGTAAATAATAAACTTAAGATGGAAAGGCAGGTTAGAAGGGCACCAAAACGACCAAAACGTTTGAGTCTTTTATTTTTAGAAGTGTTACTTTTCATGGTTTGATGACCTGATGGAGATATGATTTTCAGATTGCAAGTCCTCAGGCTCATAATCTGAATTTCATAGTTCAGAGGAAGACACTGAAAGTGAATTAGCCTTCCTTAATTTGGAATTTGAATTCTCTTTGTGGGAAGAAGAGGTGCAAACAGTGTGTTTCATGGAAATTGCAGATTTTAAACATTAAATCCACCATTTTTGAATCATCATCCATCCACAATCCATTCATTCAAAACACCCATCCACACCTCCACAACAGCAAATCCATACCAATCCCATCTCTTTTGCTTTTCAGACATCTCATCTCCATTGCTTCAAATCCCCATTGCTTCACACACATCCCATCAAATATTTGAAGACAATATTGCCAATTATCCTCAAGTCATCCCCGTCTCATCTTTTCCCTTGTCTGCTGCCATGAGAGAGTGTGTTCTACCCCTCACACTTTCTCACTTTAACAAGTAACATTCTGTTTCAAGATAGGTAAAAAATAACATCACAGTTATTTTTTTCTTTTTTTCTCAACCAATGATCTAGGCTGACTTTTTATTTTATTATGATTTTTTTTCTGTATTTTTTTTTTGGACTCAGACAAAAAAAAAAAAAAAAAAAAAAAAAAAAAAAAAAAAAAAAAAAAAAAAAAAAAAAAAAAAAACAGAATTCACTGCCCTCCACCTCATACCTCACCACTTGTCAAAACACCCAAATCTCCCTTCCACCTCATCACTTAAACCCATTGATCTCACCATATTCACTGGTTCACTCCTTCCTCCTCCTCACCAAACCACGTCACTTTCCACCACCGCCTTCCAAACCTCACCCACTCACCCACCGCCTCCACCTTACCAACCTCAACCACTCACCCTTCACCTCCAACTCCCCAATCCCACTCATCCACCCTCAATTACTCCTTCCAGCTCCCCTCTCTGGAACCTCCAGTAAGCCCCCCCCCTCCTCCTCCTCCTCCTCCGCCTTGCAATCAATAGCAAATTGATTTCTAAATTGATTTTGAATTTATTGCTCAATTTATTTTGAATCAATCCATAAATTCATTTGCAAATCAATGGAGAAATTGATTGCAAATCAGAGGAGAAATTGATTGAAAATCAATGGAGCAATTGATTGAAAATCAATGGAGCAATTGATTGCAAATCAATGGAGCAATTGATTGCAAATCAATGGAGCAATTGATTGAAAATCAATGGAGCAATTGATTGCAAATCAATGGAGAAATTGATTGCAAATCAATGGAGCAATTGACTTCAAATGTATGGAGCAATTGATTGCAAATCAATTGAGCCATTGATCGCAAATCAATTGAGAAATTGATTGCAAATCAATTGAGAAATTGATTGCAAATCAATTGAGAAATTGATTGCAAATCAATTGAGAAATTGATTGCAAATCAATTGAGAAATTGATTGCAAATCAATTGAGAAATTGATTGCAAATCAATTGAGAAATTGATTGCAAATCAATTGAGAAATTGATTGCAAATCAATTGAGAAATTGATTGCAAATCAATTGAGAAATTGATTGCAAATCAATTGAGAAATTGATTGCAAATCAATTGAGAAATTGATTGCAAATCAATTGAGAAATTGATTGCAAATCAATTGAGAAATTGATTGCAAATCAATTGAGAAATTGATTGCAAATCAATTGAGAAATTGATTGCAAATCAATTGAGAAATTGATTGCAAATCAATTGAGAAATTGATTGCAAATCAATTGAGAAATTGATTGCAAATCAATTGAGAAATTGATTGCAAATCAATTGAGAAATTGATTGCAAATCAATTGAGAAATTGATTGCAAATCAATTGAGAAATTGATTGCAAATCAATTGAGAAATTGATTGCAAATCAATTGAGAAATTGATTGCAAATCAATTGAGAAATTGATTGCAAATCAATTGAGAAATTGATTGCAAATCAATTGAGAAATTGATTGCAAATCAATTGAGAAATTGATTGCAAATCAATTGAGAAATTGATTGCAAATCAATTGAGAAATTGATTTCAAATCAATTGAGAAATTGTTTTCAAATCAATTAAGAAATTGATTGCAAATCAATTGAGAAATTGATTGCAAATCAATTGAGAAATTGATTTCAAATCAATTGAGAAATTGATTGCAAATCAATTGAGAAATTGATTGCAAATCAATTGAGAAATTGATTGCAAATCAATTGAGAAATTGATTGCAAATCAATTGAGAAATTGATTGCAAATCAATTGAGAAATTGATTTCAAATCAATTGAGAAATTGATTGCAAATCAATTGAGAAATTGATTTCAAATCAATTGAGAAATTGATTTCAAATCAATTGAGAAATTGATTTCAAATCAATTGAGAAATTGATTTCAAATCAATTGAGAAATTGATTTCAAATCAATTGAGAAATTGATTTCAAATCAATTGAGAAATTGATTTCAAATCAATTGAGAAATTGATTTCAAATCAATTGAGAAATTGATTTCAAATCAATTGAGAAATTGATTTCAAATCAATTGAGAAATTGATTTCAAATCAATTGAGAAATTGATTTCAAATCAATTGAGAAATTGATTTCAAATCAATGGAGAAATTGATTTCAAATCAATGGAGAAATTGATTTCAAATCAATTGAGAAATTGATTTCAAATCAATTGAGAAATTGATTTCAAATCAATGGAGAAATTGATTTCAAATCAATGGAGAAATTGATTTCAAATCAATTGAGAAATTTATTTCAAATCAATTGAAAAATTGATTGCAAATTAATACAAATAAAATGAGAAATTGATTTTCAATAAATTTATCATTTTATTTGCAATTGGTTGCTTGATTGATTTGCAATTGGTAGCTCCATTGATTTTCAATAAATTTCTCAATGAATTTGCAATTGCTTGCTTGATTAGTTTGTGATCAATTTCAAATCAATGGCTTGATTGATTTGCAATTTGTTTCTCTATTAATTGCTTTCATGCATGTTAATGATTTTTTTTCTTCCTTTAATATTTTAGAGTTGCTTTTGGGTTCTTTCTTTTGTCTTTATTTTTATATTACTGATACTCATGTGAACTTTGAGTTTTTTTTTTGTTTTTGTTTTGGGGTTGATTGTTTGGTATATACGTATGGTGTGTCCATTGAGGTTGGTTGGGTTCTCAACTCAGTTTTTTTTGAAAAAAACATGGTTTGTGGGTGCTCAAAGCTGTGTGGCAGTTATTCAACCACTGCTTTTTGGGTGGTCACCGATGGGGTTGTGCCATCAACTTGGCCATGGAAGCTTTCAACTGAAGCCGCAAAGAGTCTTGCATCAACTGGAGGCCACCCTGTTGTTTTTAATGCTCATGAGGAGCAGAAACATTTCTTCTTGTTTCCCTCAGTTGATCAGTAACTAGGTCAAGTTGATGACCCAACAAGATGGGGCCCTGTTGGATTTTTCCCCTCTAACAATTTGGTCCAGCCATCAGCCATGTCCTGTAACATGACCAGCAGGAGTTGACCACCCAACCAAACTCATTGGGTACATCATATATGTGTGGGTGACTCATGACCATTTTTTTCATTTTTGTTGTTAGGATCAACACAAGTTATTTTATTTAATTTTTATTTTCATCCCATTGTGTGTCAATTCTGATCATCACACAACTGACCATCTTTTTTTCATTTTTTATTTGTTTTTTTCAGGATCATTGACTGGTATATATTTCTTTTCAATATTTGTTGATCATCCACATTGATTATAGGATGACTAATGATTGTTTGTTTTTTACCTCTTTTTTTTGAATCTATGCCATTCAAAATCAGTATTACACAAATGTGCTGAGATTTGGCAAGAATAGGGCTTGTCAGTAAAATAGGGTTCAAAAGGGAGATTCTGAAATCTGTTTTGAATTATCATAGGAAGGGATCAATGAAAAGTTTGCATTTTCTTGAAAAAAACTGTAACCATTGGATATATATCCCACCATAGTTGCCAAAAAGAAAAAGGAACAATCAAAGCCTGCCCTCCAAAGCACTTTTTTGTCTGTGGACACTGCCACTCATACAAGAATTCCAATGTCTATGCAAATCAACAAAATAACTTGGAACACTTTCAGACACTTTAACAGTGGAAAATTATACTGTAGGGAAAAAATATAAACAAAAATAAAAAAGATTTTTTTTTTTTTATGGGGCTGAAAATAGTCTCAAAAAGGTTTTTAATCAAAAATGATTTTTTTGTTTCTCTTTTTAAAGTTATCATCTAGTTAAATATATTTACAATCCCATTAATTGAGTAATCTTCTGTATTTCATCAACTGCTCTACTGCTACCAATACATGCCATGGCACAGATAACCCATCTTCCTTGTCCATTTCCAGTTTATCCTCCTCCTTTTCTAGTCAATTCTTCTACTTTTCCCATCACTACTTCTCCTTTTCCAGTCAATACTTTCCCTTTTCCAGTCAATCCTTCTACTTTTCCTCTTTTTGAGACTGCCAGGCAGCCTGCTTTAATCTCCACTTGGAATCCATTTTTTTTTATGATTGATAATCTCAGGTTCCTGCTTTTTATCATCAATAGTCATTTGATGATCCCACATTTTCTTTTCAAATTCAAGTTTTTTGGATTCAATTTGTGGTTTTACTGTTTGTTGGAGGGAAATCTCAATGAGCTTTCTTTTTAAAGCAAGGATATTTGGCAAATGCAATTACTTTATTTGTGCTTCTCCATGAGATCTTCAAAGCCCAAAAATTTGAAATTTTTTCTCCTCTTTTGAAACCTTTTGGGTTTGATGTGGAAGAATTGGAGGTATTTTGCTTTCCCTTTGCAGAGGAGGTTTGTTTCTGAAAATCATCACTATTTCTCATTGCTAGGCTGAGCATCCACATCCAAGTTCTCAGCATCAACAGAATCAGATTGTTGGGCATCAAAATCAGCTCAAGGGGTGATGTTGGCCTCCTTACCAACTTTTTAATCCATTATAATATAAAAGTGACAAATCAAGTCCAACTTATCAACCAGAAAGTTGATTACCTTTGCTTTTTTTGAGTCAGTGATACCAAAGCCAGTGGAGATTGAAATTGAGGGGGCCTTTTTGTACTTGGATTGATAGTTCTTGAATTGCTTCCTCATCTTTTTTGATGAATGATCCAGCCTACCTTTTGCTTTATTCTTTAGTTCATTGGCCATCAGGAGATAACCATTAACCTTACAGGAAGGAGGTTGACCAACTCATTTTTCATTGTCAGATCCAAAGCAAGCAACATTGTTGGAGGTAATTTTGAGCCATTTTACCAGGATAATGTGATCAGCTATCTTGAGCTGACTTGAGCATTTGGAATTTGATGGGGGAGGACTTTTTGTTGAAGATTCCCTTGGGTATTTTTTCTTTGGTGTATTTAATTTTGTGTGGACTTGCAGGGGGGGGATTTTTGGAGGGGCCATTTGAAAAGAGTAAGAGGAATGAAATGATAAGACTGATTAATTTATGAGGATATAAATGAAGAGATGTGAGCAATGAATTGATTAGAGTGATAAAGTGATGAAAGCAATCATGTGATGAGAGTGATGAATCAGATTTTTCCAATGAGGTTGGAGGTAGAAGGAGGTGGGAAATCAGGGGTTTATGACATGGACTGATGTGTGGTTGAGGTTGCAAAAAACTTTAAATAGTTTATATGAAAAGCCACATTTAGTTTCAGGTAACTCTGACACTTCCGCTGTGAAATAAGTGGTTTTTTATTTTTTTTTAATGGCTTGTTATGAATTGGGGTATTTTTATGAAATGCACCATTAAAAAAATGATGGTTTTGCTAACTCTGATATTCCCTAATTCTTTCAAATCTTTGAAATATGAAATTTTCTAACTCCTTTATCCTGTCAATCTAAGAATCTACTAATTGAAATTTTCTTAAATTGTAAGAATAATTAACTTGAACCAATATATACACCGACTCCATAATAAATTCAAGTTAAAGATATTACTAGGTTAGTTTTTTTTTTATATAAATTACCTTTTATTTTTCCTCTCCATTATATCTATAGTATGTTTTCTAATAAAAGAAAACAATCCTAACATCAAATTATTTTTTCTCTTGTTCATTCAACTCTTTGAAATTTTTCCAAAAAAGTTCCAAAACATATTCCATATTTTCTTTTTGAAGATTCATCTAATGCATTAGTTCCTTCCTCCTTCTTTTTTTTCTTTCAATTTTTTCCAATAAACTAATCTATTTTCCAAAATCTTCAGACACACTTCTCCAAAAATTTAATCCTACTTAAGCCTAATTTTTCTCAAATACTATTTTCCATCCTAATATGCCCATTTCTCTTCTATTCTATTCTTTTCTTCCTGATTTTCAACACTTCCATTTTTTTCCCTTTTTCATCCTCAAAACCAATCAATCATTAGATTCTGTTTCCCCTCAAATTTATACAACCAGTTTTTTTTTACCTCTATTTTTTTCAATTTACTTATGAGACTCTTCCATGAAATATTCCTCATTAAAATTGCTCAAATAAATCCCCAATATTCCCTCAGAATGATTTTAATCATCTTATTAAAACCTTTGACACCCCAATTTGATGCTTTGATACTTATTTTTGATTCTTTGATTTCCTATTTGAAGCTTTGAAAATCTTTGATGCTTTTATTTGCCTCTTTCATGCTTTGATTGCCTAATTAAGTTCCTAAATTCCTTTCTTTAATTATTTGTAACCCTTCTTGAACAGCTTTGATGGGCTTCATGGTTCAATGGCTAGCTTTGGAAGTTAAAAAACTTTAAACCCCTTCTTTGGTACTCCCTTTTTGCCTATTTGAATTCACTTTGGAATCATGATCACCTACTTCAGAATATTCTCATCTCTTGAAAGGCCTACCCAACTTAATAATTTTCCCCAAAACCTAATTTATCTCTTTTGAATAACTTTTAAATACAATTCAGGGGGGCTTGACTACCCACTCTTGCCTGACTAATCCCTTTCTATCTAATTGATCCCTCTTCAAAAACTTCATACCACATTTATCTTGAATACCAAGTCCTAATCATCAATCAGCCCAAAAAATCACTCTCAAGTACTTACCAGACTCTTGTGAAATATTAGGAGATAATTCTATCCTCATTGGATCCTTTTCTTGAACCTTCCCTTCACCAAAAATGTTTTAGAGACTTCGTTGGGATTGGGTTCAGTTTACAAAATAGCTTTCTGGCAGTCTTTGAAGGGGCATTCAGTATTAGGTTTAATCCTTTGGATTAGTTTTAAAATAATATTGTTTTTGGATTGCCTACCCTTCTAAAAATATTGTAAGTCTTCCCAATAATTTATGTAAATTAATGGCTGGTTTCTTTGAGGATTAAAATAGGTCCCAGATAGGAACCAGATGAATTACTACCTGTGATTGATAGGATTGCTGAAGAGTATACCAATTGGATGTGGAATATTGGAAGGTTTTTATACCAGGAGTTTGATCAGAAATATTTGATATGTAAACAATATTAAAATACACAAGGAGAAGGGTTTCTTTTTGAAGGTTCCAGATTAGGAGAGAACCCAAAGGATGTGTTACCCACGGGGGGGTGGGTAGGAAAAAAAGGTTGTTAGCTCCTTTTTTTGTGCCCTCTTTCTCAATTGGTTTTATTACTGATTAGGAAAGTGTTTTTCTTTCATCAGGTGCAGAATATTCTAGGTCTCAGAAGACCCTTATTCCAAGCACCTGGTGGGGTTGGTTCAATTGGTTGGTGATGATTTTTTAAACAATGGGTGCTTATTGATGAATGGTTGGTGGGTGGATGGGATGATGGTGATGATGCCTGATGGAAGAGATGGTTAAAACTTGGATAGGGAAGACTGGCTTTTGATAAATAGAAAAATCCTACCCCCAGTAGTGCTCAAGGCTGCCCCTGAGGCTCTCTCTATACAGTTTATCTACAGGGAGGTACAAGGAAAAGAGGTGTTTCTGCTGGTTGTTAAAATTTAGTACAGCTATATGAGATATTTTTCTGGTTGGTAAAAAAAGGTAAAACATGATATTCATGCATGCAGAACCTTGGATATAGTGCTGTGTAGTGCTTGAAATATTTTTTGGCAATGGTTGCTTTTTTTGCACTGAGTGTGCTTCTTGCATTAATATATTAGTGTGTAGTGCTGAGATCAGTTTTTATTGGTGGTTCGTTTTGTACTACAAGATCCTGATTGCATATATTCTGTGTTGTGCTGGGGTTAGCTTGCACTGGTATTTTGTTTGGTACTACATGATCCTGACTGCATACATTGCTGAGTAGTGCTGAGGTGAGCTTTTACTGGTGGTGTTTTTGGTACTAAATGAACCTGATTGCATATATTGCTGTGTATACAGATGTGGTAGTTTGGTGGTGTCATTTTTGCATTGCCCCTGGTCTGGTGGCTGGTTGTTTTTTTGTTTACTGCATGCAGTAACTTGCATATGGTGCTTTATATACATGGAAGTTGATTGGTTGTATGTTTGGTCCAGGTGATGTAGTGAGATGTGAATTGTATGCATTAAGGTATTCAAAGGCATATTCATAGGCCTTTCACTGTTTTTTGATACCTGAGTAAGATACCAGCTGGCCATAATTTTTTTGGGGCTTTATCATCTAAACCATGAGAGATAGAGGGGTAGTTTGGACGAGTAACCATAGGTTAATTTTGGTTTAAAATTCATTTCTGAGGTTATTTTTAGGATTTGAATTTATAAAGAGAATTGAGTCTTGTGGCTACAGGTAAGGTTTGGTCTACCACAAAGTGTAGCTCTTTGCTTTTACCCAATGGTTTCAAACCCTTCTCTCTTATCTTCTCCTTTTATTTTTCCCACACCATCTTTCATACCACAAATAAAATTCAGCCTTTGATTGATTACAATTAAGATTATGGTGGAACCAATCCTTCCCAATTTGATGCACTTTTCCTGATTAGAATATTACTGTTTTAAATTTTAGGAATAAATTTTGTTCTCCAGGGGATAGGGTTTGGGGTGGGTGATCTGTTTAAGGATTTCAATGATGTTCATGGTGATGATGGTGATTGCAATCTTAGGTCAGAAATTTGGTGAAGATGAAGATAATTGATGGTTATTACTCTTTTTTTTTATTTTCATCATACAATTTACTCATTTTCCCTGGGGGTAACGGCTTTCACACTTCTCACTCATCCCTTTAACTAAAAATTGAATACATCTCTCTCTATCCTAAAATAAATTTATTTATTAAATCCTTGGAAGCTTTTCTAACTTTCATATTCATAAAAATCTTGTAGGATTTCACATCCTCTGAACCCATACCGTTGGAATTCTACTGATTCTTCTCACACTTAAGTCCTTCAAAACCTTAAAAACAATCATTCTCCTTATATTCTAATTACTCAATCATTGTCATAACTTCATAAAAGTAGTAGTATTATGGTCTATATCTCCTCTTGCTGCTCTATTCAGTTGTTATTCATGGTTGATTATTTCAAGGTTAAGTTATGAACATGTCTGGAAGAATGCTAGTTCAAGTAGCATGTCATATAATTCTGATCAAACTCTTGTAGTCTAAGAACCCTGAGTCACTAGTTCTTATATTATTTTCATGACTCTAAGAACCTCCTTCTTTATCATCTTCTCTCTTAATCTGATGTCTGATTTCTGTGTCAGATCAGCTTGAATTAACGCCTCAGCTGTCTGTGATATCCCTTGTCTTTTGTCCTTGATAGTTTCATTGATATTGTGGTTTCTCTCTGGCTGAGTTCTCATTCATTACTTATTATTCATTATGTTTTTTCTTTCACCACATTTTGATCATGTTGACTATGTCCTGTATTCACTATTTAAATCCTGCCAAAGTCAACTGAAATAACATCATCAGTTCTTCCTCACTTGAACCGGGAAAGTGTTCCCTTGACTCTCCTCTGATCCGCTCCCCTTGGGGACATAAGATCTCCTCATCCTCTCATTCAAATTCAACTGGAGCATTCTGCTTAATTTCTAACACATACTCAATCTAGTGCCTATTGCATATTTCACAATTGGATTATTCTTTTGAAAATCCTTTGTAAATCCCTCCATAATATATCTTTTAATGTCTTCTTATAAATTTTTTGATATTTTCATGAATCACATGAGAAACTTGAATCCTTCATACATACATTCTTAATTTAGAAAGCTTCTGGTATGAGAAACTAATTACTACCCAATTTAGTAGAACTTTCATTAGAGTTCCAACTCTATTCTTTTCTAAACTAAATGTCCCACATACAATTCCTTCCAAATTCTCTTATTTCCTTTATATTTTAGAAAAATTTGCTACTTTTCCCTTCATTAGACTCCCTTCTCCTTTTTTACTCCTCAAACTCTACAGATACTGGAACTACTTCCCCCCTTCTTTTTTTCATTGAAATTTTTCCATAAGAGATTTATTGACCATAAACAATCCATGAAGGTTTCATGAAATTAAATCAAGGCTCCAGACTAGATACTCTTCTTGCCACAGAGCCTCAGCCCAGATTAAAAATTTTGATTAAATTTCAAGATGGGTGGGCCTGAGAAAAAGAATCAAAGAAGAGATCTAAGAGGATAATAGTGAGCAATGGTTTCCTTGGGGGGTAAACTTTTCAGCACCAGTTAGATATAACCTTAAGAGCTTATAAATTATTCAACAAATCCCGATTATGTTTAAACAATTGAGAGAGATCATGAAGGATAAACTGAATGGTTGAAAAATTTCAAATAATTTGTGGTTGAGGAAGAGACTACTAAGGAGTACTAGTTTGTCTCTAGAGAATTCATCCAGTTACATGGTACTTGATAAGTATCTTGGATATATTCTCTCAAATCATGAATGAAAGATCTAAATAATAAATTTAATTGATCACCAGGACAAACTAATCAAGGCAAAGGGGCAACACGGAGGAAACTGGTTGATTTGATTTAATGGAATTTTAAGGTAAATTCCTAGAACTCACCTAGATCAATTTTGTCTTTTTAATTTTTTGAATCTTCCTTTCAGTTGATTGACTGAATGGCCAAGTTACTTGTGTTAAATTTGATAGAATTATGCCATAGAATATTAAACAGAAATTATAATCAATTGAATTGGATCCATTGGCTCATCTCACTTTCAGAATTTCTTCTCTGCTATTCACCATCATCTCATCTGACATCACCTCACCTCTGCCTTTATTCTCAAAAATCCTGATTCTCATTCATCCATTTTATTTCATTGAAGCTTCCACACCATTCCCTCCCTTATTTTTCTTTTTTAATTTCTGCCAATTTTTTAGTTTTTCAATTTTTTTTTCTGATTAAATTCTTACACACTTATAAAGGCTATAATTGAGGGGGTGCTTTTATTCTTCTTCTTTTTTTAAAAAAAAAATGTGTGAATATAGCTCAGGCTGAATTTTCACCTTCAAAATCACTAAATCTGCACCTTTTTTTGAGAGAAGGATGATTTTTAGGATTTGTTCTTTCCTAAAATCATGTCTCTTTCAGAGAAAGGTATGATTTTAATTTCACGCCTTCTGGAATGTTTTTCTACCCCAGGAAGGCATGTAATCCTTGAAAATTTTTTGTCAATACAAAAAAGGCACAAATTTAGAAAATTAAGGTTTTGCATGTTAACTGGAGGATTGAAGTTGATTATAATTGATCACATTGAAGGGACTAGGAACATTCTGATAGATCAGAATTACATGAGTTGATGTGCATAACAAGCATGAGGAGAAATCTGAGGAAAATGAGATAGCGGTTGAATCAGAAGGAAATCATACCAGACAGTCAAAGGCTTGAGTCAGAATTGGACAATTGGATCAGGATTGTTGGAGATGGTCAAAAGATGAGATTGGAGTTGAGTGATTGAAGGCGGTACGGAGTCGTTGAGTGTTAAGAGACAAATAGAAAATAAAGAATAAAAGAAATGGAAAAGAAGAAAAGAAGAAATAAAATGGAAAAAGAAAAGATGAGATCAATGGAAGAACAGTCTAAAGGATGAGAATCGATGGACAATTGCAGCATGGAGACCATCGCGAGTAGACTAGCAGTCGAGTAAGATCAAATGGCTGCGCGGGAGCGCGCAGGTTGTAGCGGATGAGATTGCAGCCATAGTCAAAGTCGCGGGCTGCTACGGAAGGGATTTGGAGCTACTACGCAGGGTTTAATGTCATTTAAGAGATGAATTAAGTGGATCAAGTGGAGGATTTGACATTGCACACCTCTTGAAGTTTTACAGGAGTTTCTGGGGTGGGAGAACATATTTTTTGAGAATTTTTTGACTCCCTTAAGGTGTTTAAACATCAATTGAGGCCATGGGCGTCTAAGGTAAGGCCCCCAGACCCTCTGTGGGGTCTGTCTGGGGCAGATGTTTTGGGAAAAACAAATGATGGACATTTGATTGCATGAATTTAGTATTTAAAAATGCAATCAATATCAATTTTTTACAAGGAACTCAAATCTGAACTCAGATAGGAAAAGAAAAGCACAATCCAATGTAAGAAAATGAAGAAAAATGATAAAAAATGGCCAATGTTAAATTTGCAACCCTGTGGTTGCAAACAGGCGCAAAATGCCATTTGCAACCCATATGAGTTGCAAACAGTTATATATATACATATATTAACATTTTTAATACCTTTTTTTTATCTATTATTTATTTTTTTGATTTTAGTAAAAAAATATAAACATAAAAAAACATAAAAAATAAATGAATCAATTGAATTAAAAATATAAATATAAAATAAATAAATGAAATGAAATGAAATGAAATAAATAAATGAATGAATGAATAAGTAAAAAATAAATCAATTAATTAAATTAAAAATATAAGTATAAAAAAAATTCCATTCACAACCCAAAATGGGTTGTGCGGCATGGTTTTCAACCCAAAATGGGTTGTGAATTGGGCCACGCAACCCTTTTTAGTTCATGAAAAGGGGTTGCAAGGTTGCAACTTTAACATTGCCTAAAAAATTCATTTTTGTTTACACAAAATGGGATATTTCTGTTGGAACATAAATAAGTACCTGTGTATAAAATATTTAAGAATAAAATAGAATAATGCTATATTTATCTATTTGATGAGGGGAACTCAAATATTTCCAAATTCTCAACAATGCAAAATTAATGACACAAACAAATATGAAAAATACAAAAAACACATTTCTTTGAAGAAAATTTGGGATTTCTGCTGGAATTTAATAACCTTTGTACCAAACATGAAAATAATACACAGAATATATCTATTTTTTAATTAAAATTCAAAAATGTTGAAATTTTTCAAAAAAAGCTTTATCAATCACAGCAATGAAAGCATCAAATATAACAAATTGATCTTTGTGAATAAGAATGGATATCTCTTGTGAGATGTAAAATTCCTTATTCCAAACATAAGAAGACATCAAAAAATTCTTTTCATACCTAAATTATGATGAGAATCCAAATCAGTTGAAATATTCCATCAAATAATTCCTTGGGTAACATAATAAGAATAATAAAAATTCAAAAATTGATTTCTTTGAGAATAAAATTATGATTTCTGATGGAATGTCAATATCTTCCTAAAAAACAAGCCAACAAAATAAAATCACAAAAATATTTGAGATACACCTCTCTAATTGGAGGAATTCAAATATCATTCAAAAATTAAAAAGAAAAAATTAAAAAGGAATCCCATCGAGTTCAAGAATAATCAAACAAACATGAAAGATTGATTTCTTTGGATAAAGATGGAAATTTCTAATGGAACCAAGTTACTATTTTTACAAACATCAAAATAAAATTCTAAACATCAAAAAATCAAAAAAGGTTCATTTCTTTGAATAAAAAATGGAATATTTCCTGATGAAAAGTAACTTGTTTGGTAACAAAAATGTTTCAAGGAATGATTCAAAAATACCAATCAGACACCAACTAGACCATCTCTCAGAGAGTTATTCCAAATTCTCTTATACTCAGAGAGTTATTCCACATATTTTTAAAAACTCCAACATGGAAGAAAAATGTGCAATGATGATGAGAAGAAAAAAAAATAAGAGAGAGATTTTGATTTGTTTTTATTCAAAGAAATAAACCTTTAATACTTCTTTAATGATTCCTACACTTGATTGAATTTCTTTTGTCATTTTTGTTTTTATGACATTTGAAAATTCCTATAATCAAATTTTTGCTTCTGAAGTTTTTTTTGGGTAAAAAGATATTTACATCCCATCAGAAACAAGAATGATTATTCAAAGAAATCAAGTTTTTTTCTCAAAAAAAACAAAAACCCAAAAATAAATCTGATTATTCTTACTAAGTCACTCAACAAATTATTTTTTGAAATATTTCAACAGGATTTAATTCTCATGATACCTTTGGTATACCTAGAGTTTTCTTTCTTTATTTTTTTATTTTTGGTCTAAGCTATTTACATCTCACCAGAATTTAAATTCCTTATTCAAAGAAATCAATGTTTTATATTTGATTTTTTTTTACTTTTGTAGTTGCTGAAGCTTTTTTTCAACATATCCCAACATATTTGAATTCACCTTATTAAATAGACATGGGCAATGTTATATTCACAACTTCAGGGTTGCAAACAGGGATGAATTGCCATTCAGGACCCATATGGGTTGTGAAACGCCAATCATGGCCCAACAAGTAGCAAGCCAGGTTGCTCACAACTTGTGCATCCCCCAGGGGGCTGTAAACCCCCTCTTCAACCCATTTTGTGTAAGAGATTTAAGAGTACTCACTGTGAACACTCCACTAATAGAGTACCGCTTGAACCACTCCCTCCAACCCAGAGTTGTCCAATCCTTGAGAGATCCAGACTTTCATTGATTTTCATTTTTGCTTCTCATTTTACTTCCTCATCCTATTCACTTTTCCTTCCAATTCACTTGTCCATCATCCCTACACAACCAAACAACTTAACATTTGAACAATCCAAAGATGGTCAGATGACTCTAACACCACCGGTACAAAGAGTTGGTTTGATCTCAAGTCAACTCGGACTAACTTTCTGAATTGCCCAGATATTGACTTGAATCCTTATTCTTTCTATCACATCAACTTTGTCATCACCTTGCTGTCATCTCAAGTCACACCAGTATGCTCTCTCTATTCCCATATTCTTCTCTATTGAACCTAAGAGAATCTTTTGCTGTGTTGCTACTTCAGTCACCATGTCTCCTTGTATGTCCTACTTCATGATCCAACAAGATTCCTAGGGCTCAAGCCTTCAACGCCCAGGTTGGTTGTTTTTCCTGTTCATCTTTTTCTAATCTTTTCTTCTCATCCTCATGCTCATACTTGCTTTCACTCATTCCTGAACTCTGAATGAAATGAAAAACTCCAGTGGTCCTGGTTTTTAGCTCAAATTTTCTCACAGCTAAAAGTCAAAGCTCCATCAACCATACTGCAAGATGGCATCATCAACACCAGGACCAGCGGGATAATTGTCCAAGGCTCTGGATCTTAAAGGAATCTACAAATCTATCCCTTTACTTAATGAAGATAATTACTCTATCTGGCAATCAAAGTTCCAAAACCTATTCTGACTGCGCAAAATACTTACTATCATGAACCAAGAGGACAAGACAGTAGAACTGGATGAGGACCTCAACCAGGAGATCACCGCCTACTTACTTTCAAGACTTGAGGCTGCCACTCACTCCAACATCATCACATCAGAGAACAAAAACAGTGCTTGTGGAATCTGGACTGCGGCTAAGACGCATTTTTTCTTTGTCTCAGTCTGCTAATCAAGCCTGAGTATTCTACAATTTCTTGTATCTCTCTTTCAACAAACAGCAAATTGAAAAATTTGTAACCACAATTCAAATTTATCTGAACAAGCTCTCTGAGGTTGGAATTGAGCTGCCTTTGGAAATCTTAGCCTACCTGGTACTGTTCAAGTTTCCCTCTTCCCTAAAATCAATGCAATCCCAAATCATGCATTGGAGTCAAACCATCACCGTCAATTATGTTTTCAACCATCTGATCCAACACAATAATGAAGTTCAAGCAACTAAAGAAGAATCAAAAACTGATCTCAGCTTAGTCAATATATTGTAATCTTGATGTACAAATCGGATAAATAATGAAAGAGTGAAGAACCATAAACACAAACAGTGCTGGGCAGAATTCCCTCATATCAGACCAGCCAACCAGAAAGGGAAGAAAGCGGAGAATAAAGAAGAAAATCTTTCTCACTTCTTTACCTTCTTCTGCAGAGCCAACACAATCAAATCCCTGACTAAATCTTATTTTATCCTTGATTCAGGGTTTTCTGTACATCTCCTTAACTCCAAGAAATATTTCATTCAACTAATAGCTCTTGATGGTTTGGAACACATAAAAACTGGTAAAACAGGCGCCAGACTTAAGATATTTGGGAGAGGAACAGCGCTCCTCAAATTTGGAGAAACCAATCTCAAGCTTACCAATGCCTACTAAGTTCCAGAAGCCACTCTGTATCTACTATCCTTTGGGAAGTTCT
Source organism: Puccinia polysora (assembly GCA_025617555.3). NCBI lineage: Eukaryota > Fungi > Basidiomycota > Pucciniomycetes > Pucciniales > Pucciniaceae > Puccinia > Puccinia polysora. The sequence goes on along the minus strand of CM062635.1, from coordinate 30,069,041 downwards.
TGCAGGAAAACTTTCAGATCTCTGTGGACAACTCCACACACTCCCCTTGATTTACCATTAAATGGAATGAAAAACCACTGATGCATGGATCTATCCTAAACAATTTATTAGTTCTGGATACTCCTGAGAAGGAATCAATGTATCTCATCAAAATTGATGAGGTAGAAAACCTACATCAGAAATTGGGACACGCTAGCTTGGGACAAATTGAGAAATACCTTGGAGAATCTATCAATGTCAAAGTAAAAGAAAGATTCTCTTGCTCTGGATGAAACCTCAGTAAGATCACAAAATCTCCCTTCATTCAACAAGCAACCACTGCCTCCAAGGTATTTGAACAAATCCACATTGACCTCATGGGACCAATCACTCCCATGTCTAAAGGTCATCATTGATTCTCTCTTACCCTGGTTGATAATTTCTCCTCCTATATTGCCGTGTTTCCCCTATGCACTAAGAGTGATGCCGCTGACTTGATCAAGTTTCTCATCAACAACAAACACCACAAGAGAGGCTACTACCCAAATGAATTCTGTTGCAATGGAGGAGGAGAGTTTTTAAACCAGGCCTTGACAAATTTCTTTGAGGAAAAATGGATAAGAAGAATCTGTTCCAAACCCTATCACCCTGAACACAACGGAAGCACTGAAAGAGAAAACAGAACAATAGCTGAATCAGTACGTGCAACTCATTCAACGTCCAAATTACTGCTGAATCTATGGCACAAAACCATCAAAGGATGATCCATAGCGCTCAATCAGATCCCTATGAACAATGGTGAGCTATCCCCTTGGGAGATGATGCATCGGTCCAAACTTCCTAATGACTATCTCCAACTGCTGGGAACTCCTGTAGTCTATCTAAATCTGAAAGAAAAATCCTTCCTCAAAAAGTTTGACAAAAAAGGGGTCTCCAGAAAAATGATTGGATACATACCTTGCTTGTTATCCTACAAGATCTTCAACAGCTCAGGAGCAATCATTCAATCAAAACATGTCAAACTCTGCAAAAACAATGACACTGCCATTGGGTTCAGCTCTGACAAAATCAATGCCGTCAAAGAACCATCTCATTCAAACCCTACGCCTGAGAGTCAAACTCTCAGATCTGACACCAAAGAATCTGAACATGAACCTAAATTCAATCAAATAGATCCCACCATAAAAACCAAAGAGATTCTGACTTCTCCTGAACTATCAGATGAAGAAAAAAACAAGGAACAAATAAACAAAATCCTGACCAACTCCAACACTATTCACGCTCTCAGGAATAGGAACTCTCTTAAGAAACCAGATCAATTTGGCTTTACTGCTACATTTGTACCCAGAAACATTGAGGAAGCTCTGAACTCACCATCATGGGCAACCTCGGTGGGGAAAGAACTAGACACCTGGGAAGATCTAGAGGTTTGGGAAGATTACTTTGGTCCCACACCTGCCAACCTATTGAATACGGCTTACGTCTTCAAAATCAAGGAGAACGCCCATGGTGAACCTCCAATTTGCAAGACCAGACTCTGTGTACAAGGATTCAATCAGAAATTTGGCATAGACTATTTTGAGACCTATGCCCCTACCGGTAAGACCATCTCTCTTTGAGCTCTTCTCTTGTTTGCTTGAGACAAGAATCTCCCTATTCTTCAATTAGATGTCAAGGGAGCTTTCCTGAACGCTGAGATAGAAGAGGAAGTGTATATCCAGAGACCCAAAGGAAGCAACAGAAAAACTCCTATCCTGAAATTAAAGAGGTCACTCTATGGTCTCAAGCAGGCGCCCAGAAATTGGTACAGAACGCTCAGCCAGTGGATTGAATCTTCAGGATATCAACCTTCCAAATCCAATCCATGCCTCTACAATCACACCAGCCCAAAATCCTCTCTGTTCTTCCACGTTTACAACCTTCTAGTAGTTGGCAATACAAAATAATTTGAGGATCAATTCCTGAAGAAGTTCCCTAACTCAACCAGTCACAAACCAAACACTATTCTTGGCATGAAAGTGGATTGTGATCAAAACTAAATCTCATTATCTCTATTTCTACACATTGCTTGGGGCCTCAAAGAGCTTAAAATGACTGACAGCAAGCCCATTTCAACCCCTTTTACCCCAGGAATTCATCTTCTCCTGGCATTGGAAGAAGAACACTCCTCATTCTTGGCCTTGAATGTCAATTACCAATCACATGTTGGGAAACTCAACTTCATTGCTGGATTGGCCAGACCAGACATCTCATTTGCCGTCTCAAGTCTTGCTTGCTACTCAGAGAGACCTGGAATCAATCACTTGAAAAAAGTTGTGCGTATGTGGAGATACCTGAATGCTACAAAAGACACAAAATTGAGACTGTCAAAAAAGAAAAATTGCCCCAACCTCATCTGTTACAGCAATGCCACTTGGGGTGATGATCCTTCCACTCAAAAATCCCAATCTGGCATTCTGTGCTCACTGTATGGGGCACCTTTATTCTGGACCAGTCAAAAGCAAAGAAATATCACTTACTCATCCACCTAAGTGGAATGCAATGCCTTGAACCACGGACAACTCAAATGTTGCTTGATCAAAGATCTGATTGGTGAGATCTGGAGAATTGACGCACATCAAATGACACCCAGTATTCACCTCATCAACAACAAAGGATTGGAAGATAAAGTTATCAACTTCGGGACAAACTCAAAAACCAAGTTCATCAACCTGAAAACCAAAGGCATCAGAGAGGATCTGAAACTAGGACTGATCAAACTCCAACTAATCACATCAGATCTGATGGTAGCCGACGCACTCACCAAGGCAGTGGCAAAATCCTCATTAGAACGTCTGATCAAGCATGTCACAACTTGACCTGACATCCAACCAAGGGGGGGTGTAAGAGATTTAAGAGTACTCACTGTGAACACTCCACTAATAGAGTACGGCTTGAACCACTCCCTCCAACCCAGAGTTGTCCAATCCTCAAGAGATCCAGACTTTCATTGATTTTCATTTTTTCTTCTCATTTTACTTCCTCATCCTATTCACTTTTCCTTCTTATTCACTCGTCCATCATCTCTACACAACCAAACATCTTAACATTTGAACAATCCAAAGATGGTCAGATGACTCTAACACCACCGGTACAAAGAGTTGGTTTGATCTCAAGTCAACTTGGACTAACTTTCTCAATTGCCCAGATATCAACTTGAATCCTGATTCTTTCAATCACATCAACTTGGTCATCACCTTGCCGTCATCTCAAGTTGCACCAGTATGCTCTCTCTATTCCCATATTCTTCTCTATTGAACCTAAGAGAATCTTCTGCTGTGTTGCTACTTCAGTCACCATGTCTCCTTGTATGTCCTACTTCATGATCCAACAAGATTCCTAGGCCTCAAGCCTTCAACGCCCACGTTGGTTGTTTTTCCTGTTCATCTTTTTCTATTCTTTTCTTCTCATCCTCATGCTCATACTTGCTTTCACTCGTGCCTGAACTCTGAATGAAATGAAAAACTCCAGTGGTCCTGGTTTTTAGCTCAGATTTTCTCATTTTGTGTTTCAATTAGTGAGTTGTAACCCTATTGTGTGTTGCAATCAAGGGTTTGAAACCCCCTGGGGGTTGCGCAAGTTGCAAGTGGGGGTTGCATGTGTTTTCCTGGCCCATTTGACCCCCCCCCCCCCCCAAATGGGCCATTTGAGGGGGTATTTGGGGTACCTAGACACCCCTGGGTCAGACCCCATTTGAGTGCTGTCAACCATAATTTGGGGATCTGGCATACTATGTGGGACTATTGGACCACAAAGAAACTTGGAAATCAAATATTCTTCCTTTAGGCAAAAACTCTTGACACACACCACATACACACACAACACACAACCATTGCATGAATTAATTTTTCTCAAAATTAATTTTTCTCAACCCAAAAGTGAGCAAACTTTTGGAGTGGTTGGATTGAAAATTTCATGGAATATTTAATTTCCATTGAATTTTTTTGGTTTATAAGAACAGTGGCAAGCCCAAGCCCTCCCAGATTAAACAAGGCTAAGTTAAGGTAATTAATTAAAAGTGTACGTAACAAAGTTTTGGTGGAATCTAGGGATTTGGGTAGGGAGTTGGAAAAGAAAACATTGGAAGCCCCAATTGCATCCTCATCAAGAGTTCAAATTGAGGAACAAGATTTTTCTTCACAACTCAAACAAGATGTTCCCTCACAACTTGAATTGACTAAAGGTGGTGGGTCACATTTTGTATGATATGGGACTGAGAAATATTTGGCTTGATAGATACTAATGCAAATAAGGAGCACCAGAACTGCTTGACCCTCCTCCTTTAAGAGCCTTTGCTAGTAGGAAAGAAGCCATGATTTATTGTGAGAAATTGGAAGCCATGCATGGCTAAGCATTGAAAACTTTCAACTCAAGGAGAGACAAATACATTGATCTAGCATGTGACAGATTTTGTTTTTATGAAGTGCCATGTCTCACAGAAATTCAAAGGCAAACTCACAATAGGAAGTTTGGGTGTCAATTCATGATCCTTAAAAGTATGAAAGTAGTAGATCCCACATGGCATCTCTCCATTAGAAATGGCCTACTCAATCATCAAACATCTGAAAGTCCTTCAGTGCATCCTCAACTGAGGAGAATCAAGGGGCAAGCTTTGAATAAACTAAAGGAATGCATGAAAGATGGGATCAATACAATGCAAATTAAAAGGAAATTGAGAAAGATTGATGGTGGAGAATACATTGATGATAGAAAAATATGTAACACTAAGTGGAAGGTAAAGCTAGCAGAACTGGAAGGGAAAGGTGTTATGGACGCTCTATTGGAAATTCTCCAGGAATCCCAGTGGGTTTACAGGTTCAAATTTGGTGGATAGGGTCACTTAGAGGCCCTTTTCTTGGTTCATCCTAAGTCTATAAAATTTTTCAAAAAATTCCATCATATTTCTTTTTTGGATTGTACTTATAAAACAAATAGGTACAAAATCCCTCTATTGCATGTTGTAGGAATGACTGCCAACAAAAAGACTTTTACAGAGGCTTCTTTTCTTATAAAAAAAAAAGAAACATATGAGTTCTACAGTTGGGAGTTGAAAGCATTAAAGGAGTTGGATTATGATCCCCAGAGGCTTCCAAAAGTCTTTGTGACAGACTATGAAAAATCTCTTATTTGTGCTATTAAACACAGTTTCCCTGAGTCATCCAGACAGGCGTTCTCCTGGCACTTGTCTATAAACATCCAAGCAAACTGTAAAGTGCGCTCCAGTAATGACAATGAAGGATGGCAAAGTTTCATGACTCTTTGGGCCAAGTATGGGGCCCCTAAAACCAAGGGGGAGGCATAACTCAGATTATTCCAATTTATTGCTTCTTCTATTGATCCCTTCTGGGAGTGCTTAATTTGAAACTTGTATCCAGTTTTTCTTGAAAGACTGCAAGTTGTACTCAATTATATGGAAAAGAATGTTTACCCTATCAAAGATATGTTTGTAATGACTGGGACTTGTGTCTACCCAGACTTTGGAAATAAAACTATGTCTCAGGTAGAAGGGGCCCATGCTACTTTCAAACAATTACTTGTGGGATCTTTGGGGAACATTTTGGATGTGTGGAAACACCTTGAAGGAAATATTTAAAGTCAAATCAAATCATTCCATGCAGCACTTAAAAACTCTTGAATAAAGTTGGGAACAGGTCCTTCAACAAAACTATAACCTTTGGGTGACAATTTGTCAATTGAGGCAATTAAACTCATTGAGGAACAATTTGAGTGGTTGAAGTGCAACCGCAATGGCAAGTTGTTCTCCAATTCAGATTCAATAACAATGGGTTTGCCTTGTTCCCATATTTTAGGTGAAATATTAGCATGAGGAGGATCCATTTTGCCTGAGGATGTTCATCCTCAGTGGCATTTAGGCTATGACCCTTCCAATGAAGTAAGTAGGGTTTTTTGAAGGGTACAAATTATTGGATTGACAGATTAATTATTGGATTCAAAGATTAATTATTGGATTCAAAAATTGATAATTCTTTTTTTTTTTTTGACAGTTTGAAACAGATCCAGGGCTTGATGAAGAATCTCAAATGTTTAACAAGTGGAATTCCATGTATAAGGAACAACCTAAAGAAGTTAGGTTGGAGATTCTAAGGTCAACACTCAAGAATACAGCTGCTTTGATTTCTAAGCCAAGGCTTGATCCAAAGGTGTTAAGGTCAAGTTGTGGTCAACCAAAATTGAAAGCAACCCGTTGTGAGCTTTCAAAATTTGAACACATTGAAAAAGAAATTAAGAGGGAAAAAAGGGTTCAAAGGGGACCCAAAAGAACAAAGACATTAAGCCTTTTATTTTGAGTGAGAAATTTTAATTTTTATGATTTAATGAACTGATGGTAAAATAATTTCTTTAGTGAAAGGATGGATCTTCATCTGGATCTCATATTTCAGAGGACAAGACTGAAGAAAGGGTTAAAAGGGGACCAAAAAGACCAAAGATAGTAAGTCTTTTATTTTGAGAAATTTTGATTTTTATGGTTTAATGAGCTTATGGGATCATTATTTCTGTAGTGCAAGGATGACTCTTCATCTGAATTTCATATTTCAGTGGAAGAGACTGAAATTTCATTGAGGGAAGTGCCATTGGAATCAGATTCCTTTTTGAAGGATGAAGCAGAAGAAATGGAGGAGTCAAACAGAAGCTCATCTTTGGTGAGTTTTGATTCCTTTAATGATATTAGAATTTTGGCTCACTAATTTTTGATTCTAGGAAGTGAATTAAGTCAATCAAATATCTGAGAACTTACATAAGTTCTTTGGGAAGGTTTGGAATCTGGTTGGTGATGTAAATTGTGGATTTAGAGTCATTGCTAAATCACTTGGGTATGATGAGTTTGGATGGATTCAAGTAAGAAAAGAAATGCTTGAATCATTGAGGTAAAATAAGATGTGCTATTCTAAGATCCTTGGTGGCAGTAAAGAGGTTTAAAAGATAGAAAAAAGAATTGATGTTAATGACATCAATGAAAAGATTCCCTCTTCAAAATGGCTTTCAAAGCTTGACATGGGTCAAATAATAGCAGATACTTATGGAAGACTGATATGTTTCATTTCATTGGAATCATGTTGTACTTTTACTCCTATGAAAATGGGTGTAAAAGAACAATCAGATCCTATGTTCATTTGATTTGTTAACAATAGCCATTGGGTCCAACTTGTTCTTGAGGGAGATGTGATTTCAATCCCGCCCATAGTTTCCAAACCATGTTCCATGATTTCAAAAAAAGTCTCTTGTTGGGTTGATCACTTCAAAGATCAACTTGAGTTTAATTCTAATTTATAGACATCATTTTAATTTCATCATTTGGGTTTAGGTTCTGATGCTGATCTTTTAACTCTATTAATATAAAGGGTTATCATGTTTTGAACATCATTTTGTTGAGTTTTTTGAGTTAACATCATTATGATGAGTGTTTTGAATGAGATGTTATTGGTAAGTCAGTTCAACTTGTGTTGGGCTGATCCCATCATAATGAGTATTTTTAACACTTGTGATAAGATCAGCTTAACACAACTTGAACTTGTTTTTTTTTTTTTTGGTATTTTTACTTTAGGGCTTTTCAAGCTACTTGTCATTTTTTTTTTGGTGTTTTTAATTTAGGGATTCTCAATTTACTTGTCCTTTTTTTTGGTGTTTTTACTTTAGGGCCTGTCAAGTTGAACTTGTATTTTTTGGCACTTTTACTTTAGGGCTGCTCCATAGACTCTTGATTTTTATTTAATTATTTATTAGCCTTATTTTTATTTGTATTTGTTAATTTTTATTAAGGCCTAAATAAAAATTCATATCTATTAATTTTTATTTAGGCCTTATTTTTATTCATATTTATTAATTTTTATTAATTTTTTTTTTTTTCAACATCTCTTCTTCTTTTTTTTTCAACACCTCCTCTTCTGCTTCTTCTTCTTTTTTTTTTTTTTTTTGAAAATGGGTTGTGAACGGCCACTCACAACTCTAGATTGGGTTGTTAACAGCTGTTTGCAAGTGGACATTCACAACTGTGACAGGTTGCAAGCGACCATTTGCAACCCAAAATGGGTTGCAAGTTGCACCATGCAACCCTTTTTAGGTTGTGAAGGGGGGTTGCAAGGTTGCAAATTTAACATTCCCCAATAGGCATATGTAGTATTTTTTTTTTTATTTTTCTTTCTTTTCTTTCTTTTTTTTTTAAAAAAAAAAAATTGGTACAAAGGATGTCTTTACACACATTCTATCAGAGATCTCAAACTTCCTTTGAAAGAAATCTTTTTTTTTTTTTGATATTTTATCATAACAATTTTTATACAAGACATTGTTTTGATGGAGACATTTGGGAAATCTTTGAAATCCCCCTTCATCAAATAAGTATATCTACCATTTTTTTTGTACCAAACATATATGTATATCTGTATAAAGGTATTATTTATATTCCACTAGAAACAATTGATTCTGCATGAAGCAAACCACTTTCTATCCAATCTTTTTTTTTTCTCTTCTTCTTACATTGGATCAAGTTTTTATGATTATTATTATTTTCAAATCTGAGTTCAGATTTGAATTCCTTGCATTTTAAAAAGGAAAAAAAAAAGGAAAGGAAAATTTGAAATGGATTGAATTTTTACATATTCCATCAACTCAAAGTAAATGTTTAGTTGCATCATCAAACACTCTCCAACAGAAAAAAACCAAAAAACCAAAAAACCAAAAAACCAAAAAAAAAAAAAAAAAAAAAAAAAAAAAAAAAAAAACTGTACCCCACAGGGCTTCTGGGATTCTTGATCCCCCTCCCCCCCCCCCCCCCCCTTAAAGGCCTCAATCAATGTTAACAGGCCTTGGGTGACCCAACATCTTCAAAGAGGCATGTTCACAACTCTTCAAGGTTTTGCATGCCTTCCTGGGGTCTGGGGTCAGACACAACACACCAGAGAAGGCATGAATTGAGTACATAAAAGAAAGAAGAGAAAAAAAAAAAAATGCTCATATTGGACCTTTCTTAAAAGGAGGGCATGGCTTTATTAGTTCTGAAGGTGTGAGTTTAGCCTGGGCCTTATGATGTGTGATAAGGTTGGTTAATTATTCTACTTAGTTAAACAAGACCATCAAATCAAATCTCACTCATCCTTCCTCCAGTTCTCCCTTGTCCTCCTTGCCCCCTCTTTCCCCCAACACATATTCTTACCCAGTTTGAAAGATTAGAGCTTGCTTGCCCAATCAGACAAATAGAAAATAGGTGGCCAGCCCAGAATGCCAATTTCAACTCAAGCCCAGTCATACTGATGGACAAGGCCTACCTCCTCTGATCTGTTGGACTTTGGTTTTTATCCAGGCAGGGGCCTGAGACGTGAAAGATCAGAGAGTAGAAGAACCGCAGACTAAAGAGGGAAACAGAGGTACAGATTGTTTGATTGACGATTGTCATTAAAATAATTAAAGGCAGAGAGAACAAATGGTAATCTAGATCGGAACACAATAACGAGGTAGGCAAAGGATAATTGAATAAAGAGCCAAACACCCTTGTTTTATTCTTATTTATTTTGTACATACGAGTTTAACAACAAAACTTTCATCAACATACATATCTCACTACTGTCATTTTCGAAAAGTTAATAAAGGGAATATAACTTCAAGATATGTTGGTAACTCACAGAAAGACGGTGGTCGCTAGGGTGATGTTCTTCAATAACTAACAAGAAAACAGCAGTAAATTGAAAACCAGACTACCGTCTATTAGCATGAATTCAAGTCGGCATAGGTTAGTCATCCGTCCCTTCCCTCCGGTAATCATTCTTCATCTCTATGTTGAAAGTACATGAGTCTATACATGAAAATGTCAACACCAACTCGAAAAAAGCGACCCATGTTTGGAATGATCTGATCGACTAATGATGTGGGGGTGGCGGACGATGAGGAGGATGGGGTAGAGGATTGGCAGGGGTGGGTAAGTGAGGGTAATGTAAAACGGGCGGTGATGCGAAACCACCAGAGGCGTGATCAGGAACATGCGGGGACCCGATGTAGGAATGATGACCGTAGTTGGCGGGAATATGAGTCGGAGGATAGGGAAGTGGATACCCAGTGGGCGAGCCATAGTATGAACCCCGATTCGATGCCGGGTGAGGTGGTATTGATGAAGGGGAGTGCGATGGCGGGCGACAATAAGGTGATCCAACAGGTCCCGGAACGCTATGATTCATGAAGGCCACATTAGGGGGCGGACCAGATCCATCGAGGTGGATAGGAACGGAAGCTGCGCCGTCATAGCCGTTAGAATGGTAGAACCCGCTCTGGGCGTGTGACCCCTTGTTTAGATTATTACTAGTTTTTCGTGGCTGCCGCATAGCTCTATGTCGTTTACCATTCCTAGGAGGATGACCAGCACTCATCATGCTTCCATTGCCGCCGTGTCTGCCACCACTACCGCTTCCGCTCCCGCGGCGACCTTTTCCACCTTGCCCGCCGCCGTCGCTTCTGACCTCGGCACATCCACCGGTGTCGTTTCGGTCGTTTCGAAGACTAACACTTAATCCATCGCACCGATCAGCCCCGTTAGAAAGCGAGTCACCCTTACTGTTTCGAACGGCTTCTTCTGGGCCAGGAGATAGGGGTTGGATACGTCTAAAACCGGGAGGAGGAGGTGAGGAGGAGCCAGCCAACTTGGCTTGTTTGTGATTTCGTTGATGGCTTCGGTTGTCGCTTTGGTTCCGATTCGAACCACCTTCGGTAGCCTCGTTGTCCTTGGGATCAAAGTTCCGTAGTCTGCGATCAACGAAGTGGGAACATTAATCAAAGCGAAATGATGTCAAGTGTGCATAGATCATCACGAATCACGAAATTGGTCTTACCGAATAAACATCGATTCTAATTTTTCAGCTTCGATGATCGGCTCAGTAGCGCCTTCGGGTCTAGGCCACCATTCAACAGCAAATGACCAAAGATGTCGCCGCAGTCTAGCTTTAGACTTCTCGTCTGCAACATGAGTCTTGACACAATGATCGATGTGATGTCCAATCACAGTGAGTAGGCGCTTAAGCACAGCGGCTATCCAAGCCCCAAAGTAAGGATAAGTGAACCATCGGAACAGGATCAAAGAATCAAAAGAACGACGAAAGCATAATTACCTCGAGCAGCACCGTCAAGATTCCTACTTTCATCCGCCCGCAATTCCTTCAACTCTCTTTTCACTGGTCGCATAGCTTCTTTACACTCGCCTTCATCCATACTATCTTCTTCCTCTTCCTCCTCCTCCTCTTCTTCTTCCTCTTCCTCTTCGGTGAGATCGGAGCTCGGTTTTATAACCGGAGAATGACTAGTCATAGGCGGCTTCCGAGATTTCCGAACCTCATGTTTGTTGAACGAGGTGTTAGCTTTAGATGGCTTAACAGATGGGCGGGGTCGCTTGGATTGTCCCTCAGGCACATTTGATGAACGATGATGATTGTCATGAGAGTGATTATTAGATTGTGTTGCAATGGATCCATGAAAAGCTTCTCGACCGTTTTCCTGTTCCGGTTCTTGCTGCTCGTGGTACTCACGCAATGCCCGGAGTAAATAATCACCCCGGCGAGTCAGATGAACACCACCCGGAATACTTTTCGGTTTGGGTTCTTCACCCTTACCGCGCTTGACGTCATCCAAAAAAATTGAATCAGCTAGTCCCAAGTCGGGATCATCGCGAATTGAATCCCAGCGACCAAAGCCATGCCGCCATGCACCTATCAAAAGTGAATTATCCTTGGCTTCAGTCCATTCACAGGACCATCCCGCAGTGGTAGAAGATTTGAGACCTGAAGCCGGATGTGTCCAGTTCAACGGCTCACGCTCAAACGCCAACTCTGTATATGGAAAATTTATCGTTGAGTATAATTTACGCACTAGATGAGGAACAAGCAATTCTACACTTACCGTCATGAAGTAATCTTAGATCCTTCATTCGGCTCACAACTGTTTCGGCATTTATGTTTGAAACTTGCCTAAATTCTATTAGGACTGCTTTGTTTCGGATGGCAGGCGTGATTTCCTCTCCAGCCTGACGTTTCAAACGAATTGATTCCTCGTTTTCCGACAGGGCTCGTTCGCATATTTCACGAAGGTCATCTACACACTTGATAACCACTGTTCGATCTTTTGACTCTAATTTTGCGAACTTGACTATTGCATCGTAACGTTGGCGGATATCACCAAAGTGTTGGATGGCGCGAATAAGGTCACGAATTTCTCTGAGGGTGAGATCTTTAGCTCTAGCTTGACTTGAATCCCGTCCTTCTTTGAGCCTCGAAGTGGAATCTGGAGTGCCTTCCTTGAGACGACTCCCTGCTTTCCTCTTCTTGTTACGACCCAGTCTTTCATTATCGTCACTAGCATCGTGCTCACCTGATAAGTTGGCTTTCTTTGCCAGTGATCGATCCGATGATCGACTTTTCCCCTCAATAGATTCTTTGGCGCCAGCGGCGGCTCTGCGCTCCGACTCGGCTCTTTGCCTTTCGGATAGAGGAATGATATCATCCCATGAGGTTACATCGGCTTTGACGTCCTGCACGGCAAACTGTTGAAGAAAGTCTTCACCCCCAAGACTCGTGCCGGTAGGAGCCGTTTCAGTTTCGAAATTCTCTCCCTTGTTCATGATTTCATCCAGATCCATAGACTCTAATTTGGATTGATCCGCTGAGCTTTTGAAAAGGTTGGCGGCGCCGAATTTGAGTATAGCACTCAGATCTTCCTTGTTAAAGGTTGCTTCAGGCTTCGAGGTTTCTTTGCGACCAACATGCTTCCCCGACGTATCCATTTGATTGATGATGGCGTACTCCAAAATCATCTTACGCTTCGCTCGTTCTAGGACGTCTTCCTCAACAGTGTCCTTCGTGACTAATCGATAGACGTTTACATGATTCCTTTGACCAATACGATGAGCTCGAGCCATTGCTTGCAAGTCGTTTTGAGGATTCCAGTCGCTGTCAAAGATAATGACCGTATCCGCGGTCTCGAGATTAATGCCCAGACCTCCAGCGCGAGTAGACAATAAGAAAGCAAAGTCAGGAGAACCTGGAGCGTTGAAGTGCCCAATCGCCTTACGACGCTCTTCAGAGGCCACGGTACCATCCAATCGTTGAAAGATATAACCGCGCATGGCCATGTAGTCCGACATGATATCTCTGAACACGATGCAAGTCAATAACGTTCATCCAAGTAAGAGACGATCGGACGGACGAAAAACTAACAGCATTCGAACCATCTGACTAAAGATTAAAACCCGATGACCCTCGGCTTTTAGTCGCGTCAGGAGCTTATCAAGCAAGATCATCTTCCCACTATTGACAACCAAGCCGCGTAAAGTAGCTTCTTTTGAATCGGTCGCGGGCTCGGCTCCAGGGAATAGGAATGGGTGATTACTTGCTTTCTTTAGCTCCATAGCTATGTTGAGGAGAGAAACCTGTGAATCGCCGGAAGCCAGTAAAGCGTAATTCTGACACAAGCGGAACTAGGGATAAGTGACAGATTTTTAATCGAGGCGGAAAATGATTAAAAAGAAAAGTCGGGTTACCCTTGTCAAAATCGCTTTGTACCAATACATCTGTAATTCTGACATTTCAACTCGAAGGATTCTTTCACTCTTAGTGGGCAAACTCTGGACGACGTCTTTCTTGAGTCTCCTAAGCATTATGGACTGCAACTTTGAGTGAAGGTCTTTGATCTTCATCTCCTTTTCGTCATCTGGGCATCAAAAAGAGTGAATCAGAATCCACGTAGACAACGGAAAAAGGATAATAATCATAACTATGCTAACCTTCCAAGTCAAAATGGCCCTCCGAAAGATCAAACTTATCTGGTTGTAGAAAGTGCATTAGAGCCAGTAGCTCTGTAGTGTACAGTTGATCATGATGACGAGTTTCAGTTAAGCAAACAAGATCGAAGATCAGGGCATCGTTTACACTCACCCTTGACGTTGTTCTGGAGCGGGGTGCCAGTGATCAACAGCTTCGCCTGAATGTTAAATGACATCAATGCTTCGTAAAGTTGAGATTCACTACTCTTGAGACGATGCGCCTAATGATTGCAGAATGGAATGACAGGTTATGCATCACTGACTAGGCAAACAAAGAATAATCCAGCAAAATACAAGGACTAACCTCATCAACGGCGAGATACTGCCACTTGATGTGAGAGAGATCGGCGCGATCTTTGAGTATAATCTCATAAGTCGTAAGCAGTATGTTAAACTTCATCTTCTTTGGGGGTCCAAATTCGTATTCACGAATGGTCTGCCGACTGATTTTGTTACCGATGTAAGCAATGACATTCAAATCGGGCGCCCACTGAGCACATTGCATCTGCCAAGCGGGCAACGTCGAAAGCGGTACGACGATCAAAAATGGACCATACTGCTCCATCGTGTGAAACAAATAAGATAAAAAGGCACAGGTCTGTACTGTCTTTCCGAGACCCATCTAAGCCAGGCGGAAAACTGTCAGTCAACAATTAACCATCAAGCCATTGACTTGGAAGACTTCCATAACCTACTGACACCTGTCATCAAGTAATACTCAGGGTATGACGCACCTCATCAGCCAGAATGCCATTTTGACCCTTGTGCCACAGATATGCGAGCCAGTTCAATCCTGTGACTTGAAAATCTTTTAATGTCCCCCCGACTTTGATGTATTTCGGTTGTTCCTTTATTCGATCGAATGCAGGTCTCGTCCTGCCGATCGGGGTAGAATTATAGGGAACCGTCTTAGAACCCGTCCTTGACTTGTAGGCGGCAATCTCTTTTGCGGCGATGGGCTCGAGAGTTTCCTCTGCTTCCCAGGTACATGCATCGTAGTTGAGCCCTCTCCATTTACAGAGGTATTCAACATGGTCATGATCAATATCAAGGGTAGGTGGCGTGTCTCGATTGGAAATCACCCTCTCAACTATCTTATAGCCCTCTACTTGCTCTCGAGTTCTATTTCTTTCTATCATGAAGGCTTCAAGGTCTTCGGCTGAATATCTAGGATCATTACGAATCTGATTCTCGGGAGTCCAGATATTCTTGATATAGTTCTCCAGTTTTTTAAATCCTACATATCAAAGACGGACAAAATCGATAACAGAGGGAAGGTCAAGATAAGAAAAAGTGAAATGAGAGCTGATTGGCAACTGTAATGGAAAAGACATGAGTCAGACCTCGGTATTGCTTAGCGAATTCATATGATTCCCATGTGGCATGAAGATGACTATATCCCTGCCATTTGATGAGGTAAAGCAAATGCTGGGTTGGATCGTTATGCTCAGGTTCAGCTAAACTTGTCCAGAATGAGAATAATTGATACTGGGTCAGGATGGCACTCAGTTGCCCTATTGAAGACGAGTCCATCATCTCCATTGGTCAGACAACTCACGAAATTTCGAGTCCTTCATGTGATCTAGGACGGCATCAATGGCATCACCCTCATCTTTTAAGACAGTGAAATAGATGATACCGCGGGTCAATAAATTGGACACAGGGGAAGACGAGATGGTAGGATATAACCAGAGCCCACCTCCGATCGCTACGGTCGGCTGACTGGCATATGCCGGAATCTGGTCCTCTTCAGACTCTGATATCATGCCTAGATATCGGTCATCTTCGTTGTAATTAGTTGTCTTTCCGCTTCGGGCGGAAATCCGAAGCAGCGAAGTTTCCTCAGGCCCATCAGCATCTGATTTCACAGCGGTTCCACGCCGACGTTTCCTTAGTTTTTTGATTCCGCCGGAAAAGTCACTATCCTGGTCCGAGGCCGGTTCTTCGGTTGAAAACCGTTGCTTCGGCGTTGCACTGGCTGACGTATCTGCGATTTTGCCTATCGTGGATGGATGTTTGGAGGCGATCGACATAATGGCACGTCGAGTCGAACCGACCCAGCAGCAGAGAAAAACGAAGAAGCCAGTTGGTAAGTGTTGGAATTACACGGGCGGAGACGAACGCGAGTGAACCAGAAAAAATGAAGAAGCCGAAAGGGGGAGTGCTCACGCTTGGTCGGGTCTTTTGAGGAAGTATTGGATTGTTTCTTGGTTCGTTTGACGGGGCGTTCGTCCTCTTCATAACCAACATCCTCTTCGAAATCAAAGTTAACGTTCCCGTGTACCTAGACGAGCAGGCGTAGAAAATGCAGAAACCATTGGAGGATAAGCGAAAGCATGTTTTTGTACAAAAGGGGGGAGGGAGGGGGGGGCGTGATGGGTCGACGGTACTGTCACTCGAATCCAGTTTCTGGGGATCATGACGCGCTCCTAATGTTTGGTGCAAGGGACATGTGCTGACCTTCTGAGTGGCCCGGGTCTAGATGGCGAGCGCGATACGGCATCGAGAATCGAACAGAGGAAAACACACGGATGGTCAAGGCGAAGAGAACCAGACAAGAGCTCGAGGACTCGGAGAGAGAGTGAAAGGACTGACTGATCTGCGAAGGCCGTAGAGTTGAGCATCATAGCTCTCGGGTAGTCCGAGCCGATGCGAGGTCGAACCGGTGGGTTTCGAGCGACGAGGCGGGGGGGGAGGTTCGAGATCAGAGGAGGAGACGGAAGGAGAGGATGGCGAGGCAGAGGAGGGTGAACCCGAGTCAAGGTCGGAGGAAGATTGGGAGGGGAGGGATGAAGAGGATGAGGATGGCTTGCGAGCGTCGTTTGAGGTCAGGATGGACGCAGGATGGTTGACGGAAGATGAAGGGTGAGACGGGCGGAGGTTGGAGGAGGAGGAGGAGGAGGCTGCTCTGGAGGGGAAGGCGGAGGTCGACATGACGGGCGGCTGCTGCGTGAGGAGCTAGGCGGGTTGAGGGAGGGGATGCAATGGAAAATCGGATCGAATTCGACGAGTTTTTCCCTTTAAAACAGAAACTCATCGAGGAGACTCGTGCTAACCGACGAAGGACTTTGTTTACCAAACTTAGCAGCCGACTCTAACCATGTTTGTGCTTAGATATCCACCCAAAACCAGCACAAGCCTGAATTTAATACGACCGATATAGATTACGATCTGTTTAAATATTTTTTATTTATTTATTTATTTTAATCGGGTTGCTTCCGATACCTTCGCAGGCCCAAGCTAGGAGGGCGAGAGAGCGATCAGGGGATGGGGGGTGTAGGGAGCCGTGAGCAGCCGAGCCAGGGGTCTGACCTGGTGGGACACCGGCGGAGAGGGGGAGCAGGCCAGCGGGGGATCCAGGAGGAGGGGTCTTAGCACCAGAGCCAAGGGGGCGGGGCAGAAACCAGTTTAGCAGCATAAGTAATACATAGTACGATCTTTTAAGCACATCCGCAACGCAAGCACAAAATCGATAATGCCATACCAGCACGCGGCAGAACGGGCAACAAATTGACACCCGGGGGGGGGGGGGGGGGGGGTTTCGGACTCACCAGAACTGAACGTCCACTAGAGGCGGTTTTTTCGGTCAACAGGCCGGGTGCTTGGTTACGAGCGACGAGAGAGGACTATGGCCAGACAGGAGCTACTGAATCGAAGCAGAGGGGAGCGAGAAGAGGTAAAGAGAATCAAAATCGGTCAACAGGGTTACCCTCGATCGACAATCCACTCCATGGTGCCCTACCCCAGCTCATAAGCATCATCATCATCCAGACCCGTGGAGAAGACGGGTCACTCTGGAACCCTTCGTCAGAGGCCAGGAAACTCGCATACTCTCTCGCCTCCTCGTGGTGGCTCAGTATTCATATCCTATGGATGATATCAAATAGAGCTACCAACCTCCCAGAGGCCTAGAAAGTAATCGAGATCACTCTGGGTCATCCGATCGGCCCTCGAGAGGCTGGGGAGGCTAGTAGGCTGAGAACTCGAGAGAGTCGAGAGCAAGGCGGGTGGTGAGGCAGGTTGGATAAGCCACTCAAGATAGGTGTTAGATGTTGATGAACTCGGGAGTCAACATCGACCGTGGCTTCGCGATTCGAAGTCAACCTCTCCGACCCGCTCGATTCGGAGAAATCATCAACCCAAGATACACTAGGCACCCAAGGAGAGAAATCGAATGGAACACCCGGTCTGGGTAGTTTAGTCAACGCGAGAAGGGAGTCAGGTCAGGTTCAGCATTCCGAGTTCACTTCTCTCGAATCGGAATCTGACCGGTTCAGGGAACCTTAAGGCCAGGTAAGATTTAGCAAACTTGAACCGAAAAGTGAGCGAGAGGATGATGTATCAGGAATGGGGTCGGAGTCGAGGGGGGGGGGGGAGGGGGGGGAAAGAAATGGGAGCTAAAGTTTGCGGGTGAAATAGTTCACGTTGACCGATGGAAATCGATGAGAGCTACACGAGTCCATCTGACTCGTTCTGCTGGATGATGATGGTTGAACTTGGGTCAACAATCGTACATAAGACAAATCGAAACTATCGAGGTATTATCCTTGTTTATTGACCTTAGGTCAGATGATACCCATAAAACCCCCTAAGATTGGGGAAATAACCATGACCGAAAAAAAAAAAATAATAGGAGGCGTCAGAGGAGAGTCGAGAGGGCACCTTGAGTTCGTTGAGAATCATGAACTCTCTCTCTCTCTCTATCTCTCTCTGTCAATAACAACCAACTCCCCTATTAATAGACGATTAAGTAACAGATTTACTGTGATCGAACCCAGGTAAAATGAAGCACTCAAACTTGACCACTGAACTCCCACTCCGATCAACCCGGATACACAACGTACCTTTAACTCGTTGACTCTTCTATTTGATCAAGATCGTCGACGACCTTGAAGCTCTTGCGTGAGGGTTCGATCGGATCTTCGTCGAATCGGAACAGCTGAGGTAATGGACTCAAGTCGGTACGATAGGAACCATAATCGAAGGTGGATCACATGTGCTCGCCATCTAAACGACCCGGTCACATCTGCCTATCTTATGCACCTACGAGCAGAGGTGGGACTACCATACACCTCCTTTCTGTGCGCAAGAGAGCTCTACCGATTGACAGGCTTCGCGCACGCTATCGATTCATCGGCTGCGCAGGGCCCCAAACGGCCGCCCATGGCATCATCCTCTCCTTCAAGCTCCTACTCACCATCAAGATAAGTAGCCATCTCACATTGCAAACGTAAGCCATTCTTGCGCACCAATTACGCGGACAAGGCTTATGCAACAATGTTGCAAGCAAACATCTTACTGAATGGCAGAGTGGCATCACGACATTAGGAAGGGAGGAAGGAGCAGTAGGCTAAACCAGAAAACGACACCGTAGCGATGAGAGGCGCGAAAATTATGTAACTTGTGTAAGAAGATTTGATTGGGGGGAATGAATAAATCTAGCTTAGGCGTCAAGTAAAACACAAGGTGCGAGAGCAACAATTAAACAAGGTCTCCCAGTTCAACAATACCATTAAACAAGGGCTCCCAGTTCAACAATACCATTAAACAAGGGCTCCCAGTTCAACAATAAAGGAATTGACCAAGCGAGTCACAGTAGGAAAACGGAGGATCTCCTGAGCACGATGACCCTCAGGAAAGACTAGTGGTAGAGCATTGGGCGACAAAATCTTCCTGGAAAAGTCAAAGTACGAGCCATGGCCAAATGAGTTTCACGTCATGAACGGGTGATACAAAACGCCGACTCACAAACATTCCCATCACATCAAGCGGGCCACCTGTTAGAGGTAATATCAGTAGAGTATCAGACCAAACGAGAACGAATCAACTCGACTTACCGGCTGCCTCAGGATGAAATTGAACCCTACAAAATCAAATTTCAAGTAAGCGACGCGAATAGGATGAGAGGGATGAGACAGGAGGGGCAGGACTAACCCCCAGACTTTGCGACCACTACCTTCGGTAGACTTAATTCCTTCAACAGAGGAATCATTACAACTACGATGGCCGAAAAAATGACATCAGAAGGGGACCTCTTAGAGATACAAGGCTCGAGTAACTCACTTGATGAAAAACGGTTCCCAGCCCTCGGGGAATGGATCTTTCAATTCAATCGCGTACTCTAATGACACGAGGGCAATTGAGAAGCCACGTAACATCTGTCAAGTCAACAAAAAAAGACAACGCACGATGGTTCTGCGATGTAATGAACACCCGCCCAGCTTGGACTGAGCCCGAGTTGGCCAGTGCCAAAACGGGTTGATTGTGACCTCGATTCCCAAACCGCATCCGGTAGGTTTCAAGGCCGGCGGCAAGGCCAATGATTTGGTGACCTAGGAATTGATCAACGTCAGAGGCTGATGAGGGAGATGAGCCTGGAGAGCGCGAAAGACCCACCCATGCAGATTCCAAATATGGGCATGTTGGGAGCGGTTGACATGACCTGTCGGACGGTCTGAACCGCTGCGTCAGCATGCTTGGGATCACCCGGCCCATTGCTCAAGAAGAGCCCGTGGTATTTGCCGATGATCTGGGAAGCGGGTGTATTCCAAGGGAGCACAGTTACTGAAGCACCGTGCTTGACCAGAGAGCGGGCAATGTTAGCCTTTGCGCCAAAGTCAAGCATGGCAATCGAAATGGAACTAGTCGGATTGAGAGTGTAGGGCGTTTTGGTGGAAGCTTCGGCGACCAGATTAACCAGACTAGGGTCCCAATACTCCTGTGGTGCGACCGGGGTGTGATGTCCGTCACCGATTGAGATCTTAGCCAAGGTGCTGCCTTGCTGGCGGAGTAAGGAAGTGATGGCACGGGTATCGACGCCCGTGATTCCGGGGACACCGAAACGATGGCACCAATTGCTGAGAGACTCGATGGCTTGGTAATGAGAAAAACGATCCGCCAGCTCGGCGACGACGACACCGGCACATTGAACTCTGTCCGATTCAAGAAAAAGGTCAGGAGAGCCAGGTACGGGTATAGGCGAGGTGGCTAGAACGTTAGGAGGTATTCCGTAGTTGCCAATCATGGGCGTTGTGAATACCAAGATCTGCGAGCGATATGAAGGGTCGGTCATCGATTCCGGATAACTGTTAAAGGCGAGCCAGTTGACAGAAGGCAGGGGTCAGACACTGAGAGCTCTAGGAAGGCAGATCGACTAGAAAGAGGGTTTGGGGACAACATACCTGGTAGTAGAGGTAGTAAAAACGGCTTCGCCGAAGGTGGAAATGGGAGCGCCAAATGATCGGCCAGTAAAAGAATGCCCGGATTTGAAGTGCAGAGTGGCAGGTCGCCCATCCGTCAAAGGCTCGGGGAGGGAACTGTCCGAATCGATACATGGCTTCAGAGAGTGGCTATCCTTGACGGTCGCAAACGACCTTCGACCAGCTACTACGGGCCTCCAGTTTTGCTTGGAGAGGAGGGAAAATAGGGTGGAGCGCATATCAATGAGATCGAAGGAAGGATTACAAGACTTTTTCAAGAATCGGAGAAATTGGATTTAATGAGGCTGTATAGTAGGTTGTCGTGAGTGGAGGTGCCGGTAAGTGGAAAAAGCATGAAACAAAATATCAAGAAGAGTTAATATCACTGGCGAGATACAGGAAGGTTGTGGCAGTACAAATCAGACTTCTTCCCTCGATCGAGTCAAATAGAAGTGGAGTGCAGTCAAAGCAGTACACGACTCTCAAACGAGGAGTTCGGAGGAAGAAAACGATGCGATACAACGGGTAGAGATGTGGGAGAGTGTGGGGGTAAGGGCTGCTGATGGCAGATGGCAGAGTGTGAGAGTGGCAATGTGTTCAACATCGGCTGAGGTGGTCAAAATGTGGTTGGTGCTCTAGCCAGTCGTGAGGTGCTGTGGCGTGGGTGTTTCACAAGTTGCTCAAGTATTGTTTATGCAGAGCCAGACTTGGGCGGAGGATATGACACGTATGTTACATGTACCCCATTTTCTTTCATCTCAATTGTAATTTACAACAATTAGCACAGGTCTTGTTGAGCTTCTGAAAATATTGATGTTGTCACTCTTCAAAAACCATCCAGTAGCCAACATCAAGGATGCACCCCTTGCATTCTTCTTTCTGTCACAACGTGAATCTCCAATTGACAGAAGTTTTGCCAAGTTGGGTGGTGTATGCCCTAGTCTATCCATCTGGATTGTTGAGCAAAAAGAAAACAATGCGCTGGCTGCTTGGCTGCTGGACATATTCACATGCCATGACGCTCTACATCACCCTCCCATAACTCAAGGTGTCCAGGCTTGGGTTAGAACAAAATTATGCTACTGCCTAGGCAGACAATGGTAACTACCAACTTGTGCATATTCACAGTTATTGCAGAAAGGAAATTTTTTTTGTGATATTTTATCATCATTTCCACTATTGCATTTTAACCAGGTATTTGAGAGTAGCTAGGTATTACTCATATTGGGTAATTGGGAGCTGCAGGGTGGTATAAGTTTGTTGGATTGCTACAAGTTTGGGGGGTTTGAATGGGTCACATAAGGTAGAACCAGCTTTTAACCTATCAAACCAAAAGAGCACAGTGTGCTGGCCAATTGGCTACCAAGTTGGTGTATTCACATTCTGTAACTCTCTACATGGATGAAATTCTGGGGTTTTTGACCCTTGGTTGTGTCAGTCATGAGGTAAAAATAGTGGTCCAAATGTCAGAGCAAGCCATGTGTGTCTTGTTAGTATAGTAGTCAAGTATCACACTTCAAACTCAAGGCTATTGTTTGGAGGCACCTTTGACATACCTTCCTCTAATGAGTATCTACTTATGAGCTCAAAGTGTGACACTCAAAAACACTCTAGAAACTTAGTGCATTCCACTTACCACTTTTGGCACTAAGTAAGGGACCATTCATTTTGATCACTCAATCATCACTTGCAATCAATCCTCAAATCTCACCTCACAACTATGACTGATGTCATTTTCTCAGCAATAGATCTTTGAATCCATTGCATCATCATTTATCATCAACCATGGAATTTGGACCTGGTTTGATCAATTCATCAAAGCCTCCCTGGTCATCTGTCTGTTGAGAGATGATCAACTCTTTTCTCACCATCAATGCTCCCCACTCCTGCCTCTATTTCCCAATGAGGAGACTCCAAATTTGAAGCACCCCTTCCTCCAGTCCTCATCTGGTTTACCACTCAAGACCCCTTCTGATCACAATCTTGGACCAACTTCCTCTCATCCTCCACTGTGTCCCTCTCATCCACCTCATTCCTTCAAAAACCTCATTCCTACTCCTTATGACTCTTCTCAATACCCTCTCCAATCATTTCAGCCTTGCTGCTCCCTTGCTCCAATCCTTTCCCCTTGAATCTCAACCACAAAGTATGATTCCATCATTCAAATCACCATAAAGATCTCATACTCCAATTCACCCTTGTCCTGCATCCTCAGCCTCAGTGATTCCAATTTCCAACACTCAACATCCCATCAATCATCTCCAAGGTCTGTCTAGCAGTGAGACCTTCCTTTTGTACCAACCTTCATTCCTTTCTTGTGGTTCCTTCAATTTTGCATCCATTCTTGATTTTAAACCCTGTGCTTCCTGTAACTCTTCAATCTACTGGTCATTGGTTGCAATTAAACTTCATCAACTCTTCACAGTTAAAAGCCAAAATTGCAAGATGGCAAACCCAAGACCAGCAGACTCCAATTCCTCACTCCTGAAGACTCTAACAGACTCCATCCCTAATCTCAACAATCCTAACTTTTCTCTCTGGCACTCAAAGATCCTCACCATATTCTCCCTCTAAGGCATATCTCACTGGCTAACCTCCACCAAACCAAATAACTGCCCAGCTGACATAAACCTGGAAATTTTTGGTTACATTCTGGCCAAATTGGAAAACCAAACCTATGTGAACTGCGTAAAAGAGCATCATCTTAACAATGGAATTATCCTTTGGAGATCAATGGACAAATTCTTTGTGTCTTCACAGACTGCCAACCAATCCCACATATTCTTCCACTTCCTGAACCTCCAATTTGATCCTAAAAACATCAAAATAATCATCACCAAAGTCAAGTCTTGCCTGCTATGAATTGCCAAAATTGGTATCAGAATGTACAACAACATTGTGGTTTACCTCATTCTCTACAATTTTCCTCCCCAACTGGACCACTTGAAGACCACCATCAATCATTTGCTTGGAGAGAACAAAATCAACGGCAATCTAGCATTGCAACATCTTAATCAAGTTAAGCACAAAGTGGCCACTGGCTCTCAACCATCTGCTCTACTTGCATACCAACAAACCCTATGTTGTGGAGACTCCTTTGGGATTGGGTAAAAAGTAGCAAATAGCTTGCTGGAAGTCACTTGAGGGGGGATTTAGTACTACAACCATTGATATGATAGAGGAATACTAAGGGTGGTTTTGAATTTCCTGCCCCTCTAAGTACTATAGTAGTCTCACAACAATAAAAGAAAAGAGATTGGTGGCTTATTTTCAGATAGAGTTGCTACTATAGTAGTCTCTATCAGGCCTAGGATCAATGTATTCAAGCTTGATAAGGAGTAAATGGTGGAACAGATAGTTGACTGAGGCTATAGAAGCTGATTAAGGGAAGAATATTCTATCTTTTATTATCCCTTTATGTGTATCCTTTATTCTTGTTTGATTAGTTACTGATGAATACTCCTTTAATGTTACAGGTGATGATTGATAAAGTTGAAATGGTTGAGCCTATACTTGATACTGATGGTGGTTGATGATGATAATGATGATGGTTGAGGTAGGTGATGGATGATGGTGATGATTGATGATGGTGATGATGGATGGAGGTGATGATATTTGGATGATGATGATGGATGATGATGGTGGTGGAGGTAGGTGATGATGGATGATGATGATGATGATGATGATGATGATGATGATGATGATGATGATGGATGATGATGATGGTTGAGGTAGGTGATGATGGATGATGATGATGATAGCCAAGGTATGTTTGATGCTTGGTGATTTTCAAGTTATGGGGACATGGCGGTGATGCTCAAAGGTATGGTTTATTGGGTAAATAATGGTGGTGGTGGATGGTCAAAAGTATGGGTTATTGGGTTGGGTCATTGCCAAAAGTATATGTTGATGATGATGATTGATGATTGATGATGATGCTGATGGTGATGGTGATGTTGTTGGTATGGGATAAGGGATTAGAGATGGTCACAGTATGGGTTATGGGATAATGGTTTTAGGATGGCCAAGTATGGGTTAAGGGTGCCTTGGAGGCATGGTGATCCCTGGAGGGGAGGATGGGGGGATCTTCTGGGACCTGGATGGGGGAGAGAGGCCCTCTATTTATAGAAAATCCTGCCCTCAGGGCTGCCCCTGAGGGTCTCCCTGGTGCAGTGAATACAGTTCATGAGGCATTTTGGCTGGTCAGAGGAGGAGGCTGTGCAGGATCTACATGCATGTACACCCTTGCATGCATTTCTGTGCTGCATTGATACAGGTCCCCCCTGCATAGATTACTTCTGTATAGTGGTGGTTGGTCATTTGTTTGGTCCTTCATGCAGTTCCTTGCATATATTTCTTCTGTATATAGCTGTTAGTTTGGTGCTGCATGCAATGGCCTGCATATATTTCTTCTGTATACAGCTGTTTGTTTGGTGCTGCATGCAGTGCCTTGCATATATTGCTGTGTATACAGGTGTGGTGATTTATTTGGTGCTGGATGGGTTTTAATGTATGGTGTATGTACTTGAAGGCATCCAGGGTATGTCCATGAACTTTCACTGATCTGTGAAACCTGGTAGGGGGATGGGTAGGCCAGGTTCAATTTGATCTGTAACTTCTAAACCATGAGAGATAGAGGGGTACTTTGGCTGGGTGACTGGGGGTTATTTTTGGTGTAGAATCCAATTGTGACTTTTGTTTGATGATTGGAGCTGTCCTTATACTAGAAAAGTGAGTCTGATGGCTATAGGTTAGGTTATGGAGCACCACAACTCTGTAAGTCCAAATGGCACAAACCTCAAGCCAATCACCCAAAAGATTGCTGCTACTGGCTTTATTCTCAACTCTGTCCCAATTGCTCCTTTCCTGTCAGCTTGCTACTATTGCAGAGCCAGCTGCAAAAGTAACAGAAATAACATAAAAATAATAATGATAAAATTAACCTAAGAAGGAGTAGGAAAACATAAATATTATTGCAAAAATGGATTTTCCACCCAAAATTAGGTAGGGTCACTTACTGACCCCACCTGTGAAATCCAACTCCTTATTTTTTGAAATAATTAAGGAAAGAAAGACCAAAATATCACAACACCACTATTGAACTTTTTGGCCAATTAAATATATCACATGTATTTTCACATATAGGTTTCACACCTAAAATTCAGTCAGAATGGAGGTGTTGTGTATATTTTAGGAGTTACAGACCAAAATCTGTTCTGTCACAATTCCCGCATGCAGCTGCAGCAGCCAATGCACCTGCGTGGGGCTGAGCTATAGCTCTGTCACTCTGTCAAAGTTGTGTATGCATCCCTGGGCCTCTGACAAGTATGCAGCCGTGGGACCAAGGGTTGACAAAGTGACAGGTGGCCTGAGAAACTTAGGTACTGCGTAAAAATGCTACAACCCACACGGGAACATTCTACATATGGAATAAATGTTCCCATGGATAGTAGATAGTCTAAAAGTACATAAAATTATATAAAAATACTTAATGAACCTTTATACGTATTTTTTATTAAATATAATTCAAAGCACCAAAAATGTTGAAAACAAGACAATGACTACTTCTAAAAATATATTGAAATACTTTACGATACTATTATGAGTTTCTAGACATCAACATTTTTGTGACATACTAAAAAAACTTGCTATGTAAAAATATGACATGAATAACCATGCCTTACATTTTTAAGTAATTATTTTAGTAAATCAACTAAATTTTGGAAATAAGGAGTAAAATCAATATCATGACTTTACTCCAATTATTTAATACATAATGAGAACTCACCTGAAATCAGAATATCTGTAGGAATGCTTATTAAAGTAGTTATTAACTTACTTGGAACATTTACTAAGGATAAGTAATTAAATAATAAATAAAAAGGACAGATTAGTGTTATTCACACATCCAAACATCAATTATAAAGTAGAATAATTCCCATACACTGTGGAATTAGATGCTAAACGTGTTGCAGCACCAAGGACACGTGACAGGCTACCACTGGTTAATCTGCTAGCCTCAGTGTCCATCCCTTTGAGCCCCTGTACCCCTCAGAAGGACAATATTGGGACTGCAAAAACTATAAATAAAGAGCTCTTCAGAGGATGTTGATATGCAGAGACCCAGTTATATTTATATCCAGACACCATTCCTAGGTAATCAAATACTTATAAGAGATAAGTAAGTGATTTATGGCTTAGTCTGATTAATAATATCCGTCCTCAATTTCCTTTTATCAATTTAAACTGCTGAACAACCTTATAACCCCAGCATACAGGTTTAACCCATCAGTGCACGTCCCAAACAGATACCCTAAGGATTTAATAATATACCAGTGAGTCTTATTATCCTTTCTCTGTAGTGGCAGCTTGGTTACAAAGCCCTGCCACTCCACTGTGTATTTTATATACATATTATCTTTGGGCAAAATATCCTTTAAACTAAAGGGCCCAAAGTAACCAAGCCTCCATGTTTTCATACTGAAATCCCCAAAGAGAGGTGTTAAAGATCCCCAATATAATTGTGGCCCCTCTATAAAAATGTTTAATAATCAATTTATCTATATTGATTTATAACAATAAACCATAAACAAACCAATTAACCTTGCAATAATCTTTATCCAAATATTTTAAGGATTTTTGCTGCATTTATTAAATAACATATTTATTATTTATTCTATCACCTCTGGTAGCTAAAGGGTAGCAAGGGTCTTGGCCTCCAGGAGGCTGAAAATTGGGGATCTGGCCAGGAAATATTTTATTCTATTATATTTAATACCTTGGACCAGAAATTTCACGTGAAATTAAATCAAAGATAGATTTATATCACTTTTTAACCCTGATTCATCATTAAATTCTCTTTGCAGTGGATTTAAAAAACAATGCAGAATTAATAATCCATTATTTAAATCTTTTCAAGATAAGAAAAGAAGAATATTATAAACCTACTGGTTGGGAAGCTTTAACTCAGGCTGAGCAACTTAATATCTCTTCTGCATGTAAACACTTAGATAAACTCCTTGAAAAAGAAGATCTTGAGAGGCGTATCAACTTCCAGGCCCTATTAAGAAAACACAAAGCTTGGAAGAAATACCGTATAAATTACTTTTTAAAATATAAAAGTAAGAAAATTGTATTACCGTATTATTTTTATTAAAATAATATTAATAAATTTTATTGACCAATAAAATAACCTTTTACCATCAGTGAACCCTCCTATACCAGAAACCACTACCACTGAAACTGATTTATTGGATCAAGAAGTCCCAGATATCTCTGGACTCCCTGAAAAGATTGATTGGAAGGGTGAAGACCTCATTGGGACACACCAAGACCCCATAGGATTACCTACTAAGGAACAATTTAATCCCAATAAGGTCTTGGTACCTTTGAATATCAACTTAAGTGAGTTTTAAATAAAACTTATTTTTATGAATTTTTTTCTGTAGGAAAAAAAATACTTATAAACATTTTATTCAAATATGAATAGATGTAACACAAGAGCCTCAGGGAGAATTCCCTCCTATGGATCTTTGCCAGGAGCCCCCAGTAACCATGAGACCACCAATAATGACAACCATGAGGGGACTGGAACCCATGAATCAAATGTTGATGGACAAGGAACAGCCCCAAGTACTTCTGCCCTCCCCCAACCTAGAGCAGGAGAAGGTAGGAGAATTAAGCCCCCCTCCATTACAAGAAGATTCCCTGCAGCCACCCCAGCAGAATCTGGCCGAGGAAGCCAGGATCAAAGACTTAGTCAGAGAGCATGTGAAATATTGGGAAGAGTTCAAAGAACCCCAAGCCAAAGAGGACATGGTATCTATGAAAAAGATAATCTCCCAGGTAAGGGCTACCCAGGTAGCTCTTCAGAAAATGATTCCAAGGAAAGAGGTAGAATCCTATGTAGAAAAGTGGAATCCTTGGGATCAATTAGCCCGAATGAAAGGCAAAGGAACAGGAAAGAAGAGATCTTCTTCCCATCCGAAGCCAAAGGGAAAGAAGGATTGGGATCAGATAATATCCTTAGCTCAAAAGTGGAAAAAGGTGTACAACAATTAGCCTCTAATTCTGAACCCAGTAACTTGTATAAAACAACCTTTGATGTAATTAATTCCTTTTCTAATGATATGCCCCATAATTTCCAGATTGTTTGTGGAAATTTGGATGGTATTTATACCCAGATGGATGAGTTAACCTCAGTAGTAGCCAAATTAATTAATAAACAAACAAAAAATTTAGGAATGGAAGATATTTAAGAACATACAGAACAATTATTGGAGACAATTAATCAAGGTAAAATCAGACAGACTCAAACAATTGAGAATATGTTATCAGGTATCCAAGAAGATTTTATTATGTCTTTTCAACCTTTAAAAGAAGAATTTTTAACTACCACTAACAGCTTCATTCTGTCCCTTAGTGAGAAATTAGATCTGCTTAATAATAAAGTGGACCTGCAACTTAATCTGATCAAGAATGATCTTAGAGACTTAAAATTCTGTCTGACCAACCCCTTGGGGAGTACCACAGAACCAAAACCTCACAGAAAAACAACTACATCTTATGCACCACCCTTACTAGGAATGCATAGGAGTGACACCTTCAGGCCTAGTCCTACTCCTGAAATGGAACAAGCCTTCAAACTTTTACCCCCAATTTCTGAATGGCCTAAGTTCTCTGGTGAAGGAGAATAAAATCATATAAATTTCATTAAATTTATTGACTATACTATTAACTCTTATGACTTACCAGAAGCTATAGCTGTAGTCAGGCTTCCCAGACTATTTGAAGGAGTAGCTTTAGACTGTTTTATCAGTAAAAGAGAAGAAGTAGGATCCTTACCATGGAATTCTTGGAAACTTCTAATTAAAGAACAATTTGGTTCTAGAATGTGGAAAAGAAAAATGATGAAAAATTTCAAAAATTTCTCATTTGATCCCTCCAAGGATAAGCCTCACAAATGGTTCTTGGAAAAGAAGAGAAGACTAGATTGCTTCTATCCAGATGCTGATAAAGAGGAAGTGAATGAAAGACTCCTTGACTTGTGTCCTGGAAATCTTAACCATAGTGTAAGATGCAGGATGAGTATGGATGCTGACTTACCAACTCTAATCAATGTGTTAGAAGAAGTCATAGACATGAATGGGTTAGACAAGAAGGTTCCTTCTAGAACTAAAGAGAACTTCAACATTAACAAAACTAGAGAACAACCCCCTCTGATAAATAACTCTGATAATAAGAAACCTAATGAGAACAGGGACAAAGAGAGAATGCCTGGAACTTGTTGGAATTGTAACAAGACAGGGAATATGAGATAAGACTGCCCATTACCAAAAAGAAATATAGCAGTCTTGGAAGGGGAACAGGAGGTTGAAGGGAATCAGAACTATGAAGATATATCTGATACTGAAGGATCCCTTTCTGAATGTGAATTGATCCCAACCAACCCTGTTAATGTTATAGAAAGAGATATAGGCACTTCTATAGAAATCAATAACATCCATGGGGACTCTAGTTTTCCCCAAAAATGGGATCCTACCATGATTCCTAGACATGTCACAGACATTAAACCATTAACAGTTAAACCTATGAGTGGTAAGAGTTATACTACTGGTCAAACTTGCTATGCAACAGGATTGTATAGAGACAGACCTATAAGGTTATTAATGGATAGTGGAGCTTTCTGCTCATGTGTCTGTACTGAATTCTTAAACAAATAGGATCCCAATTGGAAAGAACACCTTCTGCCTGTCCCAAAAGCCAAGTTTAGCTCTTGCAACTCTACCATGAATGCTATTGGAGTATGGACTGCTCCTATAATATTAACCCATACTAAAGGATCTTTGAGGATACAAGTGGAATTTGTGGTATTGCTCAACGGATTATGTGACTACCTGATAATAGGTAATGATGCTTTATGTTTATATGGTATAGATGTGTTCCAGAGTGAAAGGAGATAATTTACAGTGGGTGGTAATTGGGACAAGAAGTTTAAGATATGCACCATCCAATCTAACTTCCCCTCTTCCACTGATCAAAAGCATTTAGAAGACTTTAATCAAGAATACATCTCTCAAGCAGCTCTAAAAATGAAACTTTCTGAGGAACAGAAGAAAGATATATTGACAGTCTGCTTTGAGAACCAAAATGCTTTTTGTACTAAAGATCATCCCATTGGTGATATCAAAGGACATGAAATGGTATTAACATTGACTATTAAGCCTCCTTATCCTCCAAACTTTAGAAGAACAGCTTATCCCTCTAGTCCTAAGTCTAGAATAGCTCTTGAGGAACATATCCAAGAACTGATAGACTTACAAGTATTAAGGAAAGTAGGGCACTATGAGCAGGTAGATGTGACCACACCTGGAATCATAGCTTGGCATAATGACAAGTCAAGAATGGTAGGAGACTTCAGAATGCTCAATAATTATAATCAGGCAGATTATTATCCTATACCCCGGATTGATCATGCCCTTCATGACTTGTCCAAGGCCAAATATATAACTACTATGGATATGCTTAAAGGTTTCCACCAGATACCTATAAGCCCTGAAAGCAGGAAGTTTATGAGAATAATCTGTCATTTGGGAATATATGAATATCTTAGGATGCCCTTTGGTATAATGAATGCCCCATCACACTTCCAGAGAACAATGGATACCGTTCTAGGTACATAAATCAGACAAGGATGGATGATGGTATATATAGATGATGTTATCATATATTCTGATGATTGGGATACTCATATCAACCAAATAAGATTAGTACTCCAAACTATCTCCAAAGCAGGATTAAAAGCATCCATGAAGAAATGCAACTTTGGATATGGAGAATTGAAAGCCCTAGGGCATATAGTCTCTTGTCTAACTCTAGCTGCTGATCAAAAGAAGATAGCTGCTGCCATGAACAGACCCATGCCTCAAAATAAATCAGAGTTACTGTCTTTCATTAGTTTTTGCAGTTACTAAAGACAATACATACCAAAGTTTGCTATTCTAACTAAAAGTCTGTACAAAATATGCAACAACAACACTCTATTTGAAATGAAACATGAGAGATTGAAAAACTATGAGGAACTAAAAATAGCTATGACCTCTACTCCTTTACTCATTCAACCAGATTACTCCAAGCCCTTTAAACTGTACATTGACGCCTGTATGGAAGGGTTAGGAGCTGCTCTACATCAAGAAAGAATAGAAGAAGACAGACCAGTGGAGAAACCAGTACTGTTCATATCTAGACAGATCAAAGATACAGAAAAGAGATATGGAGCCAGTCAGTTGGAATGCTTGGCTCTAGTATGGGCTTTAGAAAAGCTACACTATTACTTAGAAGGTACCACTTTCCAAGTGATCACAGACTGTAATGCTGTAAGAACTCTCATGAACATGAAAACCCCCAGCAGAAATATGCTGAGGTGGAAAATTGCTATACAACAGTATGGAGGTCAGATGACTATAGTGCATAAAGCTGGAGCTAAACATCAGAATGCTGATAGTCTAAGTAGGAATGCTTTGCCTAATGACTCTAGCAATCCAGCATATGACCCTGAGGATCAAGATATCTTTCCTATCCTGAACATAAATTGTTTTGCATTAAATGCTCCAATCATGGGAATCCACTTATGTGAATTAGATACTGCTTTATTCAATCTAGTGAGGGACAACTGCTCCCCTGAAATCAAGCTGCTGATTACCATTATGGAATTTGAATCCCCAGAAGAAGCTCTGATAAATATTTTACCTGCTTCATTACTTAAACCCTATAAAGCAGGAAGGTTTACCTTTTGGGATGGTCTCCTTTACTACAGACACCAACATTCCAGTGTATTAGTACTAAGCAACAAAGAACATATACAACACATACTCCAGGAATGCCATGACAACTGTTCATCAGGGCATATATCCACAGAAAGAACTTTGGAGAAAGTAAAACAAACTGCTTGGTGGATAGACTGGAAAGAAATCACTATTAAATATGTTACTAGCTGTGAAACCTGCCAAAAATCTAATAAAACTACTGGAAAAAGGTTTGGACTCCTACAGAAGATCTCTGAAACCAAAACTAGATGGGAAATCATTAATATGGATTTTGTCACCAGCCTCCCCCCTGGAGGTACTCCTTCATATAACTCTGTCCTGGTTTTAGTTGACAGATACTCTAAGAAGGAAAAATTCTTACCTAACCACAAAGAAGATAGTGCTATGGATGTAGCTCTACTATTTTGGAACAGGATCATAGCTGATGTTGGTATACCCAAGATTATAATCAGTGACAGAGACCCCAAATTCACCTCTGAGTTTTGGAGGAATCTACATGATATACTGGGTACTACTCTAGCATTTTCTACAGCATACCATCCCCAAACTGATGGATTAGCTGAAAGAATGATACAGACCCCAGAAGATATGTTAAGAAGGTTCTGTAGCTTTGGTCTAGAATACAAAAACTCAGATGGTTATTGCCATGATTGGGTTAGCCTACTCCCAGCTCTAGACATGGCTTATAACAGCAGTAAACATTCTACTACCAAAGAAGCCCCTTACATACTAGAAAGAGGATGGATTCCAAAACTCCCTAGGAATAACTTAAACTATAACTTAGCCACCATTCATTCAAAATCTCTTGACTTTAAGAAAATGATGGATCTGGAAAATAAGCATGCTCAAAAGTGTGTAGAAGAAGCAGTATAACACAACAAACAAAGATGGGACAAATCCCATAGAGAACCTGACTTTAAAATAGTAGATCAGATCTTGATATCCAATACCAACTTCAGCAATCTAGCAGGTAACTGAAAGCTAAAACCAGCCTTTGTTGGACCATTTGTTATCAAAAAGATTCTTGGCAAAAATTCTGTAGAAGTAATCTTGAGTGAAGAATTATCAAGAAAACACCCAGTATTTCCTGTTAGTCTAGTAAAACACTTTCAACCAAGAGAAGGTAGCAACCTCACTCCAGAAATAATCCCGATAGAACCTGAACCTGTGAAAGAAAAAGGGAAAGTCAGCAGGATATTGAGAGACAAGAAAGAGAGAGTGCAAGGAAAAGATGTTAGACTATACTTAGTAAGATACAAAGGA
Organism: Puccinia polysora; assembly: GCA_025617555.3. Classification (NCBI taxonomy): domain Eukaryota; kingdom Fungi; phylum Basidiomycota; class Pucciniomycetes; order Pucciniales; family Pucciniaceae; genus Puccinia; species Puccinia polysora. Next base: position 30,034,926 of record CM062635.1, on the reverse strand, counting down.
GAATCTGCAGACAAAGATGAATGGTTACCAGAGAATAATATACCTGATGGACCAATACATCTAAGAAACTACAGAGCCAGAAAAAGGAACTGGAAAACACATGGAATTAATTTTTTCCCAACATCCTCCAGATTTTTTTCAGATATGGCCATATCTTAGAGTGGGGGAATGTCAGCTTGCTACTATTGCAGAGCAAGCTGCAAAAGTAACAGAAATAACATAATAATAATAATAATAAAATTAACCTAAGAAGGAGTAGGAAAACCATAAATATTATTGCAAAAATGGATTATCCACCCAAAACAGGTAGGGTCACTCACTGACCCCACCCTTGAAATCCAACTCCTTATATTTTTAAATAATTAAGGAAAGAAAGACCAAAATACCACAGCACCACTATTGAACTTTTTGGCCAATTAAATATTTCACATGTATTGTCACGTATAGGTTTCACACCTAAAATTCAGTCAGAATTGATGTGTTGTGTATATTTTAGGAGTTAAAGACAGGAATGTGTTCTGTCACAATCCCCGCACGCAGCCGTGGAAACCAATGAACCCGCGCGCGGCTGAGCTACAGCTCTGTCACTCTGTCAAAGTTGTGTACACAGCCACGGCAACCAATGAACCCGCGCGCAGCTGAGCTACAGCTCTATCACTCTGTCAAAGTTGTGTACGTAGCCCTGGGCTTCTGACAAGTATGCAGCCGCGGGACTACGGGTTGACAAAGTGACAGGCGGCCTGAGAAACTTAAGTACTGCGTAAACATGCTACAACCTACAAAGGAACATTCTACATATGTAATAAATGTTCCTGTGGATAGTAGATAGTCTAAAAATACATAAAATTATATAAAGATACTTAAATAACCTTTATACGTATTTTTTATTAAATATAATTCAAAGTATCAAAAATGTCGAAAATAAGATAATGACTACTTCTAAAAATATATTAAAATACTTCAATATACTATTAAAAGAATTTATAGAATTCAACATTTTTGTGACCTACCAAGAAAACGTATGATGTAAAAATACTACATGAATACTCATGACTTACATTTTTAAGTAATTATTTCAGTAAATCAACTGAATTTCAAAAATAAAGAGTAAAATCAATATCATTACTTTACTCCAAATATTTAATGAATAATGAGAACTCACCTGAAATCGGAGCATAATTAGGAATGTCTATCAAAATAATTATTAACTTACTTGGAACATTTTACTAAGGAAAATTAATTAAATTATAAATAAAAAGGACAGATTAGTGTTATTCACACATCCAAACATCAATTATAAAGTAGAATAATTCCCATACCCTGAGGAATTAGATGCTTACCGAGTTATAGCACCAAAAACACGTGACAGGCTACCACTGGTTACCCTGCTAGCCTCAGTGTCCGTCCCTTTGAGCCCCTGTACCCCTCAGAAGGACAATATTGGGACTCCAAAAGCTATAAATAAAGAGCTCTTTTGAGGATATTGATACCCAGAGACGTAGTTATATTTATATCCAGACACGGTGCCAATGTAATAAAATACTTATAAGAGATAAGTAAGTGATTTATGGCTTTAGTCTGATTAATAATATCCATCCTCAACCCTCTTTTTATCAATTTAAACTTCTGAACAACCTTATAACCCCAGTATACAGGTTTAACAAATCAGTGCACATCCCAAACAGATACCCTAAGGATTTAATAATATAACAGTAAGTATTATTATCCTTTCTCTGTTGTGGCAGCTTGGTTACAAAGCCGTGCCACTCCACCGTGTATTTTATATACATATTATCTTTGGGCAAAATATCCTTTAAGCTAAAGGGCCTAAAGTAACCAGGCCTACATGTTTTCATACTGAATTCCCTGAAGAGAGGTGTTAAAAATCCCCAATATAATTGTGGCCCCTCTATAAAAATATTTAATAATCAATTTATCTATATTGATTGTAACAATAAACCATAGCCAAACCAATTAACCTTGGAATAAGCTTTATCCAAATATTTTACAGATTTTTGCTGCATTTATTAAATAATATATTTATTATTTATTCTATCAACTCTGGTAGCTAAAGGATAGCATGGGTCTTGGCATCCAGGAGGCTGACATTTGAGGTAGATGGTTCTGGATAATATTCATCCCTATATGATGAACATCAAATAAAGAATAAATCCCTCTAAGGTTGAATCTGAAATTACTTCTGACCCTTTTATTGACCATCTTTGAATTCATACCAATTAAAAGAAAATGTTGGGATCCTCCTCCACAGGTATTTATTTTTATTCACTGATGTCTCTTTCAAATTAAATCCAAGAAAAAAAATGAATTATTGGCCAATCATCCCAAGAGAAATTTCTTGATTATCCATCCTCATTTTTGAACTAATTCTTCATCTTCTGATTATGAAGAAAATATTAGCTATTTTACCAGCTCAATTGAATCACCCCCATCCTCCTTTGTACTTGAATCCATCTCTTCCAATCAAAAGTGTTATAAAAAGGATTGACTCTCCTCTATACAAAGCAGCCAAAAAGGATTGATTAAGACTAGAAGTGGATCTGACAATCTTGAGATAAGGGGGATTGGAGAAGTAAAAAACAGAAATATATCAAATTAACTGCTTCTTAATAATTCCCTCTATAATGACCAATCTACTATCAATGAGAAAAATAAATCCAGATGATTAAAAAGTAAAAGATAATACCAGTTGATTTTGTTTTGCTAGCAATTGAGGATCAGAATTAAAAATATTGCTCAGGAATAACAATCCTATCATATTCTTTGTGCCCCCCATCCTGAATTCCCCCATATTTTGTAAATAAAATCAATTGAAAAAATAGAGGGATTTTTAATAATCACAGGATTAGGATTAATCTTGAAATTTATATAAGAAAGTTGAACAGATTAAAGGCTTTCCCTCTAGCCAAGACAAACAAAGCCTCTTCCAAGATTTAAACAAGGTCTGTGAAGAAATCTACCCAGAAAATATTTGTCAATTTCCCCTCTGTTGTCAAGGTCACAGGTATCTCATCATGGTCATAGATGTTTAATCCAGATATTGCACCTTGATAAAATTGAAAGGGAAGGAAAACATACCCAGCCAACTTACTGAATGACTAAGCCTTGAAGCAAGATGGATTGGCTAATTCCCATAATTTATCCACCCAAATCAATATAATACTTTTTGAAATAGGAGTATTCTTGAAATTTAAGATGAACCCAATTTTTCAACAAGTATCTGATAAACTCTCCAACAGAATTGTGGATATGAAAGTTTCAATCAAAAAATTCTTGATTCTCTTAGTACCATCATCAAGTACTGGCCTCCCACCTAAAATTGTGCATGAGATATGCCATTTGGTATTCTCATATTAAATCAAATTAATTATCATTGATATAAGAAGAATAACTAAAGAATATTCAATAAACTTTTTATACCCCTATCCTATTTCAAACCCATATGTACTCCTGTGGTTTACCTGATTAAAAACACAACCAATGGGAAAAAGCTTCCTACTCCTGGGGAAAAGGGATTCCTCTTCATTAAAAATCCCAAAGTCCTATGATATTGCATACTTTCCTCTACAAGAAAGATGGTTGAAACCAAGAATTTCAAATTTTTTTGATTTTTTTCACTCTTCATCTCCACTTTCCTCCAGGGATGGTCTCCATGGTGATTCCACTTTTTAGCAAGGCAAAATTCTAGATTGAACATCCATTTCTGTTCCCACCGGTACTCCAATTCCCATCCACACAGACTCAGAAAAATGGATTGATTCTGAAATTCCTGAATCTTCTAGTGAGGAATGTGAGGGTGCCTTGGTGCAGCCTTAAGTTTCTCCAATTGGTTAGGTCTTGAGAGCAAGGAAATGTCCAGTGAGACCTGAAAATTTTAGTTACCTTAATGCCTCCTCCTCCTCTGATCTGTGCATCATGGAGGAAAAGTACACAAAACTTGAAAATATCAAGAGAAATGAATTATTGGAAGAGAAACATGTGACTACTGAGTGCTACCTCAGAACAACCTGGGCTGTTTGAAAAAAAACTGAAAATTTCTCCACTCAAGCCAAAACTAAGTCTTGACTATGCATCCAGGGATTTCCTCACAGTTCCAGTGTTGAATTCTCCAAGACGTTTTCTACCCAAAGTGAAATTTCTTCCATGATTGCTCCTCTAGTGTATTAAATTGAAAGAAAAAATTGCTTTCCACCAATTTGATGTGAAGATTTAATTCCTGTTTGCTGAATTGGGTGAAACAATCTACACAAGAAATCTGGCTAAATCCAGTTGGAAGACCAAATTTCCAAAATTAAAGAATTCCCTGATCCCTTACAGCCTAAACTTAATCAATACTGACAGCCTACTTCTCATGCAAGGAAGGTGTGAAGCCTTTTTAAGTTTTAAAGGGGTTCCTGGGGTGGTAGAACACACCATTGGATAGAGTATCAGCCCCCCAAAGGCCTGTAAACATTAATTGAGGCCCTGGGGGGCTACAGTAAGGCCTCCAGACCCCCTTTGGGGTCTGTCTGGGGTAGAAACTTTTGGAGAATTCAAATGTGGACACAAATTGAGTGAATTTAGTATGTAAAATTTCTATAAATATGAATTTTTAGCAAGGAATTAAAATTGGAACTCACATTTGGAAAAAATATTTATTGAATTAGGGCATATCAGAGTTAAAATTTTCAAAAAACTAAATGGCTGATTTCAGGCCTTTCCATTTTTTTTTAAAAAAAATTTATTATTTAATTAAAGAAATTGATTCATTTTTTATTTTTATAAAAAGGTAGGGCATATCAAAGTTAAGCAAACCCACCATTTTTTAATGGAAGGTTTCAACCCAAATCCACTATTAAAAATCAAAAAAACCAACTTATTTCACATCATGTCAAAGTTACCTGAAAATAAATGGGGTTTTTCAAATAAAACATATAAAGGCCTTCAAGAGCTCAACAACACATCATTCTACATAATCACCCCTGGTTTCATCCTCCAACCTTATTGGAACACTTCATCACTCTCATTGCTTCATTGCTATCCTCATCACTTCATCACTCTCATTGTTTCATTGATATCCTCATTACTTCATTGCTATCCTCATCACTTCATCACTCTCATTGCTTCATTGCTATCCTCATTGCTTCATTGCTATCCTCATCACTTGATCACTCTCATTGCTTCATTGCGCTTCATCACTTCATCACTCTCACCTTGCTTTATCACTGTCATCACTTTATTGCTTTCATCACATCCATCCTCTCATTGCTTCATCACTTCATCCCCCCTTTCATCACATCCTAACTGTAATTGCTTTATTGCTTCATCACTTCATCCCAATAAATCTTTTTAAATGGCCCCTCAGCAACACTCCCCCTGAAAGTCCACTCAACCAAAGCAAACATCCCCCCGGAACTCAAAATCCAACAATCCCCCCAAATCAGCTTCCAAAGGATCAAGTCAGCTCAAGAGAGCTGATGACATCATCCTGGTAAACTGGCTCAAAATTGCCTTCAACTACAATGCTTGCTTTGGATCCAACAATGAAACACGTTTTGGCCAACCTCCATCCTCCAAGGTCAATGGTTATCTCCTGATGGCCAATAGACTCAAGAATGAAACAAAAGTTAGGCTGTATCTTTCATCCAAACAGATGCAGGAGCAATTCAAGAACTACCAAACCAAGTACAAAAAAGCCCACTCAATGTCAATTGCCACTGGCTTTGGTATCAACAACTCCAATAAAGCAAAGGGAGTCAACTTGGTGGTTGATAAGTTGGACTCCATTTGTCGTTTTTATGTTCAAATGGATGAAATCTTTGGAAAGAAGGCCAATATCACCCCTCTAGCCGCTTTTGATGCCCAAAAATCAGATTCAGTTGATGCTGAGGACCAGGCTGTTGATTCTTGGCCAAGAAATGATGATCCCAATTAAACCTATGAGTGGCCCCAATCTGATGTGGAGTGTGATATTCCAACAGAATCAGCTCCAATCAAATCAACATCAGCATTGATTGACAATTCAAACCCTTCCTTGGACCCCTCACTTCCTTCTTTGGATTTCTCTCTTCCTGGGGTGGAAGAACTTAACAACTTGGCCAACAAGGAGCAAGTTATTTGTGTATCATCACCATTGGAATCATCTGCTCAAGTAAGGAACCAAGATCTTTTCTCTTCTGTCTGGTTAATCCAGACTGATTTAGATTGTAAAAAAACAGGCTCATCCATTCCTGAATGGCCAGATACTCAAGCAAATGGGGCCTCCCACATCCCCTTCAAATGAGAGCAATGACATTTTCACACAAACCTCCTCTGCAAAGGGAAAGCAAAAGGCCTCCAATTCAATCAACCTCAAACCTAATAGCCGTCAAAAGCGGAGAAACACTTCAAATTTTTCTGGCTTTGAGGAAGTCATGGAGAAGAAAGATTCAAGTAAGTTCATTTATTGATTGTACTTGCTTTCAAAATCAAGCTCATTACTATTCCCCTCAACAAAACAGTGAAATCACAAATAGAATACAAAAAACTTCAATTTGAAAAGGAGAAGTGGGATTGTCAACTCTCTATTGATTGTCAAAAGTGGAAAGATGAGAGTTTGGCTCATCAAAACAAGTTGGATGCTGAGTGGAAAATCAAACAGGCTGAACTTAAGTTTCAAAAAGAGGAAAAGAAGAAGGATTGAGAGCAAGACCAACTCAAAAAGGAGAGGGAAAGGCTAGCCACAGAACAAAAATATAGGTTATTGGTAGCCATGTTGTCAGCTTGCTACTATTGCAGAGCAAGCTGAAAAAGAAAGAAAAAATAAATTAAACTAAGAAAGAGAAGGAAAACCATAAATATTATTTCAAAAAAAACTTCCCCACCCAAAATTAGGTAGGGTCACTCACTGACCCCACCCTTGAAATCCAACTCCTTATATTTTTAAATAATTAAGGAAAGAAAGACAAAAATACCACAGCACCACTATTGAACCTTCTGGCCAATTAAATATTTCACATGTATTGTCACCTATAGGTTTCACACCTAAAATTCAGTCAGAATTGAGGTGTTGTGTATATTTTAGGATTTACAGACAGAAATGTGTTCTGTCACAATTCCCGCATGCAGCCGCGGCAGCCAATGCACCCCCGTTGTAGAGACTCCTGTGGGATTATATAAATAAAGTAGCAAATAGCTTGCTGGAAGTCCTTGAAGGGGAATTTAGTAATACTTCTTCTCCTTTGGAGTATTAGTATATACTAAGAGTGGTTTCAAATTTCCTGCCCTTCTAGTACTATAGTAAGTCTGCACAATAATTTATTTAAATTAATGGCTGGTTTCTTTGAGACTTAATATAGGTCTCAGATCAGACCTAGATTAGTTATTAATTGTTATTGGTAGGGTTTGTTGAAGAATAGACCAGATGTATTGGATTATTGGTTAATTATTGATCAGATATATGTGATCTTAACCAGTATCCCAATATTAAAGGGTTCAAGGTTTTTATCAAAAGGGGTGGTTCAGGAGAGGACCCAAGGATGGGTTTACCCACAGGGGGCTGGGCAGAGGGAAGGTTGGTAGTTTCTTTTTGTTGTGCTCTCTTTCTTTGTAAGGGTTATTTATTTATTGGAGGGTGGTTTTTCTTTAATATGGTGCTGAATATTTAGGTCACAGAAGAACCCTTGTTCAAGCACCTGTTGGGTGGTTTAATTGGCTAAAGATGGGTAATAACTTGGTTTCTGATTTCTTTTTTCCTTTTATAACTGATTCACTACTAATATTTTATCTGGGTAGGCACCACAGATGGGTGGGTTGATGGGCCAGAGGGCCTGAGATGTGTGTGTGAGGGGATAGCTGGGGATGGGTGATGAGTAGGCCAGATGGCATGATGATACAACTTGGATAGGGCAGAGAGGCCCTCCTTAAATAGAAAATCCTTCCCCCAGGGGTGCTCAAGGCTGACCCTGAGGGTTCTCTCTGTTCTGGTGAGGAACAGTGAGCTACAAATACATGAGACATTTTAGCTGGTTGGAAAAGGCTTGTACAGTTACATGAGGCATTTCTGCTGGTTGGAAAAAGCTGGTACAAGGGTTTCATGCATGCACAGCCCTGCATAAACTTCTGTGAAGTGCAGATACAATGTATTCCTGTGCAGTACTGATGGTTGGTCTGGTGCTACTTGATTCTCCCTACATGTACTGCTGTTCATTCACTGGTGATTTTGTTTGGTGCTGCATGGTCTTGACTGCCTGCATATATTGCTGTGTAGTGCTGTGGGTTGTGGTTACTGGTGGTTTGTTTGGAATCACATGCTTCTGACTACATAAATTGCTGTGTGGTGCTGTGGTTGTTTGGTACTGCATGGTTCTGGTAGTTTGTTTGGTATCACATGCTTCTGTCTGCATAAATGGCTGTGTAGTGCTGAGGTTGTTTGTTACTGCATGGTTCTGGTAGTTTGTTTGGTATCACATGCTTCTGACTACATAAATTGCTGTGTGGTGCTGAGGTTGTTTGGTACTGCATGGTTCTGGTAGTTTGTTTGGTGTCACTTCCTCCTGCATATATTGCTCCTGTATACTTCTGCACAGCCTTCTGTATGTATGTTTGCTTATTTGTTTGGTCCTGGTTGAGACTGGTTCCACTTCCCCCTGCCTGTACTGTTCCTGTACACTTCTGCACAGCCTCCTGTACGTATATTTGCTTGCTTTCTGGGTGAGGTGATAGGAGCTGAACTAGCTGTACTCCCTCCTGTATCTGTATTGCTGTATTCTGGTTGGGGTGACAGGGTTGGTGTATGGTCCTGGTCTTAAGGATAAGCTGCCACTGGTATGTACTTGAGGGTTTACTAGGTATGCCTTATGTCTTCCACAGAGATGTGACACCTGGTTGGGTATGAGTTTGCCACAGTTGAAGGTTTCTTGGGCTGTATCTTCTAATCCATGAGAGATAGAGGGGTACTTTGACTGAGTTACTATGGGTTATTTGTGATGTAGAATCCATTTCTGAGGTTATCTTGATGGTTTGAGCTTTTTTAAACTAGAAAAGTGAGTCTGATGGCTATAGGACAGGTTTGGACTACCACACCGTGCGGCTGAGCTACAGCTCTTTCACTCTGTCAAAGTCATGTACGCAGACCTGGGCCTCTGACAAGTAGGCAGCCGCGGGACTACGGGTTGACAAAGTGACGGGCGGCCTGAAAAGCCTAGGTACCACGTAAACATGCTACAACCTACATGGGAACATTCTACATATGTAATAAGGGTTCCTGTGTATAAAAGATAGTCTGAAAATACATAAAATTATATAAAAATACTTAAATAACCTTTATACGTATTTTTTTTATTAAATATAATTCAAAGTACCAAAAATGTCGAAAATAAGATAATGACTACTTCTAAAAATATATTGAAATACTTTAATATACTATTATGATAATTTCTAGACATCAACATTTTTGTGGCATACTAAGATCACTTACAATGTAAAAATATTACATGAATACCCATGACTTACATTTTTAATTAATTATTTTAGAAAATCAACTGAATTTTGAAAATAAGGAGTAAAATCAATATCATGGCTTTACTCCAATTATTTAATACACAATGAGAACTCACCTGACAACAGAATATCCGTAGGAATGTCTATTAAAATAATTATTAACTTACTTGGAACATTTACTAAGGATAATTAATTAAATTATAAATAAAAAGGACAGACTAGTGTTATTCAAATGTCCAAACATCAATTATAAAGTAAAATAATTCCCATACCCTGTGGAATTAGATGATACCTGTGTTACAGCACCAAGGAAACGTGACAGGCTACCACTGGTTACCCTTTCAGCCTCAGTGTCCGTCCCTTTGAGCCCCTGTACCCCTAAGAAGGACAATATTGGGACTCCAAAAGCTATAAATAAAGAGCTCTTTAGAGGATATTGATACCCAGAGACCCAGTTATATTTATATTCAAAAACGGTGCCAAGGTAATCAAATACTTATAAAGAGATAACTAAGTGATTTATGGCTTTATTCTGATTAATAATCTCTGTGCTCAACCCTCTTTTATCAATGTAAACTGCTGAACAACCTTATAACCCCAGTATACAGGTTTAACCCATCAGTGCACATCCCAAACAGATACCCAAAGGATTTAATAATATAAAAGTGAATTTTATTATCCTTTCTCTGTTGTGGCAGCTTGGGTACAAAGCTCTGCCACTCCACTGTGTATTTTATATACATATTATCTTTGGGCAAAATATCCTTTAAGCTAAAGGGCCCAAAGTAACCAGGCCTATGTGTTTTCATACTGAATCCCCTGAAGAGAGATGTTAAAGATCCCCAATATAATTGTGGCCCCTCTATAAAAATATTTAATAATCAATTTATCTATATTGATTTATAACAATAAACCATAACCAAACCAATTAACCTTGCAATAAGCCTTATCCAAAAAATTTTACGGATTTTTGCTGCATTTATTAAATAATATATTTATTATTTATTCTATCACCTCTGGTAGCTAAAGGATAGCAAGGGTCTTGGAATTAAGGAGGCTGACACATGGCATGTATTGGTAGCAATAGAACTGTGGATGAAATAAAGGAAATCACTTGATTGCTTGGTTTATAAATATATTTACTTTGATAAAAATTTTAAAAATAAAAACAACCAAATTATTTTTGATTGCATCAACGTTTGAGAGTATTTTCAAAACCACCAATGAACAAATCTTTCTTATTCTTATTTATATTTTTTTCCCTAAGATATATTTTTCCACTGGCCAAGTCCTTGCTAGTGTTGTGAGTTTTTCTATTGATTTCCATGGACATGGCCATCCTAGTATGGGTGGAAGTATCCGCTGCCGGAAAATTACAGTGCTTGTACTTGTTTGCTTTCCAAACCATTTTCAAAATACCCTTTTGTTTGAAATCAATCCCAAAACCCAAGTCTGGGAACACAAATTGGTTGTCAAATACTTGATATTCATACTTTTCATTGATAAGTTGTCCATTCAATTTTTTGATTGGGACCACAAGTAAAAAGGAATAGTCAGAGACATCACCTTGGTCAATATGGGGCAAGTTGTAGAAGGAGTCTGAGGTGAAGGTGATGTGAGGTGAGCAGTAAAAATCAGTAAGGCCAGATTTGAATTCCAATGAGGAGAAGGAAGGGATGTTTTTGTCTATCATAGATTAGCGGTTGGAATCAAAGGAAAGTTTGGCTAATTTTAAAAACATCTGGCCCAATATATGAGAGACCTTGTAAGACCTAAGGTTCAAAAAATAATAATCTTGAGGGGAGGATTTGATAGCATCTTTCTTCAAATATTTTCCAAGTAGTTCAGAAGGATCCATTGATTTTTGCCATCCAATCACCCACATTTTCCCACCCCAAGATCTTGAGGGACCAACAGTGTTGAAATTTTTTTTATATTGGTGAAGGAATGTTGTTACTGAGTTGATTTAGTTCTTCTCTTGCTCAGAGAGTTCATTAAAAGGGATAAATTGGATGATGGCAACCATAGCCACATTATTGGATCAATCTTGAACATATACTTTTCAAGAGCTGAAGAAATGAAACGGTTTGATCTTCTGTTTGGCCTGTTCAAACTCTTCAGGGGTGGGTTTTTGTATTTTCTTGACAATGGACAGACAAAGATTCAAGGGACATAGTTTGTGTGAAGACCAAACAACCTTTTCATTACTTGTTTCCTCAGCCACTTCCAATGCAATTTCCAAATCAGGCCTTTGAACCCTCCTTCTCTGGCAAGCCCTGTTCTTCCCACTTCTCTGTATGTTTTTCCAGCTATCTCCTTCCATCTTTTTCCCTCCCAACTTTATACTTTGATTGGGGTGAGAATCAAGATGGAAATCCATTAGTTGTAACATTTTGAGTTTGGTGGGTGAAGAATGGGATCTCAAGAAAGGGTGGTCAATATGGTGGAATGTCCAATTGCATTGAATTGAATCAAAAAAAAAAGAAAAAAAACAGTCATTAGTCCGGTATAAACCACTTAGATGATCAACAAAAATAGAAAATAAAAAAAAACAATACTGGCAATTCTCCTACCAAGAAAAAAAAAATAAAGATAAAATAAAAAACAACCATCAGTCCAGTATAAACCACTTAGAGCATCAACCAACATAGAAAATAAGAAGAACGTTACCAGTAATTTCCTACCAAAAAAAAATGTTAGTCAAGTTCTCAAGAACTGGGAGGAGGAGGAGAAGTGGAAGGGGGGGCACATCACCGGTCAGTCAATCAAAGGATTGATTGACCGGCGCAATCAATTGATTGATCAACCAGCGCAATTGATTGATTGATCAACCGGCAAGAAATTGATTGGTTGCTCACCTGTTGACCAATCAATAAATTGCTTTCCCGTCAACCAATTGATTGATTGGCAAGCTATTGATTGCTCTCAGGTTGACCGGCAAGCAGCGATTGCGCGCAAATCAATCAGGAGCAGGGAGAGGAGGAGGAGGAGGAGGAGGAGGAGGAGGAGGAGGAGGAGAAGGAGGAGGAGGAGGAGGAGGAGGAGGAGGAGGAGGAGGAGGAGGAGGAGGAGGAGGAGGAGGAGGAAGGGGCTCACATTGATGGGGATCCAGGGGGGACCTAAAGGATGAATTATCAAAGGATCAGCAACCAGTGAGGGGCAGGAAGAGGAAGAGGAAAGAGGGGGCTTACCAGGGTTAGGAGGAGGGGAGGCCGTGGAGGTGATGGTGAGGTGGTGGTTGTGGGTGAGGAGGAGCAAGTGTACCCGTGAAGGTGGACCAGTTGTTTGGTGGGGTGAGGTGGTTTTGAAGTTTTGGTTTTTGTCTAAGTCCACCAAAAAAAAAAAAAACCGTAGTCACATTCTTGGTTCAACAACCAAAACAAAAAAAAATTCCACAATTTTACTTTTTACATATTTAAAAACCCAATGCTACTCATCAAAGTGAGCAAGTGTGAGGGGTAGAATACACTTTCTCATGGCCCAAGATGAGGTAGAAGATGAGGCTGGGATGACTTGAGGAGGATCAGGAGTATCTTCTTCAAATATTTTGTCCCATTCATCTTTGATTTTGGCAAGAAGGTTGTGAAGGATTACACAACTGATAATCCAGTTGATGAGGAACTTCATGTCTTTGGAAGATTGGGGCTGGTTTTGCATCTCCCCTAAGCTGGCCCATGTTCCTTTCAGGATTCCTATGGCATGCTCAATCCAAACTTGTGATTGGGCAAGATGATAGTTGAAATCAGTTTTGGCTTGATCATTGGATGAAACATTGTGGTATGCTGGAACCACATATTTCCCGCTAGCATAAGCTGAATTGGCCAGAACGTATTGATCTTGGTCAAAGTAGTTATCTGGTTGTTGGGAAATTTGCATCCAACTGAAAAAATATGAATCATGACAAGAACCAGGAAGGCAAGCATGGAGGGATATGAAATTCTTTTTTTTTATAAAAAACTAGTTTTAGTGCCACAGATTATCTGTACAAACCAATAAAAAAATTTGGTCAGTGTATTATCAAAGGCTTTGGAAAGCAAATGAATCAATTGCGTTTTTTTCCAATAAAAATAATGGTTGCCATCTAGCTTGGGTTTTTGACTCAAGGGGATAGTGGTTCAATCAAAAAAACCAATGAAACCAGGAAAGCCTTCAATCTCCATTATTTGAGATATCTCCTTGCGGTCTTCTTTGGTTGGCCAAAAAAGGACCAAGCAACAGAAAGATAGGATAGCAATAATGACTCTTTTGGTGTATAAGTAAATGGATCCATAACTGACCAAGAATAGATTTTCTAATTGATGAACTGCTGCTCCATTTCCATTTGATCCCAATCTACAAAGAGCAACAACCAGTTGGATAGCTGGATTGCGTTGAGGATTCCAAGAATTTTTCTGGAAGAGGTGGTGGTCTTCAATCATCTCAAAAAGTTTCATGAAAGAAGGAAATAAAGTTTGGAACAGTTTCTGGAAGCTTAAGTTGGGCAGTAGGTGAAGCTTTTGCCTTTCATACATAGGTTTGTGGAGAGTGTGTCTTTGTGGAACCATGTATTCCTTTTCCAATAGAGAATTCAAAGCTAACCAAGTTGATTCCAAATTGGAGTCTGAATCCAAGTCAAATAATAAAAAAAGTTCAGTCAGCTTTTTTGAATTTTTATTTTGCTGCTGGGAAGTTTGATTGGACATGTTGAGAAAGATGGAGATGTGAAGCAATGGAGATGTGAAGCAATGGAGATGTGAAGTGATGGAGATGTGAAGTGATGGAGATGTGAAGCCATGGAGAAGTGAAGTGATGGAGATGTGAAGCAATGGGTATGTGAAGTGATGGAGATGTGAAGTGATGGAGATGTGAAGCAATGGAGATGAGATGTGTGTCATGTGTATGGATTTGATGAGTTGGAGGTGTAGATGGGTTTTTTACATGCCATTGATGGTGGATGGATGAAATGGCGGGTTTGATGTTTGAAACCCGCCATTTTCATAAAGCCTGCCATTTTGAAATACACCAGTTAGGGGGTATGTGTATTTCAGAAACCTGCCATTAAAAATGGTGGGTTTGGTCAAAACAAATTGTGGGTTTCTAATGGCGGTTTTTCTAACTTTGATACGCCCTAATATTTTTTGAAAAATTTATATTTTTACTTAAAGAAGCTATTTAAATTTTTCCAAATTTCAACTCTGATACGCCCTATTGAAGAAAAATAATAAAAATGATAAATCGCCAATTTCCTTTCAAAAAGTGAGATATAACCAGTGTAACATAAATACGCTTGTTCCAAAAAAAAATGCTGCAAATACATATTTAATTCTGGGAATTCAAAAATCCTAAAATATGCAAACAAAATAGCATCCAGTAAATGAATAATTATAAGAAAATATATACAGCATAATTCTTTGAATAAAATTAAAGATTTGTGATTGAATTTAAATAAATTTTTACCCAGAATAAAAACTAATTAAAAATGGAAATATATGAATTTGAAAATTAAAATTTGAATATATCAATGTATTTCAAAAAAGGGTTCATCAAGTACAAAAATGAAAAAATCAAATGCAAAAAATTGATTTCTTTGAATAAAAACTGAAATTTCCAGTGAGATTTAAATACCTTACCACAAAAAAAAAATAAAATGGAAAAATTCTATATATAACTAAAATCTGAGGGGATTCAAATATGTTTAAATATTCCAAAAAATAATTAATTGAGTAAAATGATAAGAAAAATGAGATCAAAAATTGTTTTATTTGAATAGAAATTATCACTTGTGATGGAATCTAAATATATGTTAACAAAAATGAAAAAATAAAAATAAAATTCCGCATGAAACAATTTCATTATGGTGTATTAGGTTTAGAAAACCTGTCATTTTTTTGATCAAACCTGCCATTTTAATGGCAAATTTCTGAAATAAAGATACTACCTAAATGGTATATTTAAAAAAAGGTTGGTTTCATGGAAATGCAATATTTCAAACATCAAATATAAAATTTATGCATCATCATCCATCCACCATCCATTGCATGCACAAAGCCTATTCACACCTCCACATCAGAAAATCCATAAACATTGGACACACCTCCACATCATCCAATCCATACCAATCCCATCCCCAGTTCTTCAAACACATCTCAATTGCATTTATTCCCATCTCTATATCTTCACACACATCCAATCAGAATCTCATCACCCCACACCACATCACTGTCTTTCTCAACATGTCAAATCTAACTTCCCAGAAGCAAGTTGAAAATGCAAAAAAGCTGAATGAAGTTTTTTTATTATTTGACTCTGATTCAGACTACAATTTGAAATAAAATTGGTTAGCTTTCAATTAATATGCATTTCAAAAAAACTGTCCAGAATTTTCATTGCACATGTCCAGATTGGCCAGCTGCTGAAAAATCAGGACAGCGCTGGGCAAAAAATGGATGCATGGGGGTAATAAACCTTTCAAAGGATTACCTATAACAGTTTGCCTGTTTTGGTTCTCCTGTCCAGGTTTTTATCAAACCAGAAAAGAGACCACGCCAGGGATTCAACTCCCCTCACTCACCAACCACATCAAAGGAGAAACTGAAGGATAAAAGCAGCTAAGTAAGTACTTACTACTTCAAGGTGGCCAAGAAGTCACTTTGTTTTCTCCAGCTCCTGATCATCTAGTCTGCGGGGCCTGGGAAGGAGAGAATTGACTCTGCTTGGCATGATGCTCAGCCGGAGTAAATAGGTGACATTGGCCAGGAACATTCCCCAGATCAGCATCTTGGAAATTTTAGAATGAAATCTGCTATCAACTCTGATGAAAAAAATCCATCCAACCAGGCCAATGAAAACTAAATGCATCATCAGAAAAGATTTTTACCCCAATTAGTGTTAATCCAAGGGCAAGTGAGTTGTAGCACAAGATGAAATGTCCCCCTGGGGAATTCCAACAGATCAGCTTCTCATGGAAAAATTAGAATCAAGTACAAAAACAACTCTGAGCTTGAGAATCCATCCAACCAGGCAGACAAAACCTAAATAAATCATCAGAAAAGATTTTTTTAGATTTTTTTGAAAGGAGATTTTGTGTAAAAAATTTTTTTCCACCAAAATTAAAATGCAGACAGAATACTTGAATACTTAGGACAAGTGAAATAAAAAAGTGGACAGTTAATTCTGAATGACTGACTGCATTTTATTAAATTCATGACAAAAAATAAAACTTAGGAAAAAATAGAGATAAAATAGGAAAAAAATAAAAAACTTAGGATAAGAATAAAAAAAGAGTGGACAGGATTTACAAAAATGCAGGAAAATTTTTTTAAAATGCATAGTTTATTTTCTTTGACAGTTCCTTCACCCATCACCACAACTCCATTTTTTTTTTGGTTCAACCCAGACAAGATTGATTTTTTTTGGTGGACTTAGACAACAAAAAAACAGACCTCCCTACCCTCCACCTCATACCTTGCCACTCACCTCTTCCTTCCACCTCATTGCTACAACCCATCCATCTCACCACACTCACTCACTGATCATCTTCTTACTCCACCTCACCAAAACCACCCACCTCACCAACCCCACCAACTCACCATACCCATTCTCAACCACCCACTCATCCGCCCTCAACAACCACCACCACCACCACCTCCCATCCTCACCAACCCACCACCTCATCCACTCTATTGTACCTCTGCTAAGCCCCCCCTCCTCCCCCTTCCCCTTGAAATTGATTGCAAATAAATCAAGAAATAATTTGTGAATAAACTGCAAAATTGATTGAAAATCAATCCAGAAATCATTTGAAAATAATTTCAAAATTGATTTGAAATTGATTGCTTTGATTGATGTAACTGATGGGGGACTTTTTTGGGTTTTTTAATTTTTTAGGGGTAGATTTGTTGGATTTCTGGGAAATTGAAAAAGAAGAAAAGAACTTAAAGAGGGCTAAGAAAAAAAGATCATCAGCTAAGAGTAGAACAGAGATGAGAGGAAGAAGCAACGGACAAGTGGAGAGAAGATGAGAAAACAATCAGGCGAAAAACATCAAGACATAAGATTCTGAGAGGGTTGATCTTGAATGTGATTGTCGTGGATTTGAGTGACATTTAGGTTAGTTGAGTAGTTGAAGATCTTAAGAAAATAGAGTTGACATGAGTTATTTGAAGAGAAAATAGCAGGGGTTGAGACCACAGGGTGAACAGTCTTACCAGACAGAATCTTATATGGTTGAGGTAGATTGAGATGAGTTGAGAGTGGGAAGCGAAGGAATAATGACGTGATTAAGAAGGATAGAAGACAGATGAGAGAGAATGAAGAGACGGAAGACAACCAAATAGTTAAAGAAATTAAGGAGGACCCCCGGGAGAGAGTCCCTGATCAAAGAGTTGAGCAGGGCCTCACGTGTGAGCTTAGGTTTGGTGACAAGAGTGTGACAGCGCGATGAGATGAAGAGTGAAGCCTGCTTTGCTTTAGTGACATAACTGAAACTGTAAGGAAAGAGGAAAAAGAAGAAGGACGGAAAGGAAAACTTAAAAGAAGATGAAGAAATATGAAATTGGAATAGGCTATATCTTTAACATTCAACACCCCCCATGACTGGTATGACTGGAGCCGGATGAGCAAAAGAAGAATCAATGAGATGAATGAGTTTTGAGATTGAAGCGGCGTTAAGGGTTTTCGTGAGGCCATCAGCTTTCATGTTGGTAGAAGGGATTAACTTAATGGTGAGATTGCCCATTTTAAGCTCTTTGCGCAAACCTTTAGTTTTGATATCAATGTGGCAAGTTTTCGAGTGACAGCCAAATTTTTTTAATTTATTGTTGAGTCCTTTGTTGTCCACGAAATGCAGGCTGGGCTTGACGGCCTTTTTCCAGAGTTTGGAAATCAGAACCTTCATCCAGATGGCTTCAAGAAATGAGTCAACCAATGGATTGAGTTCAGCTTTGGTAGTCAAGTGAGTGACGTTCCGCTGCCGGTAGCTACTCCAAGACAAGAGAGAACCAAAGAGTAAGGATGAGAGGAATTAGAAGAGGAATCAGAGTTGATTTCAGGGGAGGAGACAGGAGTAGGTTTGTCCTTGGGAGAGGAGTCAGCAGCACAAGGGCTATTGGGAGAGGGAGTGGAGGAGTTGATTTTGGAAAGGGGAAAGTTGTCATCAAAACAAATCTTGAAGTCTTCTTCAGATGGTGACAAAGGAGCAGAGCAAGTTGGCTGGGAGATGATTTCAGGTTTGACGAATTTAACATGTTTGGAAGAGATAATACATTGGTCAGGTTTTAGAATTTGATATGAGAGAAAAGCAGGGTTGTAACCCACAAGGCTGCCTGCAAGACCCTGGTATTTAAATTTTTCGCCACGGGGAATTTTGGTGTCAAGGTAAGCTACCTTTGAACCAATTGGATGGAAATAGTTCCAAAGAAGCACCTTGTTAGTGAAGAGTTGATAGGGAGAGAGGGAAGAGGGGGTTTTAGGAATTTGATTGAGAGTCAGGCAAGCAGCTTTAGCAATTTTGGCCCACAAATTGATTGGGAGAAGTGAGCTGCGTAAAATAGCTCTGATTGATTCGGCAAGCGTACAATTGGCGCGCTCCACTTTCCCATTGTGTTTGTGGTGGTAAGGTTCAGAGATGAGATGTTGAATGGAGTTAGAAACAAGGAAGTCCTTGAGGTTGGACAAAGCAAATTCTCCTCCGCCATCCGTACAGATGGTAGCAGGAAAACAGCCTCTTTTCTGTTTTTCAAAGCTTAAAATTGTTTTTAGTTGTTGGCAGGCGTCAGATTTGTGTTGTGAAGGGATAGCGGAAAGGTAGCCGGAGAAGTTGTCCATGATCGTCATCAGATAGTTCATGTTGTTTCTGGCTGGAGGAGAGATAGGGCCAATTAAATCGATGTGGAGTTGTTGAAGGGGCTTAGAAGCTGGAGTTGATGTATTTTTGAATGTGGATTTTGTTAGTTTGGAGAAGACGCAGTATTCACACTGGAATTTGGAGAGAATATTGGAACTGAGTTTGGGAAACAGATTTTTGAGACGGATAGGGTTAACGTGTCCAAATGATTGATGGAGAAGTTTGATTTGGTCGTTAGTCAAGTTTTTCTTGGCCAGATAGCAAAGTTTTGAGTTATGGCCGACAGTTGATGGCTGATTGAAGACAAATAGGTTTCCTTGAATGAAACCAGAAAAGGCAGGCTGAGACAATTTGGTGAACAGGGAAAACTGATTTCGCTTGGAAGATAGGAATCATTCTTTCGACGCGATGAGTTTGCTGGGACTGATTAAGTTGACCACTAAATTGGGAACAAAGAAGCAGTTTGAGAGAATGACTTCCAAGTTTTTCCATGATAATTGTACATTCCCTTTTCCTTTGATAGGCAGTAAAGCTCCTTCTTTGCCAGTATTGATGGCCTTGTCTCCAGGGCAGTAAGTGAGGGAAAGGAAGAATTCAGGAGAGTTGAACATATGGCAGGAGGCGCCAAAGTCGAGAATAATATGATTATTTGGATTGAATTCCTCAATCCAGGTTGTGAGCAAAGCATGATAGTGAGCGACTTCCTTGTTTTTCTGATTCGAGGTAGATTGAGCTTGTCATTTAGCTTGTGCTTCCTTCCACCAGGTTGGAGCAAGATGTTTGTGCTTATGCCAACATTTGTCTTCAGTATGATCAGGAGAGAGCGGGTTATGGAAACCGTGGGTGCATTGTAATTCTTGGGGAATAGGTTTCTTGGAGTTATTTGAAGTGATTAATGCTGTGCTGGAGATTTGAAAATCTCTTGACTTGGCTCGGGTTTCATTCTTGAGTTGCGTGAGGTGGTTCAGAACCAAGTTGACCGTGACGTTTTTGTCCGAGTGCATGATCTGTTGCCTGAGAGTATGAAGCAAGGAAGGAAACTTTTATAGAAGATGATAGGCAAGGATGTCATCCAGTAAGTCAATTCCCACGTCAACCATCTTTTTCATTGAAGTTTTGGATTTGATGATGAAGGATTTAATGGAGTCCGGTTTGAATTGCTGATAGAGGAATTTGTTAAATACCCGGGCGCGATTGGCAGTTTAAGATGAAGCAAATCTTTCTTTTATTGTTTGCCATAGGAGTTTTGAGGAGTTTATGTTTGCTGAGTTAACTACGTTGTTGTGTGTGACTGAATTGATTCTGGACAATAGGATGACTCTTATTTCCATATTGTCTACAAGGTTAAGAACTTTTGAATCGCTTTCCAGGGCTTCCTTCACGCCTTTGAGTTTGAGTAAGATTGAAATTTTGTCTTTCCAAATTGAGCAGTTCTCTTCAGAAAGTATTGGTACAGCTTTGAGGGCGGCCTTTAGGATGATTTGGCAAAAGCCATTGTTACTTGATCCCTCCATTTGTTTGGTTAGGTTTGTTGGCTTGTTCTTCGGCTTTTAACCGTGTTGGATTTCTGGGAAATTGAAAAAGAAGAAAAGAACTTAAAGAGGGCTAAGAAACAAAGATTGTCAGCTAAGAGTAGAATGGAGATGAGAGGAAGAAGCAACGGACAAGTGGAGAGAAGATGAGAAAACAATCAGGAGACAAACATCAAGACAAAAGATTCTGAGAGGGTTGATCTTGAATGTGATTGTCGTGGATTTGAGTGACATTTAGGTTAGTTGAGTAGTTGAAGATCTTAAGAAAATAGAGTTGACATGAGTTATTTGAAGAGAAAATAGCAGGGGTCAAGACCACAGGGTGAACAGTCTTACCAGACACAATCTTATATGGTTGAGGTAGATCGAGATGAGTTGAGAGTGGGAAGCAAAGGAATAATGACGTGATTAAGAAGGATAGAAGACAGATGAGAGAGAATGAAGAGACGGAAGACAACCAAATAGTTAAAGAAATCAAGGAGGACCCCCTGGAGAGAGTCCCTGATCAAAGAGTCAAGCAGGGCCTCACGTGTGAGCTTAGGTTTGGTGACAAGAGTGTGACAGCGCAATGAGATGAAGAGTGAAGTGCGCTTTGCTTTAGTGACATAACTGAAACTTTAAGGAAAGAGGAAAAAGAAGAAGGACGGAAAGGAAAACTTAAAAGAAGATGAAGAAATATGAAATTGGAATAGGCTATATCTTTAACATTCAACAAGATTTTGGGTTTTTTTTTGTCTTTATTGTTATATCACTGATACTCAAGTGATTTTCAAGTAATTTTTTGTTTTTCTTTTTTTTTGGTTGATTTTTTGGTATGTATGTATGTGTGGGTGAATCATGACAATTGTTTTTTTGGATTTTGTTTTCATTGGAAATCATCAACTAGCATATTACTTTTTAAATTCTTGCTGATCATCCACCTTGCTTATAACCTATTAATAATGATGTTTTTTTACCTCTTTTTTTTTGGGTTTGATTATAGGTTGTATGTAAATCCTTTTCACTATTTTTTTTGCAATCTATTCAATGCAAACTTGTTTTTGACCAAAAAATACAGAGAAATGGCAAGAATGGGGCTCAAAAGAGAGATTCTGAAATCTCTCTGGAAGTAGAAGGGGAACAGATTGAAAAAAGGTTTGTGTGGTCTGGAGGAAAATTGCAACTGTTGGATCTGTATCCCACCTTATTTAATTAAATATATTTAAAAGCCCAGTAATCAAGCAATATTATTTATTTACTCTAATTTTCTACTGCTACCAATGCATGCAATGCCTATGGATAAATTAACTTTATTTCCATTTCTAGTTGATCCCTCTCCTTTTCAAGGCAATCTTCCAGTTGAAACTTCTCCTTTTCATCTTTCTGAAACTTCAAATCAGCCTGTTTCAATCTCCATTCAGCACCCAATTTTTTTTGATGAGCCATACTCTCAGATTTCTGCTTTTGAACATCAATAGTCAGTTTATGATCCCACCTTTGCTTTTCAAATTCAAGTTTTTGGGATTCAATTTTTGATTTGATGGTTTTTTGGAGGGGAATATCAATGAGCTGGATTTTGAAAGCAAGGAGATTCCATCAATGCAATTACATTAATCTTGGTTCTCCATGATATCTTAAAAGCCCAAGAAATTGGAAGTTTTCCTCCTTTTTTGATGAATTTTGGGGCTGATTTTTATTAAATTGGAGGCCTTTTTCTCTGACTTTGCGGAGGAGTTTTGTGTCTGAACTTCATAACTATTATTTGAAGGTGATGTTCAAGTCCTCATTGGCTTGAGATTTTTCCCATTCAGAAAAGGATGAGGCTGTTTTTTTACATTTTAAATCAGCCAAGATTAACCAGAAAAGAAAAGAAATTGCTTGCTCCCTTGAACAGATGTTGATTGTAATTGAGATACCAGAATATCTTGCTTCCAATTGGAAAATTTGTTGAGTTCTTCCACCCTAGCAAGTGAGAAATCAAAAGAAGTAAGTGAGGGATCCAAGGAAGGTTTTGAATGATTGATTGATGCCAATTTGGAAAGGATTGGAGCTGTTTGTTTTGCAATATCCTCCTTGTAATTGGATTGGGAACACTCAAATTTCTCATCAGGATCATGTTTGCTTGGCTGAGCATCCACAGACAAGTCCTCAGCAGCAACAGAATCAGATTTTTGGGCATCAAAATGAGATAAAGGGGTGATTTTGGCCTTCTTTCCAAATATTTAATCCATGTGAATATAAGAAGGACAAATCAAGTCCAACCTATCAACCACCAAGTTGATTCCCTTGGATTTTTCAGAAATGGTGATACCAAAGCAAGTGGAAATTGAAATTGAGTGGAAGTTTGTGTACTTGGATCAATAGCTCTTGAATCACTCCCTCATCTGTTTTGATGAAAGATCCAGCATATATTTTGTTTTATTCTTGAGTTGATTGGTCATCAGGAGATAACCATTAAACTTAAAGGATGGAGGTTGGCCAACTTGTGTTTCATTGTCAAGTCTCAAAGCAAGAATCATATTTGGAGGGAATTTTGAGCCATTTTACCAGGATGATGTGATCAGCTCTCTTGAGATGACTTGAGAATTTCAAAGCTGATGGGGGGGGGATTTTTTGTTTTAGAGTTCCTTGGGGATTTTTGCTTTGGTGGATTGGAATTTTGTGTGCAATTGTGGGGGATATTTTCTGAGGGGCCATTTGAAAATAGTAATAGAAATGAAATGATAAGAGTGATGAAGTGATGAGGATAGAAATGAAGAGATGGGAGTGATGAAGCAATGAGAGAAATAAAGTGATTAGAGTAAGGGTGAGAGAAATGGAAATATAAGACTGATGAAGTGATGATAATAGCAATGAAGTGATGAGAGTGATGAAGTGATGAGAGTGATTAAGTGATGAGAGAAATGAGGTGATGAGAGTAATGAATCAGATTTTTATTCTGAGGTTGGAGGTAGAATGAGGTGGGAAACCAGGGGTTCATGCCCTGGATTGATTTGTGGTTGAGGTTTTAAAAACCTCTAAAAACTTTCTCTGAATAAAATAATTTATTTTCAGGTAACTCTGACACATCTGATGTGAAATAAGTGGGTTCTTTTGATTTATAATGATGTGTTAGAAATTGGGGTACTGTCCTGAAGCCTTCCATTATAAAAAAATGCCAGGTTTGCTAAATCTAATACACCCTAATGGAATTCACGTTCCATTAGAAACATTGAATTTTATTCAGAGGAATCTAGGTTTCATATTTCTTTTGTGGTTCTTTATGTACTGGATGATATTTTTGTTTGCATATTTCAAAATATTTCAATTCTAACCATGAAATAGGTATATGTAGCATTTTTTTTATCTTTTTTTTTCATGTTTGGTAAAAATTTATTCATGCTCCACAAGAAATAATACATTTTTTTCAAACAAAATGAATTATCATAATTATTATAATGTTCCTTAAATTTTTAGAAGTTTTTTTCCAAATCCAAGGCCATGATTGAATTATTTACAAAAAATTGGTATTTTCCCAATTTTTAAATATTAAATTAACTCAATTGATTTCCTTCATTTCATTATGAAATATTTTCTACCCCAGAGACCCCTCAGGGGGTGCAGGCCTTAGTTTAGCCCCCAAGGGCCTGTTACAGGCCTTTGGGGGCCCAAAAGGCCATCAAATGGTGTTTAATCCCGCCACAGGCACCCCTTCAAAAATTCAAAAGGATGCAAACCTTTGCCTGGTGTGGGAAGGCACACCAAGAGGCTTTATTTTAGCACAGAAAGTGCTATAATGATGCCTATGAGGCCTGTTGGCATCATATTAGCAATTGTTTTGTGACAATCAAGCCTTTGGCCTTAATTGGAATGTGGTTGGTCATTTTTTTGGCGTGATTATAGCGTGTTCCTTAAAAAAAAAGCTGGAAGTAAATTTATCATTTTAAAGAAGAGGGCCTCAGAAGAGTCTAAAAGGCCTTCAAAAATCAAGATTTAGAAATTTTTCAACCAAAAAGGTCATAAATAAATCATAAGGTTGCATTTGGCAACCGCACACATGTATGTGTATGTGTTTTTGGGGGCGGAAGCAGCCCAAAAAACATACACCCTGGGGATTGTGACATACACCCCTGTTTGCCACTGTGTGTGCAACCCCAACCAACTCAACAAACTCACCTGCAAAGAGCTCAATTGCTCAATGTGAAAAACTCAAAGCATCCCTCCAGCAAGTAAATCCTGCCTCCACCTAAGCTCTGCCTCATCAAAAAGGACCCAATTCCTTTCAAATATCCACCATGCCCCCATCTATCATCATCTGTCCTCACCACCTCAAACAAAACGGCCAGTCAAAACATGAAAAACACCTTCAACAACTCTTAATTCACAGCCTCATGGCTGTGAATGTAACAAATCTATAAACTCCAACAGTGATGAAGCAGCCAACTTCCAGGATTCCAAAGAACATATCCTCCCTTTCTGGATCTCAATGGATTCAAGAAATGATTGAAAATGAAGATCCCCTACCAATTTATGAAAAATTCGGAATGAACAAAGAATTTTTTCTATCA
The DNA here is from genome assembly GCA_025617555.3 of Puccinia polysora. Taxonomy (NCBI): domain Eukaryota; kingdom Fungi; phylum Basidiomycota; class Pucciniomycetes; order Pucciniales; family Pucciniaceae; genus Puccinia; species Puccinia polysora. The sequence goes on along the minus strand of CM062635.1, from coordinate 30,009,568 downwards.
ATTTTAAAATTACTAGTAGAAAAAAATGTAATCACCCCTCTAGATATGTTTCCCTCTTAAAGAAACTTGGAATTATTCTTTATTTTTTTGGTGACTGGAAATTCAAATAGAAAACTTCAGCAAATATTCCAAACATCAGCCTCCACCATCTCAATTTAAGATTATTTGTTCAATTTTTTTCTATTAAATCTTATCATTTCTTATCATAATAAAAAGATTTCAATCTTTTTATATGAATTCAAATCATTTTTAATAAAAAAAAATTTGTTAACCATTCTTCACTGATTTGAAATTTTTAGAATAATAAAAAAATTTTTCACCAACCTGGTCTCCCAACAAGAATTAATTGAAAAATTTATTGCACTTCCCATGGAGAACACTCAATTTTCCCAGTTCATCACAGAAAATACCAAATTAAAATCATTTTTCAAAGAATGTATTGGGGAAATCAATGGCACTCACATTCCAATTGTGGTTCCAGCTTCAAAAAGACACACCTTCATAGACTGCAAAGGAAATTTTTCACAAAATGTCTTGGAAGCTTGCAATTTTGAAATGGAACTCTACTATGTTCTAGCTGGATGGGAAGGAAGTGTTTCAGACGGAAGAATTTGGCAAATTTCAAGAGAAAGCTCACTCAAAATACCTGAAGGCAAACAATTTTTGGGGGATTCTGGTTTTTCTTTGCGTGATACTTGTCTGGTTCCATACAGAGGATGAGGTATCATCTGAAAGATTGGAATCATGTTGGAAACAATTCAGTTTTTTTTTCTTATCATTATTTTTTTTGTAATCTTTTTTTGGTTCTCAATTTTAGTGTTAATTTTCATTCAATTTTAATTTTCTTTTAGACCCAAAAAAGAAGAATAGCTATTCAACCTGCGCCATTCTTCTGTAATTAATGTGAATGAGAGGATCTTTGGTGCCATCAAAAGGAAATTCAAGTTTATGGCCCTAGGAAGTGAATATCCACCTGAGTTACAATCAAAAATTATCACTTGTATGATGCTCTTCCAAAATTTCATCAATAAAACTGGCCCAGAATTACCAGAAGATGAAGACCCTCTAGAAGATCAATCTTTTGAGCCAATGACTCAAGAGCCAATTACCCAATATAATTTACCTCAAGAAAATGAAGGATTTAGTTCAGGATTATCAAATGCAGAAACCAAGAGGGCATCCAAAAAGAGAGATGCCATTGCATAAAAAATGTGGAAAAGTTACAAAAAACATTTAAATTATGTTACTGTTTGATATATATTTTATGACTCAATATTACCCATTTAATTATTCCTCAAATTTTCCAAAAAAATGAAATGACTCAAATTATTCTTCATTGATCAATATTAAATAGAAATTAAAAATTATTTTCTTACCCAATATTACTCAGTAATTTATGAACTTTCTGAATTTTGAATTTTCTTACTCCAAATCACTCAGTCATTTCTGATATTTATACCACATGTTAAATCACACTTAATTTGCAAATGATTATAGCTCATATAAACTTAACAAAAAAGAACCCCCCCTAAAAAAATAACCAAAATAACCTCAAAAAAAAAAAAACCAAAAAGACAAGGAAAAAATTCTCTTTGAAAAAAACCCATTTTATTTCAGAAGAAAAAAAATTTAAAAAAACCCCATTTTATTTCAGAAGAAAAAAAATTGGGGTTTTTTGATTTTTTTTTTTTAAAAAAGGGAATAGAACCCCCCCAAAAAAATTGAAATCACCTCAAAAAAAAAGAAACACCAAAAATAAATCAAAAAAAGGAAAAGATTCTCTTCAAAAAAAAAAAAAAATTATTTGAGAAGAAAGAAAAATCCAGGTTTTAATTTATTTTTCAAAAAAGAAAATAAACAGAACCAAACAATTTAATTTGAAGAAAAAAAAATCATTAATTTTTGAGATCAAATTCCCTGAACCACCCGCTTTGAAGATCAGGGGCCAAGGCTAGGTAAACCTTGGCCAAGTCTTGATTCATGGAAAATGCCTTGCTGGCACCCATCACCTTGCGCGGTGTTAAGCTTGAATCATTTTGGAGTGCCTGGATTGCATTGGACAATCCCCTCAAGCCAGAAAATTCTTTTTGGATTTATTTGAGGGTGCTGTTGATCATCTGGGTTTTGTTGGCCATCTCCTGGTGAGTGCTTTTTACCTAACCAATTGCCCTTGAGTGTTTACAAATGAACCTTAATTGTCAGATTTCTGCGGGCTCCCCTGCAATTGACTTGTTCCATTGGCCAAAAATTGGCTTGAGGAAATCAAAGAGTTTAAGGAGGTGGTACTTGAAAACCACGTGGCTTACCTTCCATCCAGGAACAATGCCATTGTATTGTATAGGGGGAATGGAGTACCCCTTGATTTAACAAGCCTCTTGGTGCGCTTGGACTATTAAAAAAAAAGCTCAAATCATTGAAGTAAGTTTTTTTTTTTTAAAAAAAACATTAGTTTGTTCCAGATGGGCCCATTGCTCAATTGGAAGCTCAATTGTTTGATTGACTTCATCCAGCCTGGACCCACTAAGGTTGTGTAGTTGCTTGACCTTTCCGTACTGGGCCTTGAGGACGTTGAAGTTTGATTGGCATGCTGATCCTTTCTTGGTGCCTTCAAGGTCCTTTGCAATTACCCTCCAGCCGGAATCCTTGCAACCATTCAGGCTGCTTGGATGGAAGTTTTTTTCCTTTGTGTAAGCTTGCAGGCGGTTGTGGTTTTTTGAGGGATTCCGCTTAAATTGGGATACCTTTGGTGTTGGTGGTGGCAAATTATTTTGTTCCAGATGGGCCAATTGCTCAATTGGAAGCTCAATTGTCTGATTGACTTGATCCCGCCTGGCCCCACTAAGGTTGCTTATTTGCTTGAACTTGAAGACATTGAAGCGTGATTGAAATGCTGATCCATTCCTGGTCTTTGTTCCTGGTTCCTTGGTCCCTTCAAGGCCCTTTGCAATTGCCCTCCAGCCAGAATCCTTGCAACCATTCAGGATGCTTGGATGGAGGTTTTGTTGCTTTGTGTAAGCTTGCAGGAGGTTGTGGCTGTTTGAGGGATTCCACTTCAATTTGGATAACTTTGGCATTGGTGGTGGCAGTTGGGTTTGGGGAGGTGGTAGGGTTGAAGGTGGAGGATCCATTTTAGGCCCAAAAAAAATTGAAAAAAATAAAAAAAATGACAAAACAAAAACAGTAACAAGAGAAAAAACAACTTGAGGAAAAAAGATACTTATGAAAATAGGGTTGGGGGGGGGCTGGTTGGGTTGAAGGGGGAGGATCCATCCTATGAAGAAGGGGATTGATCAATGGATGATTATTAAAGGGAAAAAAATGGAGAAAATAAAAAGATTGACAACAAGGGGAAAAAAAAAGTACAAAAATATTGGGTGGTGGGGGGATAGTAAAGGGCAAGCAAGGGGGAAAGATGGAGCCAACCTATGAATAAAGGGGTCAATCAATGTTTATTGGAAAAAAAAATTGAGTAAAAAAGAAAAGAGATTTACTTACAATGAGAGGAAAATAAAATTGAGAAAAAAAATTCTTATATCAATCTTGGGTGGTGGGGGTGGTGGGGGGACGGTGAAGGGCACGCAAGGGGGAGAGATACAGGGTTGACCCTGTATGTATGGCCCCACCAGAAACGGGGCAGCAGCATACAGTGCACCTTGCAAAGCACAATGACACATACACTTTGCCAAACCACCCTGTATGTCACATCTGCAAAATATGGGGTGTTCCCTTTTATGGCGCAGGGGCACAAGAGACACCCTGGTTTCCAAACAGAGCCTAAAAATTTGGTAAATGCAAGGGATGCATGTAAATGCAAGGGATGTGTGCATGAAAATAATGTTAGATATTTTACCAACCAGAGAATTTCCCTCAGCTTCAGTACAACCCAGAAGTATTATATACATAAAAATGACTCAGAAGCCTGAGATAAGTCTATGTTTTGAATTATTCTCCACGAATTCAGCAATAAAAGAAATGCAACAGCTTACAGAATCAGGGATGCATGAATGCTGAGCCTTTTTTGTCTATAAGAAAACAGAAAATTTTTCTCAGGTACCTGCACCTACCTGTAGCATACCTGAAACTAGAGAGTATCTGGACCTCCCCCAGGGGAACCCTGAGAATCCCCTGAGGAATATTTTTTTTATAAAAGGGGACCTCTTTTGACCTATCCATGTTGTCCCCACAGGGAATCTAAAAATTCCACCAAATCACATACCCAGTAAAAAATTTTCAGAAAAAAATATATAAGGAAACAGGAAATAAATAATAAGCTATATCCCTTAAGATTTAAGAATTTGAAGTAACTTGAAGTTTTGTTGAATATTTCTCTTGAAAAAGATCTTTATTATTCAGCACCTATTATTGAAAAAACAAAAACCCTTATTTTCAAATAAATAACCTTATATAAGAGGAAGAGCACCAAAAAACCACAAAAAAATCTTTTTCTGCAAAAATCCATACTTATGTCCTCTTCCTGTTTAAATAATTTAATAAAACTTTAAAAAAATTTTTGATTGGAAAAATAATCAAGAAAAGTCAAAAATTGTTGATTAATAAACTGGTGAACTCTTTCCAATAATTCATAAAATTGGTAAACAAGCTTCCAAAAGCCTTTGAATCTCAGATTAATGATTAATCTGGGTCTCAAAAGAGACAAATTTTAATTCTCAAAGAAACTGACCTCTAATTTTTTTAAAAAAAATTCAGAATTATCATAGTTCTGAATTACAAGCAATTTGAAAACTCCTTAGTTTACTTCTATTACTTAATAAATGTTAGTTATACTTGATGAAATATTTGGCTCCTGATCATCAATTTCTGTTTTGGTTAATATTTCTAAAACCAGAAACTCTGGGCTAGGTTCAGTCCAGGTAAAAATGAGGAAAAAAATGGGCTCAGAGAAACAATGATGGAAATCTGGAATTAGTATGAGGAACAGGGCTTCATGTCAAGGCAGAGATGTTAATACAAGGAAATCTGACCAAAAGGTCTGGATGACTTTTGATGAGCTATTGGTCTATCTTGATCTTTCCTTGGGTCTGTCTGTCTGCTTAATTGTTTTTCTGGGTCCTTCTGTCTGTCTGGGTCTTTCTCTCAGTCCTTCTATCCCCTGGTGTTCTAGTCTGGTGGGGGTCCTGAATTTTGTATGGTTTTTCTTGATCTTCCTCTGAATCCTGTTTTCAACCTTGGTCTTAGTTTGGTCTTGGTCTGGTGGGGGTATCTGAGGTTGATTTTTTGAAAGATCCAAAGGAGTTTCTTGTCTTATCCTTCCATTTATTAATCTTCTTGGTCTGCTGTGATCTTTCCATTAAGCTTGATTGTGCCCTTGGTCTTTCCTACTGATCCTAGTGTCTGAATTTGGACTGTATGGATGGCTGGCGGTGTGGAAAAAAGAGGTGGATACCCCTACAAGCTGTCCTCAGATTTGGAAGTTATTGGTACCAAGCGTCTGTAAGAAGTGGAGCGTGCCTCCAACCAACAAAGAGAGAGAGAGAGAATGAGAATAAGGTCCTTCATTCCTTCCAAACCCAGTGTTCTGATTTATCATCCTCCCAATACAACCAGGAGTTGAGAGAAAGGTTTTAAGTCCTTCCTCTCAACCTTAACCTAGATACAAGCCCAACTATGACCCAAAAACTACAAGAAGGAAACTGAATGACAGAAACCCCTAAACCAACCTTATCCCTTCCTCCAACACTTTCCTGCCATTAATTCCTTCTTATGGCGTGCGCCGCGCCCTACTTGGAGCCCCTTGCTCCTGTCTGTATCTGCCTGACGGGCCGTCTTCAAATATCCATATTTTGCAAACAAGTCCCCGCTTATTCTTGAAAGTACCCCCCATTCCCCCCGTGTGACCCGCCACACTCAATGCTGAGCCAGAAGGGCTGCTACTGCTAAGCACGTGGCGGCTACTGCTGGGAAAATGCGCTCCTAAATGCTGAGACAGCTTGCAACCAATGTTGAGTGCACAGCCTGCAACACAGTTCCTGTTTTGTGGCTATAAAATGACACCACAGAAATCTGGCTGACTGAATGATTGATGTTTGAGCTGTCTGGCTTTCTGACTGACTGAATGTCTGGTGGTCTGGCTGGCTGACTGGCTTGCTTTCTAACTGGCTGACTGGCTGACTGGCTGGCAGGCAGAATTGGTGGAAATCTGACAGGCTGGTTGAGGGGCTGACTGCTGGCTGTCTTGCTTAGACTGGCTTGCTGATTGGGGCTGACTGGTCTGGGATTGATGGCTTTGTCTGCAGTGGCTGGCTGGCTCAATTGGTTTTGGCTGGATAGGTCTGATCTTGCTGGTTTGATCTAGGCTGGTTGCCTTGGTCTGGGTTGGCTGGCTTGGTCTGTTCTGGGTGGGCTGGCTGGACTATGCTGTCTGATCTTATCTTGCTGGCTGGCTAGGTCTGACTGGCTGGCTTGGTTGGGGTTTGGTGGCCAGGGGGCTGAATGGCTGGCTTAGCCTGGGACTGGTGGCCAGGGGCTGAATGGAAGTTTTGGTTTGGCTGGCTAGGTTTGGATTTCTGGTCCAGTCTGGATTATCTGACTCAATCTGGGCTGAATAGCTTGGTCTTGGCAGACAGGTTTTGTTTTGGTCCGGGTTGTTGGTTAGGGCTGGCTAGCTGGCTAGGGCTTTCTGGTCTGTGTCTTGGTTGGTCTTGAATGCCCATCTGTGTCTGGTCTGGGAAGCCAGGCTGTCTGGATCAGAAATGTAGTTGCAGGGGTGTCTGCCCCCCGTGACTACTCCAAGTCATCCCAATCAGGATAACTTGGTGGGGCTATGAGCTGGATGGTCTTGCTCTGTGCTGAGCAGGTGGCAACAGTCTGTTGGTTTCTTTTTTGCTACCAACTGGTGGTTTGCTTTTTTGATCCGCTTGGTGTGTGGTGGGGCTGGATGCTTGATAAATTGTCCTGGATTGATGATTCTTTCTGCAACAGTCTTCCAGTTACTTCTTGTTGGAAGCTGGAGGTTTTATCATTCCTGGATCAATGCAGTAGGATTGATGGATGATCCTTCTAGTCTGCAACCTCTACAATACCAAGAAACTTGCAGTCATTTAGCTACAGAGAGTGATAAAGATACTGGAATAATAATATTGAAAAGATAAATACTTAAAAAGCTCAAATAATAAATATGTTAAGAGCTTGTGCAAGGTTTACTTGGTTTGTTTAAAAAGGTTTTAAATGTTTTATAAAAAGAGGGGCCACAGTATTATACTAATGGGGATCTTTACAGACAGACAACCTCTCTTCAAGGGACCTTCTTGGGCAGTTTAAGAAACTTGAAATAAAGATGGGTGCCTTCTAAGGAAATATCCACTAATATGACTAGGCAAAACAGCACTCAGACCAATGCAGGAAGGGAACAACTCACTCTGAGAAATAATCCACAGAAATCCTGCAGAGATTCAGGAAAAGGGTTTCAGAGCAGATGGGGTTGATTGATTGACTATAATTTAATGAATCAGGTTGATTGGTTTGGGAAATAATAATAATACTGCAGACTAAGTAATAAATCGCTTGCTTATCTATTTATAAGAACTTGATCAACAATGAAACGGTTTCTGATTGATAATAATAAATTCCTGGTAAAACTGATGGGGAAAAATGAGTCAAAAGAGGTCTGTATAAATAACTTTTTGGGGTGATAAACAGCTTCTCAGGGAACATAGAGAAGGTTCTTCTCATGGGCTGAGGCTAGAAGGCTAGCTAGGGCAGGTTTTGCACATCAACTTGGTGCTGTCAATCAGCTGTTAATCTGTTAATTATTTCATTTTTATCATTCTACAATTATCCTGAATTTGTACTATTAATATTGAACTAAAGTGGGAAGATGTGGATATTCATTGATTGTCCATCCTCTACTGATCACCTAGGTAGTTTTTTGATAACTTTTGCGGCAAATCCTTGTAGTTTTTCATGGCCTTCAAAGATTAGGATCTGTCTGTGTTGTGGTAATCCTCAATATTTGATTTTAAATTTAAAATGATTTAAAATTAATTATTTAATAATTTTATGTAAGTTTTAAGTTTTTCAGACCATTTTTCATGTATATTTAAAACTATTACATATAACATGTAAGTCTCACTAGGTTGAAGCTCTTGTGAGCAGTACCTGTTGTCAGATCTGTCACAATGGATGCTGATGCGGGGATCAGTCCATTTAGATGTGCATGGGGTAGGATCTGCTGCCTTGTGGAAACAAGGACGGAGATACCCACTGAGTTGTCCCTAAGATGGAAAGTAAATGTTCCTAGCGTCTGTAAGGTTGAGGATGCCCCTTTTGAGAGGGAGAGAGAGTGGTTATCAAAGTTAAGAGATTTTTTTCCTTTCCTTCCGTGTTCCGTGTGGTATGATGCTCCCCCTCAACCCGGCGCTGAGAACAGCAGACTTTATATCTTCCCTCTCAACCCTAAACTAGGTACAAGTGCAATGAAAGCCCAACAACAAATGAGAAGAAAACCCAAGAAACAGAAACCTAGCCTAACCCTAACCCATAACCTTACTACCCCAATCCCTCAAGCCCGCCTGCCATTACGCACATCTGGTTTTTCCTTCTCATGACACAGCCCTCTGCCGCTCCCTACTTGGAGACCTATGTGCTTTCCTGTATTGGCCCCACTTGTATAACCACCACAATCACCCTTCTCTTACCTTCCCAAACTAACTGTCCCACAAACCTGGTTGGGCTGGCTCCATTCCTAGGTCTGTAACATCCAAGCAGGTTGCAAGCCCACCACATCTGCCAGCCTCCTGGATGCAAAGACCCTTGCTATCCTTTAGCTACCAGAGGTGATAGGATAAATAATAAATATATTATTTAATAAATGCAGCAAAAATCTGTAAAATACTTGGATAAAGCTTATTGCAAGGTTAATCGGTTTGGGTATGGTTTATTGTTATAAATCAACATAGATAAATTGATTATTAAATATTTTTATATAGGGGCCACAATCATATTGGGGATCTTTAAAACCTCTCTTCAGGGATTTCAGTATGAAAACACGTATTCCTGGTAACTACAGGCTCTTTAGTTTAAAGGATATTTTTCCCAAAGATAATATGTATATAAAATACATGGTGGAGTGGCAGGGCTTTGTAACCAAGCTGCCACAACAGAGAAAGGATAATAAAACTAACTGGTATTTTATTAAATCCTTTGGGTATCTGTTTGGGACATGCACTGATGGGTTAAACCTGTATAATGGGGTTATAAGGTTGTTCAGCAGTTTAAATTGATAAAAAGAGGTTGAGGAAGGATATTATTGATCAGGCTAAGCCATAAATGACTTACTTATCTCTTATAAGTATTTGATTACCTTGGCACGGTGTCTGGATAAAAATATAACTGGGTCTCTCTGCCCATCAATATCCTCAAAAGAGCTCTTTATTTATAGCTTTTGGAGTCCCAATATTGTCCTTCTGAGGGGTACAGGGGCTCAAAGGGACGGACACTGAGGCTCGCAGGGTAACCAGTGGTAGCCTTTCACGTTTCCTTGGTGCTGTAGCACGGGTAGCATTTAATTCCACACGGTATGGGAATTATTCTACTTGATAATTGATATTTGGACGTGTGAATAACACTAATCTGTTGCGTTTATGTATTATTTAATTAATTATCCTTACTAAATGTTCCCAGTAAGTTAATAAATATGTTAATAGAAATTACTACGGAAATTCTGATGTCAGGTGAGTTTTAATTACACATTAAATAATTGGAGTAAAGTCATGATATTGATTCTACTCCTTATTTTCAAATTTCAGTTGATTTAATAAAATAATTACTTAAAAATATAAGTCATGAGAATTCATGTAATATTTTGACATCATTAGTTTTATTCTTAGTATTTCACGAAGATATTGATGTCTATAAATTCTCATCATAGTATATTCAAGTATTTTAATATATTTTTAGAAGTTGTCATTGTCTTTTTTTCAACATTCTTTTGTTTATTTGATTTATTTTTGTTTATTTGATTTTTTTTTGTTTATTTGTTTTATTTTTGTATATTTTTTTATTTTTTTTATTTTTGTATATTTGTTTTATTGTTATTACTTTGACCGGTTGCTCTGTAAATAGTAGCAAGCTGAAATAGTCTGGTTGGAGTTGGAGGCAAAGTTGGCTCAGGGTGTGGTTGCACCACTACTCAGAGTTATTCCAATTGGGATAACTCCTAGCTGCATTGGTTGCAGAAGGCAACTACATGCAACTACATGAAGTTATCCCAATTGGGATAAATCATGAGTAGTTGTAATGTAGTTGTTCAATGCGGCTACCAAAAGGATTGCCTACATTCTGATTTTTTTTTGGTGAGATTTCAACAATACTGAATTTAACTTCAAGAAAATTCCAGGAATATATTTTATAAACTATAAATGATCCCTTTTGGCTCTCCAAAACACCATTCTTTTGGCATGCAGAGTGTGCAAACCAACAAATTTGGAATTTGTGAGCATAAATTCCAGTGAATGCTTCCAGACCTGCCAATTTTGGTGTGTGCATTTGTACATGCAAATTAGCTTGGTTTGTAAAAAATGACACAACATCCAAAACCACCAATTGTTAATTGTGGTTTTTGACACACCAATTTTAAACTAATGTTTTTGGTGTGTAGAAGATGACATGCCATGGGTTTCATCATTTTTGTGCACACCAGTGCTTTTGGTGTGTGCAAAAACACACACCAACATGCCATAATTCCTTGGTTTGTGCCATTTAACAAATAAATACAAGATTTACTGCATTCCAAAAGCCCCAGAATTACAAAATCACATACAAGCACTCACAGAATTTGATGATGTAATTCCAGGTTCAAGGCTTGAACTCACAACTGTGCTTGTGGGTATAAGTAATCAAAAATTTGCCTTGTAAACAGAAAGGCTGTTTTCTTGTCTCTTTCTCTCTCTCTCTCTCTCTCTCTCTCTCTCTCTCTCTCTCTCTCTCTCTCTCTCTCTCTCTCTCTCTCTCTGTGTGTGTGTGTGTGTGTGTGTGTGTGTGTGTGTGTGTGTGTGTGTGTGTGTGTGTGTGTGTGTGTGTGTGTGTGTGTGTGTGTGTGTGTGTGTGTGTGTGTGTGTGTGTGTGTGTGTGTGTGTGTGTGTGTGTGTGTGTGTGTGTGTGTGTGTGTGTGTGTGTGTGTGTGTGTGTGTGTGTGTGTGTGTGTGTGTGTGTGTGTGTGTGTGGGTTAGGTGGTTTTGAATTGCCTGCCCTTCTAGTACTATAGTAAGTCTGCACAATAATTTATTTAAATTAATTGCTGGTTTCTTTGAGACTTAAAATAGGTATCAGATCAGACCTATATTAATTACTTACTGTTATTTGTAGGATTTGTTGAAGAATGGACCAGATGTATTGTATTATTGGTTAGTGGTTGATCAGATATATTTGATCTCAACCAATATCCCAATATTAAAGGTTTCAAGGGTTTGTTGAGGGGATGGTTTGGGAGAGGACCCAAGGATAGGTTTACCCACAGGGGGCTGGCCAGGGGAAAGTTTGGTAGTTGCTTTTTGTTGTACTCTCTTTCTTTTTAAGGGTTATTTATTGATTGATAAGTGGTTCTTCTTTAATTTGGTGCTGAATATTTAGGTCACAGAAGAACCCTTATTCAAGCACCTGTTTTTTGGTTTAATTGGTTCAAGATAGGTTATAACTTGGTCTCTAATATCTTGTTTCTTTATAATTGGTTCACTTATAATATTTATCTGGGTAGGTACCACAGATGAATACTGATGGGATGATGGGCCAGATGGTTTAGGGTGAATGGGTGAATGATGATACAACTTGGATAGGGCAGAGAGGCCCTCCTTAAATAGAGAATTCCTTCCCCCAGGGGGTTCTTAAGGATTCCCCTGAGGGTTCTTGTTGTTCTGGTGAGCAACAGTGAGGTACAGTTACATGAGAAATTTCTTCTGGTTGGAAAAAGCTTGTACAGTTACATGAGGCATTTCTGCTTGTTCAAAAGGTTGTACAGGGGTTTCATTCATGCAAATCCCTGCGTAAACTGCTGTTTAGTGCAGATAAATATATTCCTGTGCAGTGCTGGTGGTTAGTTTGGTGCTACTTCATTCTACCTACATGTGTTTCTGTGCAATAAATGGTGGTTTTTTGGTGCTTCTTGCTTCTACCTTCATGTATTTCTATGCACTACTGGTGGTTTTTTTGGTGCTGAATGGTCTTGGCTGCCTGCATAAATTGCTGGGTAGCCTGTGGTGAGCTTTTACTGGTGGGTTGTTTGGTACTACATGGTCTTGGCTGCCTGCATAAATTGCTGGTTAGCCCTAGGGTGAAGTTTTACTGGTGTTTTGTTTGGTATCACATGCTTCTGACTGCATTAATTGCTGTGTGGTGCTGGGGTTGGGTTGGTGCTGGGGTTGGGTTGGTGCTGGTAATTTTTTTGGTTCTGGTTGAGACTGGTTCCAATTTCTCCTGCCTATACTGTTCCTGTATACTTCTGAACAGCCTTCTGTATGTGTATTTTCTTGTTTGTTTGGGTGAGGTGACAGGAGCTGAACTAGTTGAACTGCCTCCTGTATCTGTATTTCTGTATTCTGGCTGAGGTGACAGGGTTGGTGTATGGTCCTGGTGTTGAGGGTAAGCTGTTACTTTTCAGCTTGCTACTTGGACAGAGCAACCTGTCAAAGCAGATTTAAAACAGAAATAAAAATAATAAAATTATAAGGAGTGAGAAATCCATGAATATTATTACAGAAATGGATTCCCCACCCAAAATTAAGTAGGGTCACTAACTGACCCCACCCTTGAATTCTAACTCCTTACATTTTCAAATAATTATTAAAAAAAATAGACCACAACACCACCATGTCACCTTTTGGAAATTTTAACAATTCACACATTATGCCATGTATAGGTTTCACACCTAAAATTCAGTCAAAATTGAGGTGTTGTGTATATTTTAGGAGTTACAGGTGGATTTGTGTTGTGTCACAATTCCCGCGCGCAGCCCCGCATTCATACAGTAAGGGTACACGCGCCTGACACTAAATATGTAGGCGCACGTCAAAAGGCCCGCATGCAAAATGACTGGATGGCTGCAGGCAAACAGATTCCTGCACGCAGCTGTCAACCCTGCGGCGTCAACAGAAATTGCACTAAGCCTGACAGCCAGGTACGGCAGGAACATGCTACAACCTGCATGCATACATCATGTATATGTAACAACTTGACTGCCGGACAGAGGGATGTCTGAAACCTAAGAATATTGAATAAAAAATATATGAAAATCAAAATATAAAGCAAATAAATTGTGGGAAACAATAATGAAGGTTGTCACGTAAATGAGATTGCCAAATCTTCATGAACCACAAAACACAACAAGGAGTTAACCTAAAAACTATTAAAAATTCCCAAAGTGTGCAGAAAATGCCGTAGAATCTACTAATACCCACTTCTACCCATGTAACCCAAAAGAAGTTCATACAAAATGAGGAAATATGTCTGAATCATAAAAATAACAAATTAACACTTAAACACCTTCTGACAATTATTTCACAAAGAAATATGACATAGACAAGGCTAGCAGATTGAAAGCACCAGAAATACGTGCCAAACTAGCCCTGACCTGCCTGCTAGCCTCAGCATCCAAGCACAACCCTCTCTACCTGCCCTGAGAAGGTCTTATTACCCAAAAGGGTATATAAACAACCCTTTATTTAAATGATTCAATACACAGTAATTCTTAAGTATCAATCCAGACCCCTTGCCATCCATGATCAAGTGTTTATTCAAGATAAACAAGTGATATATGGCTATAGTCTGATAGTATTATTAATAATTCTGACCCCAACATTGATTCCGTGAAGAATATCAGCAAATAACCCCAATAATTGTCCTGAGACCCTTTCATACTGTAAATCTCTGCAAGCCTGCCGGAGTAAGTACTTGAAATAGTAATTTTTCTCCTCCTTGCAACCCAGGCATAAGTGCTGTAAGACAGCCAGTCCACCCATCCCCTTGAGTTAGTCTTTGTGAGAAATCATTTAAGACCTCATTATACCAAGGTCTTGACACGGTTCAAAAGCACCCCTTAAAGAGAGGTTGTTATTCAATAAAGATCCCCAGTTTTCACAAACTGTGGCCCCTCTTAAAAAACATATTTAAACAAATTTAATCCAACCAAACCAACCAAACTTTGCACTTGCTTTTAAATCAATTATTTAAGCATTTTACCGTAGTCTTCTTGGAATTATTATTCCAACACCAATATCACTTGCTGTAGCTAAAGGAAGGCAAATTTCCTGGCATCAGGAAGCTGAAATTACTCTTATGTACTTGAGGGTTTCCAAGGTATGTCTTTATGCCTTCCACAGAGCTGTTACACCTGGTTGGGGATGAGTTTGCCACAGTTGAAGGTTTCTTGGGCTGTATCTTCTAATCCATGAGGGATAGAGGGGTACTTTTGCTGAGTGAATATAGGTTATTTTTGATGTAGAATTCATTTCTGGGGTTAATTTGAGATTTTGAGCTGTTTTTGTACTATAAACGTGAGTCTGATGGCTATAGGACAGTTTTTATCTACCAGAACAGCCAGCCACAACCCATTGGCATTGGGAAAAAAAATTAAAAGACAAGAAATAAAAACAAATAAAAAAAATAAAAAATTTAACAAACAAAGCAAAAAAACTAAAAAAAGGAAAGAAATTGAAAAAATTGAAAAAAGCAAATTAAATGGAAATAAATTTTCTCACAAATTGCGCATCCCCCAGGGGGTTGTGAAACCCCAATTTCAACCCTCTAAGAGTCAAAAATCCCCACTTGCAACTTGAAAAGGGTTGAAATTGGGGATTTGAAAACCCCCAGGGGATGCGCAAGTTGTGAGAAACTTTTATTGCTCCTTGTGGAGTTGTAATTTGCCATTCACAACCCATGTGGTCGTGAAATTCATGCTTGCTTTAAACCCTTGGGCCGTTAATTAAAAATTACCCATAAAAAATAATCAAAAAAACACAAACAATACCAATGAGAAAATTGATGAGAAAATGAACTAAAGCAGAAAGAATTCTGAAAAATACAAAATAAAATCTAATTTTGAATTTTTCCTTTGATAAAAATATTATAAAAATTCAATTATTTTTACAAAAAGCCCATTTAAGCTAGATCCTTCTTAAGCAGGAAAAGAAACATCAGTAATTCAATAATGAAATACTATAAGCCTCTTCTTTTTGTTGGGAATGCCTTGCCCATGGTTTTCAAAACTGAGCCATTTTGACACTGACTTTTTTAACTTCATTTAGGAAAAATTGATGCTTAAAATATTTTTATTTGTGTAATTTGAATCCACATTGGATTTGGATATAATTTTTTTCTATCTTTGATGAAAAAGAAATGGATGGATGCATTACTTCTTTCCCCAAAAATTTTCAATTTTTGCCTGTTCTTATTTTTTCTTGTAAAGTTCTTGTATTTCTGCTTTCAGTGGTAGTAACTGATCCAAAATGATAATAATAATAGTAATAATAAATAAAAAATTTTGAATGATAAGTCTTCAATCGGAATACAATTAATCACTCCCCAAATGGTCATGATACTAATTTCATAATCAAGTTGACAGACACCATGGGGCAGATTAAACATAGAAAAAAAGTTTGAATGCACTGAATCAATTGCCAATTGGAAATGATCATGATTTTATAATCAATTAATCACACATAATTGGGTAGATTAAGCATTGGTAAACAAGGAAAATGGTAGAAATAGTTCAAATATCTTTTTCAATTTTTCTTTCTTTTTTTTTTTTGGTAAACACATCAGCCTTCATACCATGGTAAATTGAAGATGATTCAGGCATAAAAAGCGTCTATGAGATGGAAGGATGGTAGGGAGAAGGAAAAGGAGTAAAAATGCATTTTTTAGGGAATTTCAATTTTTCAGAGCTTAGCTGGGGGGCAATGATGGCAGTGGCAAGAGGGAGGAGAATGGTGAGGAGTATGGCAGTGGTGATAATGGGGAGTATGTCAGTGGTGATATAGATGATGATGGTGTTGGATGAGATGACAATGATGATAATGGGCCCCAAAATATATCAACACCTCAAAAATTTCTAAACCTGTGCCTTTTGGAATTTTTTACAACTCAAGGAAGGTGCGTAAACCTTAAAACATTTTTCCAACATTCAAAAGACATGAATATTGACATCAGAGATTTAACCCACCTTTTAAATTTTTAAATATCTGCCTTGGATGTGAAAAAAAGCCTATTGAGGGAATTTCCAGTCCTTTTCAGGTTCAGAGGCTTCCTGGGGTGGGAAAACACTCCTTTTAAGCTTCAAATGGCTGCCTTGGGTGTGAAAAAGCACCTTTTAAGTTTCCAAGGAGAATTTGAGGTTGAAAAAACAACTTTGAGGATTTTTTGTGCCTAAGGAGGCATGTAAAAATGGAAATTGGGGTGCTAAAACAAGGCCTTGGAGAATTCAATTATGGATATCACATGAGATGATTTAACATGCAAAAATAAAATAATTATGGTTTTTTTGAAAGGAATTCAAATACAAGCTTGTATTTGAAAAAAAAAGCACTCCATTGAACATAAGAAAAAAAAAATCAATAAAAATTCAATTTCATTTCAAAAAAATGTGATATTTCAAGTGGGGATAAATAAATTTGTGCCAAACATGAAAAAAGTTAGTTTTACTTATCTCATGAGCAAAATTAAAATATGTTGAAATATTCCAACAAAACCTTCATCAATTACAGAGACAATTATAAAAAATATCAAAAAAATATTTCTTAGTTACTGATGGAATTTGAATAACTTTGTACCAGAAACAAAAAAAAATGTAAAAATCAAATATCACCATTATATGAGGTTTATAAAGAATTTATCAAATATTTTTTCAAAGGGAGATAATAAATACATGACTCCCAGTCCTGTGGGAGTTTTGTAGGTCCCTACACCGCCCATTCAACCCATGGGGGACCATACACGGTTCTGCGCGGCCCCTGTTGCCACCAGCCAGCAAAGAAGACTGGATCAAGGCAACCTGACCACCCTCCCACCAACAACAAGGGGTGATCTCCCCCCCCTTTACCAAGTGGGAGGAGCAACAAGCTGAGGACTATCTTACCATCAACTAGACCATCTGTTGTTACCAACACCCTGGGGGCATCAACCTCCAGGGCCCTGGTTGGGGGATTTGACTGCCCCCTCCAGGGAATTGACAGAAAGGAGGGGGGAGGCATGTCTGCTGGTTACCCCCCCCATTTGAGGATGAGAACAGACCAAGGTGATTCCTGGGTCCCACAAATTTTTATTGGTTTTTTTTAGTTTTTTATTCTTTTATTCTTTTATTTATTTTTGACCTTTTATTTTTATTTTTTATTTTCATTTTTCATTTTTATTTTTTATTTTTATTTTTTATTTTTTATTTTTGGCCAAAAATGGTTTGTAGTCGTGTGGAACGCTACACAACTAAATCCAAGATGTGTACAACTCAAAACAACTTGAATGTAGTTGTGTGTGGTGCCAAACAACTAAAAACCATTGCTTGGGGGTAACACGACTCAATCAAGTTGTGTAGAGGCCACACAACTTGACAAGAGCTGTGTAGCGTGCCTGACGGGCCATTTGAGTTGTGTACATGACTCAAATGGGTTGTGAATTTGACATGAACCTTTTTAAAAAAACAAATTCATTAATTGAAAGAATTATAATAAAAAGGGAACTATTTTTTTCATGCCCCCAATCCTTATTTTTGTGCATTTTCAATGTACCCACAACATTCCCCATCTGTGCAGTTTTCCTTAAATTTGCATAGTTTTGTGAAGTTTCAAAAAAAAAAATTCCAATGAATAGGGGGGCATTTAAAACCTCTCTTATAGTTGTTTTAGAATTTGGGGTCCATTTAAAGGCATTAAAAATCAGGTTCAAAAAATTGAAAAAGGAAATATTCTGTCACAAATTTTCGCACTTTTTTTTAATAATTTCTTTCTGATTATTTTCAAAAATCTGAAGAGACAAAAACTTCTCAAATATAACAGGGGATACAATTAAGACTTTTGAAGATTTTTAGTACTTCATTTTACTGCCAAGAATATGGGATAAACATAAAAAGAAAGATGTTCCATTCAACTTTTTTTTCATTATCTTCCCAAAGAATTTTCAAATTTTTCAGCTGGAAGTCTTTTAGTGGGAATTGGAAAGGGCACAAAAGAACAATTTGGGAACTTTCAGGATCAATTATTCACCTCCAATTAGTTGATGCAACTACAAAAATAACAGGAAATTTCTATTTTGGGTTTCATTTTGGGGCCATTTCTGACACTATTTTGATTTTTTTTTATTTTTCAAAATTCTCCAATATTTTCAATTATTTTGGAAAATTTTAAGCACATAGTTCATTTCTTCAATAATTCTAAACAATGGCGATCTCCCCAATTAGATAAACTTTGGAAGGCTTTTTCTAGCAAGGAATCACAAAAATTGGAGTATTTGATTCATAATAACCTAGAACTTGGTTTAAAAATTTTTGTTTCCTCCTACAAAGTCTTGAAATCAAAGATGAAAATTAGTAAAAATTTATATTGATTGATTGATTTGTTTGTTTTTTTGCTGAATTTTTCATATTTGTTTTTCTGTTGATAATTGAATAAATGATTTAGAGAAAAAAGGACCACTTTTGTATTTCTGAATTATGAACTTTTTGGGCAAAAAAAAACCTAAAAAAACATTCTCAGATAATTTCATTTTGTTATTTCCAATTCTCACTAAAACAATGCCAGCTCAAAAACTGGAAAATGCTTTAGAAATATAAGGGAAAAAAATTTGAAAAGAATTTCTTTCTTTTTATGTTACCCCATTGTCTTGTGGGAAAATAAAGTACTAAAAATCTTCAAAAATCATATTTTAATTGCATTTTAAATTTGAAAATTCCTCTTTCTTCAGATTTTCCAAAATGATAAGAAATAAATTATTATTCAAAAAATTGAAAACAATTGTGATATAATATTTTATTTTATTTTAATTTTTTAACCTAATTTTGAAGGCATTTAAATGGACCAAAAATTCTCAAAAATTTATTTAAAGTGGTTTAAGATGCCCCCCTGAGAATTTTTTTTTCAAAAATTCACAAAATGGCACAAATTTAAGGAAAAATGAAAATGCACAAATTTAAGGAAAAATGAAAAGTTATGGGATGTTGTGGGGACATTGAAACAATTCAAAAATAAGGATTGGGGGGATGAAAAAAAATAATGCCCTAATAAAAAATTATTTATTTATTTTTTTTGCATATAAATTATTAGGGTGTATCAGAGTTAAGCAAACCCGCCATTTTTTAATGGCGGGTTTCAACCCAAATCTGCCATCTCAAACCCACCATTAAAAGTAAAAAGACAAACTTATTTAACATCATACATGTCAGAATTACCTGAAAATAAATGGGTTTTTTCAAAAATAAAGTATTCAAAGGCTTTCATTGCCTCAACCATGCATTATTTGACATAATCACCCCTGATTTCAACCTCTTACCTCATTGGAAAAATTATACCTCCAACATCATCCAAAAAATTTGATTCATTGCTCTCATCTATTCATTGCTGTCCTCATTGCTTCATAACTCTCATCACTTTATTGCTTTCATCACATTCTAACTCTCATCACTTCATACCTTCATACCTCTTTCTCTTTTCAAATGGCCCCTCAGCAACCCCCCCCGCCCTGCAAGTCCATTCACAAATCCAATGGACCAAAGCAAACATGCCCAAGAAACTCCACATCAAACAATACTCCCCCATCAGCTTCCAAAGGCTCAAATCAGCTCAAGAGAGATGATCACATCATCCTGGTAAACTGGCTCAAAATTCCCTCTAACTATGATGCTTGCTTTGGATCCAACAACAAAACATGAGTTTTCCAACCTCCAACCTCTAAGGTTAATGGTTATCTCCTGATGGCCAATGAACTGAAGAATAAAAAAAAAGTTAGTCTGGATCTTTCATCCAAAAAGATGAGGGATCAATTCATGAAAAATCATGCCAAGCATAAAAAGGCCCACTCAATGTCAATCTCTACCAGCTTTGGAATCACCAACTTGGATAAAGCCAAGGGAATCAACTCTGTGGTTGATAAGTTGGACTCCATTTTTCCTTTTGATACTAAAATGGATAAAATCTTTGGAAAGAAGGCCAAAATCACCCCTCTAGCTGCTTTTGAAGCCCAAAAATCCAATTCAGTAGATGCTGAGGACTTGGCTGGGGATGCTCAGCCTAGCAATGATGATCCCAAAAAAACCCATGAGTGGCCCCAATCCAATGTGGAGGAGGATATTCCAAGAAAAACAGCTCCAATAATGTCTAAATCAACATTGATAAATGATTCAAACCCTTCCTTGGACCACTCACTTCCTTCTTTGGATTGCTCTCTTCCTGGGGTGGAAGAAATCAACAACTTGGCCAATGAGGAGCAAGTTATCCTACTATCTCCATTACAATCAAAATTTGTTCAAGCAAGGAAGCCAGTTCTTTTCTTTTCTTTCCAGTTAATCCTGAATGATTTCAGATTGTAAAAAAACAGCAACATCCATTTCTGAATGGCCAAGCACTCAAGCCAATGGGGCCTCCCACACTGCCTTCAAATGAGAGTGATGATGTTCCCACAAAAACACCCTCTATAAAGTGATAGAAAAAGGCCTCCAATTCCATCAACATCAACCCCAATAGCCATCAAAAGAGGCAAAACACTTCCAATTTTTCTGTCTTTGAAGATATCACAGAGAAGCAAGATTAAAGTATGTGAATTGATTGAATCTCCTTGCTTTCAAAATCAAGCTCATTCCTATTCCCCTCCAAAAAACAGTTAAATCACAAATTGAATCTGAAAAACTTGAATTTAAAAAGGAGACGCAGGATTTTCAACTGGCTATTGATTTTCAAAAGCAACCCCAAGATCTTGAGGGACCAACAGTGTTGAATTTTTTTTGGATTGGTGAAGGAACTTTGTGACCGAGTTTATTTCCTTCTTCTATTTCTCAGACAGTTTATTCAAAGGGAAAAAATTTGATTATTGCAACCAGAGACTCATGATTGCATTTACTGTGAACAAATAATTTTCCAGAGGAGAAGAAATGGAAACTTTTTATCTTCTGTGTGGCCTGTTCAAACTCTTCAGGGAAGGCTTTTTGACAGTTGTATTTTTTCAGCAGTGATGGAAGGATACAGATCCAAAGGCCATATTTTTTCTCAGACCACACAACCTGTTCATTGATCCCTCCCTCTTTTATTTCCAAAGATATTTCAGAATCTTGGTATTGAGACCTCTTTTTCTGAAAAGCCCTATTCTTCCCACCTCTCTGTATGCTTATTGAATCATTTCCTCCCATCAAAAGCCTTCAATTGGGGTGAGGGTCAAGAAAGGATTCAAGTGATTGAGTAGCATTTGGAGTTTGGTGGGAGAATAATTGGACAGCAGGAAAAGCAGTGGTTTTAGATGGAGCAAGGGGTGGAAAGAAATGTTGCATTGCATGGAATCAAAAAAAAAAACCAAAAAAAAATTCATTTGTCAGCTATAATTGAGGTAGATGATCAACAAACATAATGGCCAATCTTCACCCCAAAAAAACTAAAAAAAAGATAAAATAAAGGGTCAGCCAGATATTTTAATCATCCAGGAGGAGGAAGAGGAGGAGGAGGAGGAGGGGCAGGGGTTCAGCATTGTGTTTCATGACAATTGATTGCTAATTGATCAATAAATCAATCAGGAGGAGGGGGAGGGGGGGGGGCTGACCTGGGGAAGGGTGATGGGTGATTGGCAATGGAGGAGCAAGGAAGGGGGGGATGGCCTGAGGAGGAGGAGGGGAAGGAGGTCATTGTGGTCGTTCATGAAAATTGATTGCTAATAAATTGATCAATTGATCAGGAGGAGGAGGAGGGGGAGGGCTGACCTGGGGCAGGGTGATGGTGATCAGAGATGGAGGAGAAAGGAAGGGGGGGAGGGCCTGAGGAGGAGGAGGGGCAGGGGGTCAGCGTTGTGGTTCATGAAAATTGGTCAGTAATTGATTGGTTGATTGTTAATTGATCAATCAATCAGGAGGAGAAGGAGGAAGGGGCGTAGCTTACCAGGACCAGGTTTCCAAGCACCAAACAAGCGACCAAGCACAACAAAAGGAGGAGGGGGGATGGCCTAAAGCAGAAGGAGGATAGAGGAGTTTAGCAAGATGAGGAGGAGGAGGAGGAGGGGGGGGGGTGCTGACCTGGGGCAGGGTGCTGAGCAAAGAATGAGAAATTGAGGTGGAGGTGGATGGTGAGGTGAAAGTGGTCAGTGAGGGGGTTTGGTGAGGAGGAGGAAGAAATGGACTTGTTGGTTTGGTTGGTTTTGTGAGGGTGAGGAAGGAGTGGACCGGTGTTGTGGTGGGGTGAGGTATAAGGTGGAGTTATGTGTTGTTTTATCTAAGTCCACCAAAAAAAAAACCAAGTCAGCCTAGGATTCTTGGTTGCACAAAAAAAAATACTGTCATTTTTTTACCTATTTAAAAATCATATGCTACTCATCAAAGTGAGCAAGTGTGAGGGGTAAAATCTGCTCTCAGATGGAAGAAAATGAGGGAAAAGATGAGACAGTGATGACATGAGGAGGATTGGGAATACTGTATTCAAATATGTTTTCCTATTCATCTTTTATGTTTGCCTGAAGGTTGCAAAGGATTACAAAAGTGATAATCCAGTTGATGAGGATCTTCATTTCTTGGGAATTTTGAAGCTGGTTTTGCATTTCCCTTAAGTTGGCCCATCTTCCTTTCAGGAATACTATGGCATGCTCAATGAAAAATTGTGATTGGGAAAGGTTATAGTTGAAATCATTTTTGGCTTGATCATTGGATGAAACATTACAGTATGCTGGAACCACATATTTCCCTCTAGCATAAGATGAATCATTCAGAAGGTATTGATCTTTCCCAAAATAGTTCTCTTGTCGTTGGGCAATACACATCCAATTGAAAACATACAAATTGTGACAAGAACCTGGAAGGCCAGAATGGAGGGATATGGAATTCTTGTTGTTATCACAAAAAATTTGTAGTGCCACAGAGTATCTATACAAAAATATAAAACATATTTGGTCAGTGTGTTATCAAAGGCTTGAGAGAAGAAATGAATCAAGTGCATTTTTTTCTGATCAAAATAGTGGTTGCCATACAGCCGTTTACTTTTTGACTCAAGGGGATAGTGGTTCCATCAAAAAAAAATGCAACAAGGAAAGCATTCAGTCTCAATTACTTGAGATATCTCCTTGTGTTCTTCTTTGGTGGTCCAAGAAAAGAATGAGAAATAGAAATATAGGATAGAAATAATGGCTTGTAAACTGGCTGCTATTCAGAACCAACTGACTCAAGCCTCAAATAATAAAAAATATATATAATAAAAATAAAAAAATTATGGAAATAATAATTTATACTGAAAATGAGATAAAACACCCTTAAGTAGTAAGAAAATTATGAATATTATTGCAGAAATTGATTCCTGGCACCAATTCAAGTAGGGTCACCCGTTGGCACCACCCCCCATTTCCTTCTCCTTCAGGTAGAACCATCACATACCTGTGTACCCCACCCATAACATCCACAGGTATGGGTTTCTGACCAAAAATTTGGTCAGAATCTCATAATTATGTTTAGTTTTGGAGTTATGGATTGAAACATGTTTTTTACATAACCCCATGCGCAGCCACAGACCCTCTGAAACAGCACAATCAAGCTACAGAATGCGCCAGCTCTGCAAGCAGTTGAGCAAATACCTTGCCTGAGCCTGAGGTAGTTGCTAAAAGGCAACTACCGCACAAGACAGTTGCTACCAACCAACCCACAGTTATTCAAGCAACTACCACACAAGGTAGTTGCTATCAACCAGCCTGTGGGTATTTGAGCAACTACCACATGTGGTGGTCACTGCCAGTTTCCAGCCCCGCAAGTAGTCAACTGACTACCTTGCACAGGATCCTGGAAACCAACTGGGCTGTTGCCCCAGGTTGCCCATCAGCTCCCAGAGACTCCACCATCTCCCAAGTCAGAAATGGGGCTGTGGGGTACCTCACATACACCACACAGCCCTGTTCCACACCAGATGGGGCACAAAGAGCACCACCATGTGGTGGGGAATAGTATGAAAGGGCCTAAATAAACAAAAAATCCCAAAAAATGGGTGTTGCACCCTTTTTGGAACTATACCAAAGGTTGTCAGGGCCCCTGTAATGGGACCTGTACTGAGGATTTGGACCCCAAAAGAGTGCAAAGTAATTACAGTAGCACCCTGAAAGTGTACACTGAGGATACACAGAGGCCTTGCTTTGTGCTAACTGGCTCACAAGATACCAGGTACCTATACAACCTCCTCTGTACCTTATACAAAGAAGACTGTACATAAATAGTCACAACCAGGGGATTACTGCCTGATTAAGTGAATTTAATTACACCAATATGGAAAGGAGAGCCTCAGACTCAAATTCATTCTTCAAAATAACGTCCCCAAAGCATGTGTTCAAGCCCCTGGCCTCTGGAAGCATGGATTATATTTAAAAATATTAATTGAATATTACCTCTTTGGCCAATACAGAAAGGTCATCAAGGGTACAGAAACATGTATCAAGCCCCAAGTATGATGACATAGGGCTTTCCATACTGCTTTAGTGGCTAATGCAGGTCCAAAAAAACACCCTGATTATGCCTTGGCCTCAGAACTAGCCTGGCTCACCCTCCTTTGGCTGGTAAAAAGACTGCACCATGAGGGGACCCAAACAATATAAATCAGAGCCCCTCCCCCAGCCATTTCTAGCTCATTCATAACAGTCATATAGTCATTATTGCTTTTTGTATTTTTTTCCTCAAGAAATAAAACTCTTATAAGAAATAAGTGTGTAATCCTGGACCACTTTCTGATAAAATGATAGACCAAAACTCTTGAACCCTTATTTTTTGGCCAAATAAACATCTAACCGTTAAGCCTGCCCCAGTACCAACTTCCAGCACCCTGAATCCTTTCATATTTGCCCATCAATCAAAAATAACTCCGGATCTAGACATAGTAAGTGATACTGCTGACTTATACCCTTTTTGAAGGTTTTTGAAAAACCCAACAACCAAGGAAATTATCCATACCCTTCTTGAATGGAGTCCTTGTCAAACCCACAGGTAAAGAAATTGCTCCTATATTTTCCTAAAAGGACATATACCTGTGTTCCAGAGGTCTCAAAAACCTCATTAACGTCTTGGCCTCTCCCTTCAAATTTATTTTTATAAATATATAGATAAATTGGAACCTTTTAGCCAAAACATATCTCTGGAATATTTCTCTGTTGTTACTCCAAACTTTTCATGAGCTCTAGTAGCTAGAAGGAGCTAGGTCCTTGGCATCTAGTAGGCTGAAATGACTCTTTTGGTGTTTAATTCAATTTTTCCATAACCAACTGAAAACAGATTTTCTAATCAAGGAATTTCTGCTCCATTTACATTTTATTCCAATCTACAAAGATCAACGGCCAGTTGGATAGCTGGATTATGTTGAGGATTCCAAGAATTGTTCTGGAATATGTGGTGGTCTTCAATAATCTCCAAAATTTTGATGAATGAAGGCAATAAAGTTTGGAACAGTTTCTCAAAGCTTAAGTCCAGGAGGAGAGGAATCTTTTGCCTTTCATAAATGGGGTTGTGGAGGGTCTGTCTTGTTGGAACCATGTATTTCTTTTCCAATAGTGAATTCAAAGCTAACCAAGTTGATTCCAAATTGGAGTCTGAATCAGAGTCAAATAATAAAAAAATTTTGGTCAGCTTTTCTGTGTTTTAAACTTTCTGCTGGGAAGTTTGATTGGAAATGTTGAGAAAGGTGGTGATTTGATGTGGAGGGATGAGAAGATGATGGAATGTGTGTAAAGCAATAGAGATGTGAAGTGATGGAGACATGATGTGTGTGATGCAATGGAGATGAGATGTGTGTGATGCAATGGAGATGGGATTGGTATGTATTTCCTGAGGTGGAGGTGTGGATGGGTGTTTTGCATGCAATGGATGGTGGATGGATGATGATGCATAAATGGTGGGGTTGATGTTTGAAATCTGCCATTTTCATGAAACCCATCATTTCGAAATACACCAGTTATGTCAGCCTCCTGGATGCCAAGACCCTTGCTATCCTTTAGCTACCAGAGGTGATAGAATAAATAATAAATATATTATTTAATAAATGCAGCAAAAATCCGTAAACTATTTGGATAAAGCTTATTGCAAGGTTAATTGGTTTGGATATGTTTTATTGTTATAAATAAATATAGATAAATTTGTTATTAAATATTTTTATAGAGGGGCCACAATTATATTGGGGATCTTTAACACCTCTCTTCAGTGAATTCAGTATGAAAACACGTAGGCCTGGTTACTTTGGGTCCTTTAGTTTAAAGGATATTTTGCCCAAACATAATATGTATATAAAATACACGGTGGAGTAGCAGGGCTTTGTAACCAAGCTGCCACAACAGGGAAAGGATAATAAAACTCACTGGTATATTATTAAATCCTTTGGTTATCTGTTTGGGACGTGCACTGATGGGTTTAACCTGTATACTGGGGTTATAAGGTTGTTCAGAAGTTTAAATTGATAAAAGAGGGTTGAGGACGGATATTATTGATCAGACTGAAGCCATAAATCACTTACTTATCTCTTTATAAGTATTTGATTACCTTGGCACGGTCTCTGGATATAAATATAACTGGGTCTCTGGGTATCAATATCCGCTAAAGAGCTCTTTATTTATAGCTTTTGGAGTCCCAATATTGTGCTTCTGAGGGATACAGGGGCTCAAAGGGACGGACACTGAGGCTAGCAGGGTAACCAGTGATAGCCGTCACGTGTTGTTGGTGCTGTAACATGGGTAGCATCTAATTCCTCAGGGTATGGGAATTATTCTACTTTATAATTGATGTTTGGACGTGTGAATAACACTAATCTGTTGCGTTTATGTATTATTTAATTAATTATCCTTAGTAAATGTTCCCAGTAAGTTAATAATTATTTTAATAGAAATTACTACGGATATTCTGATGTCAGGTGAGTTCTCATTATGTATTAAATAATTGGAGTAAATTCATGATATTGATTTTACTCCTTATTTTCGAAATTCAGTTGATTTACTAAAATAATTACTTGAAAATGTAATTCATGGGTATTCATGTAACATTTTTACATCATAAGTTTTCTTAGTATGTCAAAAAATTATTGATGTCTAGAAATCTTCATAATAGTATATTGAAGTATTTTAATATATTTTTAAAAGTAGTCATCATCTTATTTTCGACATTTTTGGTACTTCCAATTATATTTAATAAAAAATATGTATAAAGGTTATTTAAGTATTTTTATATAATTTCATTTATTTTTAGACTATCTACTATCCTTGGGAACATTTATTAGATATGTTGAATATTCCCGTGTAGGTTGTAGCATTTTTACGCAGTACCTAGGTTTCTCAAGCCGCCTGTCACTTTGTCAACCCGTAGTCCCACGGCTACATACTTGTCAGAGGCCCGGGACTGTGTACATGGCTTTGACAGAGTGACAGAGCTGTAGCTCAGCCACGCGCGGGTGCATTGGCTGCTGGGGCTGCGTGCGGGAATTGTGACAGAACACATTTCCATCCGTAACTCCTAAAATATACACAACACCTCAATTCTGACTGAATTTTAGGTGTGAAACCTATAGGTGATAATACATGTGAAATATTTAATTGGCCAAAAATTTCAATAGTGGTGCCATGGTAATTTGGTCTTTTTTTTCCTTAATTATTTGAAAATATAAGGAGTTGGATTTCAAGGGTGGGGTCAGTGAGTGACCCTACCTAATTTAGGGTGGAGAATCCATTTTTGAAATAATATTTATGGTTTTCCTATTCCTTCTTAGGTTAATTTTATTATTATTATTTTTATGATATTTCTGTTACTTTTGCAGCTTTCTCTGCAATGGTAGCAAGCAGACAAGTTAGGGGGTATGTGTATTTCAAGAAAACCACTATTTTTGGCCAGTTTGCTAAATCTGATACACCCTATTATTTCTGATAAAATATAAGCACCTTTGTATCAAAAATAAAAGAAGATAAAAAAAGCATACATATAAGTTTTCTATGAGAAAAATTGAAATATTTTCAAATAATTTAAAAAAAAATGCATCAATTGCAAGGATAATAATAAAAGTCTCAAAACATTTTGGGCACTTGGGTTTGTATTAATTTACCAATTCAATTTTATATGCACCCCTTGCATCCAGTTGAGTCCAATTTTTTCTTTTTTTTGGTCTGCTTTTTTTTGGTTGGCTTTTTTTTCTGTACTTTTTTTTTCAGCTGGTTTTTTTTCAGTAAACCTCTTTTTTTGTGTCTGCGTTTTTTTCTGTCTCCTTTTTTTCTTTCTGCTTTTTCTTTCCAGTCTGCTTTTTTTTTAGAAAAAAACACAGACAAACTGATGTGTGTACATAGATTTTAAGGTTTAATACTTTTCCAAAACATCTTTGTATGTATATAACTTTTGTCTGATGTATGTACATATGTAAGGTTTGTGTTGATTTATTTTGAAGGTGATGATAAATTCATGAATCTAACCGTGTGGGAGTTGTGTAGGGCCCCACACAATGTGTGGGAGTTGTGTAGGGCCCCACACAATGTGTGGGAGTTGTGTAGGGCCCCACACGACCTGTGGGAGTTGTGTAGGGCCCCACACGACCTGTGGGAGTTTTGTAGGGCCCCACACAACCATTGGGAGTTGTTTAGGGCCCCACATGACCATTGGGAGTTGTTTAGGGCCCATAAACCACTCCAAAGGGTTGTTCCAAACAGGTGCAACCCCTGGGGGGGCATATACCCCCCACAATGGGCATTTTTCATTATTGTACCCCTTTACACAACCATTTAGACCTTTGTATGGGGGTATACAACCCCCCGGGGTTGTTCAAGAATTTAGTTATTTTTATTTTTTATTTTATATTTTATGTTTTTGTTTTTTTTAAACCAAAAAATCAACCTTTTTTGTTTTTTTGGTTGATTTCTGTTTTTTTATTTAGTTTATTTTTTATTTAGTTTATTTTTGTTTTTTTAAGCCTTCAATTCTTTTAGTTGTGTGGAAAGGAACACAACTAGATTTGGGCATGCTACACGGCCCATTTGAGTTGTGTAGCATGCCACATGGCCCATTTGAGTCGTGTAGCATGCCACACATCCTATTTGAGTTGTGTAGCATGCCAAACGGCACATTTGAGTTGTGTAGCGTGCCAAATGGCCCATTTGAGCTGTTTACACGACTCAAAGAGTTGTGAATTTAACATTACCCTTCTTTTTAATACCTTTCAACTACCGTTTTGTATGTATAAATGAGGTTTCTTTTATACCATCACACATATACAGGGCCAATGCATGTCACAGGTCAAATACATACAACAAGGACTGTAACAGAGGGCATTGACAAAACATTTAATGAACACCAATTCATCACTTGGTTCAAGCCTTTTTTGAAAATTGAACATTTATATAAACCCCCTTACAACCCACTTTGATTTGATTTACCTACAAACAGGAGAACAAATAGCTGCAATATGGATTCAAGGTATGGTATGGCTGGAAATTATGGTATTTCCTGTTTTTTTTTTTTTTTTTTTTTTTTTTTTTTTTTATTTTTTATTTTTTTATTTTTTTATTTTTTTTTTTATTTTTATTTTTTTTTTAACAGCAGGCTAAATAGCTTCATAAAGAATGGAAGGTATTTATTTCCTTTTTTTTGAAAAGGAGACCAACTAGCTGCAATAGGGCTGGAAGTTATGCTATGTCCTATTTTTTTTTCTGATTAAGAAAGTAAAGGTTTTCTGATGGATTTTAATTACACGCAGGTAATGATCCTTTTCAATTGACCCATAGAGAAGTCAATATTGGGCACTCAGATGGCCCCTTCAGGAGGAGGAGTGAAATTAACAAATTGTACGACCCTCTGAAATATGGTTTATTTTAATCCTTAGGGTGAATTGGGTTGGTTTGCAGAATTGAAAGAACAACCAGGAAAGAATATTTTCATTGCCATGAATTATTATTCAAATTTTCCATAATTTTTTCATCCTGATGATTCAATTTTGCACTGGGGTAGTTGTATTTTTCAACAATATTTGTTTGAAAAATACATAAAAATTGAGAGACCAAAATAATACTATGTTTTTCATAATGCAAAGAATCTAAGGGTTAGGCAGTTCTATGGTGTTTGGAATGCCATAAAAATTGGTTTTGAGATGCTCCAGGTAACAGGTGGGTTTCATTTCTATTTCTTATACAGCTTTCAGAGAGGCTGCATTGACCAAGGGTCTACTTGAGTAAAATCAACATTTGGAAACAAAAATGGAAGAGGTTGAGGAATATCTTCAACCTTCTGAGCTAAGGAAGTTTTTTTGAATTATTTCATCACTTTTTCAGCCTGTAGAACTACTTTGCCTATGTGATTTTTACTTTGATTTTATGGTTTATAATTGAAATCATTCCGTAATTTAAATTCAAAGCTTTCTCACAGATTAAACATCAAGATCCATATTTTGAAAATTTTGGAATAAGTGTTGAAGCAGCTTTTCTGGATCTTCCAATACTTGATCAATCACTTTAAGAAACAAGGAAAAATTGGAAATGGATCCTGGAGGAATAAAAAAATTCTGTTATAAAGGCCAATGTTAAACTCGTAACTTTGCAACCCCCATTCACTACCTAAAAGGGGTTGCGTGGTGCAATTTGCAACCCATTTTGGGTTTCAAATGGCCGCTTGCTACCTTATACAGTCGTGAACGGCCGGTCGCAACCTAGGCTAGTTGTGAATGGCCGCTCACGACTTGATTTGGCCTTGTGAATGGCTGTTTGCAACACTTCGGCCCATTCAAAAAAAAATTAAAATTAAAATTTAAAAAAAAGAAAACAAGAAATAATCACAAATAAATGACCAATGTTGGAATTGCAACCCTAGGGTTGCTAAAGCAGCGCAAAACACTTTTTGCAACCCATCTGAGTTGCAAATGGATATAATAGGGGGTATCAAAGTTAACCAAACCCGCCATTTTTTAATGGCGGGTTTCAACCCAAATCCGCCATTTCAAACCTGCCATTAAAAATCAAAAAAACCCACTTATTTCAGATCAGACGTGTCAAAGTTAACCTGAAATAAGTGGGTTTTTTCAAATAAAGTATTTAAATGCATCCACCACCTGTCCGCGTCATACACCCCTGTCTTCCCACCTCCTTCTACCTCCGACCTCATCGGAAAATTTTTTACCCCCACCCTCATCATAAAATTGATTGAACACTCTCATCACTTTATCGCTCTCATCACTTGATCACTCTCATCCACTTCATCGCTCTCAAAACTTCATCACTCTTAAAACTTCATCACTCTCATCACTTAACTGCTCTCATCACTTGATCACTCTCATCCACTTTATTGCTCTCAAAACTTCATCACTCTCATCACTTAACCGCTCTCATCACTTGATCACTCTCATCCACTTTATTGCTCTCAAAACTTCACCACTCTCATCACTTTATCGCTCTCATCACTTGTGTAGCCCAAACTCTTTCAAATGGCCCCTCAGCAAACCTCCCCCCACAAGTCCAACACACCCAAGAGAACATTGCCAAGGAACTCCACAACAAACAATCCTCCCCCATCAGCTTCCAAGGGCTCAAGTCAGCTCAAGAGAGCTGATCACATCATCCTGGTAAACTGGCTGAAAATTCCCTCCAACTACGATGCCTGCTTTGTATCCGACAACGAAACACGTGTTGGCCAACCTCAATCCTCTAAGGTCAATGGTTATCTCCTGATGGCCAATGAACTCAAGAACAAAACAAAAGGTAGGCTGGATCTTTCATCCAAACAGATGAGGGAGCAGTTCAAAAACTATTGAGCCAAGTACAAAAAGGCCCACTCCATGTCTATCTCCACTGGCTTTGGTATCACCAACTTGGACAAAGCCAAAGGAATCAACTCGGTGGTTGATAAGTTGGACTCCATTTGTCCTTTTTATATTCAAATGGATGAAATCTTTGGAAAGAAGGCCAACATCACCCCCCTAGCTGCTTTTGATGCCCAAAAATTCAATTCCATTGATGCCAAGGACTTGGCTGGGGATGCTCAGCCTACCAACGGGGACCTTGATCAAACCTTGGCCTTGAGGTGGCCCCCATCTGATGACGAGGAGGATATTCAAACACAATCAGCTCCAATCACTTCTACTTCAGTATTGATTGATCAGTCAATCCCGACCTTGGACCCCTCACTTCCTTCTTTTGATTGCTCTCTTCCTGGGGCAGAACAACTGGAGAACTTGCTCAATGAGGAGGATGTTATTCCTGGAACACCGTTGCCATCAACATTGGCTCAAGTAAGGAACTAAATTGTTTTCAATTCTGACTGGTTGCTCCTGACTGATTTACATTGTAAAAAAACATGCTCATCCATTTTTGATTGGCCAAAAACTCAAGCCAATGGGGCCTCCCACATCGCCTTCAAATACTAGTGAGGACTTTCAGACTCAACCCTCCTCTGCCAAGGGTAAGAAAAAGGCCTCCAATTCCATCAATGTCAACCCCAAAAGTCATCAAAAGAGGAGAAACACTTCCAGTTTTTTGGGCTTTGAAGAAATCAAGTAGAAGCAAGATTCATGTAAGTTGATTGATTCAATATCCTTGCTTTCAAAATCATGCTCATTGCTGTTCCCATCCAAAAAACAGTGAAATCGCAAATTGAATCAGATAAACTTCAGTTTGAAAAGCAAAAGTGGGATTGCCAACTGGCCATGGATGGTCAAAAGCAGCAAGCCAAGACTTTGGCTAATCAACAAAAATTGGATGCTGAGTGGAGGTTGAAACAAGCTGAGCTAGAGTTTCAAAAAGAGGAAAAGGAGAAGGATTGGCAGCAAGTGCAACTGGAAAAAGAGAGGGAACAACGGGAAAACAAAAAAAAGGATAAGGTATCAGTAGCTTTGGCTTGCATTGGCAGTGGTAGATCGGTAGAAGAAATACAACAGATTACTCAAATGCTGGGCTTGTAAATATATTTGCATGGATGAAAGAAAAAAAAATTATTTTTTACTACAACAACGTTTGAGAGCATTCTTAACCCCACCAATATACAAATCTTTTTTGTTTTTATTGATATTTTTTTCTCTAGAGTAAATTTTGCCATTTTTCATGTCCCTACAAGTGCTCTGAGTTTTTTTATTAATTTGGAGTGACATGGCCATTCTGGTATGGGTTGCTGTGTCCACAGCTGGAAAGGTACAGTGCTTGTACTTGTTAGCCGCCCAAACCATTTTGACTATACCTTTTTGCTTGAAATCAATTTTAAAGCCAAGGTCAGGAAAAACAAATTGACCGTCCAAAACTTGATATTCATCCATATCTTCAATAAGTTGACCATTTGATTTTTTGGTTGGGACCACAAGTAAAAAGGAATAGCCAGAGATGTTGCCTTTGTCAATATGAGGAGAATTGTAAAAAGAATCCGAGGTGAAAGTGAGGTGTGGGGAGCAATCAAAAGGTGTAGGCTTGGAACCAAATTCCAACAAAGAGAAAGAGGGGATGTTGCTGTCCTTCATGGTATCACGGTTTGATTCAAAGGCAAGTTTGGCCAAATTACAAAACATTTGTCCTAAAATTTGGGATACTTTGTCGGCCTTCAAGTTGAGGACAGCGTACTCTTGAGGAGAAGATCTAATGGATGATTTCTTCACATAACGTCCAAATAACTCCAAAGGGTTCATCAATTTTTGCCAACCAATTGCCCACATTTTCCCACCCCAAGATCTTGAGGGACCAACCGGGTTGACAAATTTTTTTGAACTGTGAAGGAATGTCTTCACAAAGTTGATATCTTTCTTATCGTGCTCAGATAGTCAATCCAAAGGCACAAATTCAATGATGGCAACGAGAGCATGGTGATCAGATTGGTCGAGAACAATAACTTTTCCATGGTGGAAGAAGTGGAAAGCCCCAATTGTCTGTTTTGCTTGCTTAAATTCTTCCTGGGTGGGTTTTCAAGGTTTGTTTTTCTTTTCAGCCATGATAGCAGGGTACAGATCCAAAGGGCATAGCTTTTGTCTAGACCAGGCAAACTTTTCCTTGATCAAGTCGTCAGTCACTTCCAAAGAAATTTCCAAATCCCTCATTTGAGCCCTCCTTTTTCTACGATTCCTCTGCTTGCCACCTCTCTTTATGTTTTTCATACCATCTCCTTCCATCTTTCTCCCTCCCAGGCACTTGCTGCACCCGAGGTGAGGATCAAGGTGAAATTTGAATGGATGTATAACATTTTGAGTTTGGTAGGCATTGAAGGAATCAATATCAAAAAAGGGGTTTGACAAACAAAAAGATTGGTCAAACAAATAAAAAAAAAAAATGTCAGCAACGTTCTCATTATGGAAACGGTGGGATTAAAAAAATCAAAAAGAGATGAAAATCAACGATTCCTCTGCTTGCCACCTCTCTTCATGTTTTTCATACCATCTCCTTCCATCTTTCTCCCTCCCAGGCACTTGCTGCACCCAAGGTGAGGATCAAGGTTAAATTTTGATGGATGTATAACATTTTGAGTTTGGTGGCCAGTGAAGGAATCGATAGATATCAAAAGAATAGAATTAGATGGGGAGGAGTGGTAATGATGAGGAGCCGCAGCTGGAATCATACTAGGCGAACCAGACTGTCCCAGGACATAGCTTGGTTGGCGTAAGACTTGAGAGAATGTGTTCTGGCCAAGCTCAAAAACCTAAAAAAAAAAAAAAAAAAAAAAAAAAAAAAAAAAAAAAAAAAAAAAAAAAAAAAAAAAAAAAAAAAAAAAAAAACAATTGGGAAGTCAGTTCCTGTACCCTACAAAAACCCTGCATTGATTGGCCCAAACAATTGTCCAATCAATGGCGAATCAATTGCCCGATTGATTGCAAATTGATTGGGCAATTGATTGGCAATCAATTGGGCAATCGATTGCGAATCTATCGAGCGATTGATTTGCAATCAATCAAGCAATCAATGGCCAATCAATGGCCGATCAAGCAATCGATTGCTTGATTGATGAGAGGAGAAATTGGAGGAGGGGAGGGGCTCACCTTGAGGGATTGACCTTGAGGGATTGACCAAGGGATCCAGGGGGGGACTACAGGTTGAATGATCAAAGGATCAGCAACTGGTGAGGGGAAGGAAGAGGAAGAGCGTGGAGGGGGCTTACCGGGATTAGGAGGAGGGGATTCAGTGAGTGAGGTGAGATGAGGTGGTGGTGATGAGTGAGGTGGTTTGGTGAGGAGGAGGCAGGGTTTGACGGGTGAGTGAGTGGGGTGGATCCAGGGGGGGACTACAGGTTGAATGATCAAAGGATAAGCAACTGGTGAGGGGAAGGAAGAGGAAGAGCGTGGAGGGGGCTTACCAGGATTAGGAGGAGGGGATTCAGTGAGTGAGGTGAGATGAGGTGGTGGTGGTGAGTAAGGTGGTGGTGATGAGTGAGGTGGTTTGGTGAGGAGGAGGCAGGGTTTGACCGGTGAGTGAGTGGGGTGAGGTTGAAGGGGTTGAGTGGTGAGGGGGAGGGGGGTGGCATTTGGTGAGTGGCAGGGTTTGAGGTGGAGGTGTTGAGGCGGATCAGGAATATCATCTTGGAATATTTTGTCCCATTCATCTTTGATGTCGGCCAAAAGGTTGTGAAGGATTACACAAGTGATAATCCAGTTGATGAGGAACCTCATATCTTTGGAACATTGGAGCTGGTTTCGCATCTCCCATAAGCTGGCCCATCTTCCTTTCAGAATTCCTATGGCATGCTCAATCCGAACTTGTGATTGGGCAAGATGATAGTTAAAATTGGTTTTTCCTTGATCATTGGACGAAACATTCCGGTATGCTGGAACTACATATTTCCCACTAGCATAAGCCAAATCGGCCAGAAGGTATTGATCTTGGTCAAAGTATATCTCTGGTTGTTGGGCAATCCGCATCCAATTGAAAACATATGAATCATGACAAGAACCTGGAAGGCCAGCATGGAGGGAGATGAACTTCTTTTTGTTATTGCAAACAAGTTGTAGTGCCATGGAGTATCTAAACAAAGAGATGGAACATATTTGGTCAGTGTGTGATCCAAAGTTTTATCATAGCAATTGGAAAAGAAATGAATCAATTGCCTTTTTTTACAATCAAAATAGTGGTTGCCATCTAGGTTGGGTTTTTGACTCAAGGGTATGGTGGTTCCATCAACAAAACCAATGCAACCAGGAAAGCCTTCTGTCTCCATTACTTGAGATATCTTCTTGCATTCTTCTTTGGTTGGCCATGAAAGGACCGAGCGACGGAAAGATAGGATAGCAATCATGACTCTTTTGGTGTATAAGTCAATGCTTCCGTAACTGACTGAGAATAGATTTTCCAATTGATGGATTGCTGCTCCATTTCCATTTGACCCCAATCTACAAAGAGCAACGGCAAGTTGGATGGCTGGATCGCCTTGAGGATTGCAAGAATTGTTCTGGAAGATGTGGTGGTCTTCAATCATTGCCAAAAGTTTCATGAAAGAAGGCAACAAAGTTTGGAACAGTTGCTGGAAGCTTAAGTCAGGGATGAGATGAAGCTTTTGCCTTTCATACATAGGGTTATGGAGAGTGTGTATTCTTGGAACCATGTATTGCTTTGCCAACAGAGAATTCAAAGCTAACCAAGTTGATTCCAAATTGGAGTCTGAATCAGAGTCTGAATGGGAGTCAAACAGTAGCAAAAGTTCAGTCAGCTTTTTTGCGTTTTCAACTTGCTGGCGGGATGTTTGATTGGACATGTTGAGAAAGGTGGTGAGTGATGTGGGGTGATGAGATGATGATGGGATTTGCGTGAAGATGGGTATGTGAAGGTATGTGAAAAACAATAGAGATGTGTGTGATGCAATGGATATGGGACCGGTATGGATTTGCTGATGTGGATGGGTTTTTTTGATGTGATGGATGGTGGATGGATGATGATGCATAAATGGCGGGTTTAATGGCGTGTTTGATGATTGAAATCCGCCATTTTCATGAAACAATCCATTTTGAAATACACCAGTTAGGGGGTATGTGTATTTCAGAAACACGCCATTAAAAATGGCGGGTTTCGTCAAAAAAAATGGCGGGTTTCTAATGGCGGGTTTGCTAACTTTGATATGCCCTAATGGATATATATATATATTTTAAACATTTTTTATTTTTTTTATCTTATTTCTTTGCTTTAGTTTAATAAAAAATAAAAAATAAAAAAATAAATAAAAAATAAATAAAAAATAAATTGATCCGTTTAATTAAAAATATGAATATAAAAAAATAAAATGAAATGAATAAATAAATAAAAAATAAATGAATTAATTAAATTAAAAATACAAATAAAAATAAATTGAAATAAAATGAAATGAATAAAAAATAAATAAATATATCAAAAATAAATTAAATAATTAAATTAAATTAAAATTAAAAATATAAATAAAATATATATAAATAACATGAAATAAATAATGAACTTATTTTTTTTGCCATTCACTACCCAAAATGGTTCGCGTGGCGCAGTTCGCGACCCAGAACAGGTCGCAAACGGCCATTCACAACCAACCTGAGTTGGGAATGGCTGTTTGCAACTCAAAGTTTGCAAATGGCCATTTGCAACCCATTTTGGATTGTGAATTGCGCTGTGCAACCCATTTTTGCTAGTGAACAGGAGTTTCAAGGTTGCAAATTTAACATTTTCCCAAATAAAAATAAATAAAATTAGATAGAAATAGATAAAAATAAATAAATATGAATAAAAATAAATAATTGAAAATAAATAATTGAAAATAAAAATAAATAATTAAAAACAAAAATAAATAATTGAAAATAAAAATTAATAAATGAAAATAAAAATAAATAATTGAAAATAAAAATAAATAATTGAAAATAAAAATAAATAATTGAAAATCAAAATAAATAGAAATAAATAAAAAGATATAAATATTTTCATTTAGGCCAGCCTTTCATTTATTAACAAAAACACCAAAAAAGAAAAAAAAGAAAAAATATGAGTACCAAAAAAGGAACAAAAATGAAAAAGCCAGAAAAAATACAAGTTCAACTTGAAAAGTGCCTGAAAAAATACAAGTAAGTTCATCTTGACTAGCCCTGAAGTAAAAAGCCCCAAAAAATACAAGTTCAACTTGACTATCCCTAAAGTAAAAGGGACAAAAAATACAATATTAACTTGTGACTAGCCCTGAAGTAAAACTGCCAAAAAATACAAGTTTTTTGACCAGACCTAAAGTAAAAACACCAAAAAAAGACAAGTTCAACTTGTGTTAAGCTGATCCCATCACAAGAAGTAAAAATTCTCCTTATAATGGGATCAGCCCAACACAAGTTGAACTGACATACCATTAAAATCTCATTCAAAACACTCATAATAATAATTTTAACTCAAAACACTCAACATAATGATGTTAAAAATGTGATAACCCTCTATATTAATAAAATTAAAAGATCAGAATCAGAAACCAAACACAAATGATGATATTAATCCATAAGTTAGAATACAACTCAAGTTGATCTTTCAGGTGATAAAACAAAGAAGCTGCTTTTTTAGAAATCATGGAATGTGGTTTGGAAACCATGGGCAGTATTGGAACCACATCTCCCTTAATTACAAGCTGGAACCAATGGTTGTTATTAACAAATGAAATGAATATTGGGTCTGATTGTTCTTTTACACCCATTTTCATAGGTGTATAAGTACAAAATGAATCCAATAAAATGAAACATATTTTTTGTCCATAAGTATCTGCAATTATTTGAACCATGTTCAACTTTGAAAGCCATTTTGATGATGGAATCTTTTCATTGAATTCATTGACATCAAGTCTTTTTTCTATTGTTTCAATTTCTTTAATGCCCCCAAGGATCTTATAATAGAACCCCTTATTTTTCCTCAATGTTTCAAGCAATTCCTTTTGTAAATTAAACCATCCATTCTTATCATACCCAAGTGATTTAGAAATGACTCTAAATTCACAATTTCCATCACCAACTGGATCCAAAACATCACCCAAGAACTTATCTAAGTTCTCAGGTATTTGATTGAGGTAATTCACTTCCTAAAAACAAAAATTAGCTAGACACAACTCTAATATCATTAAAGGAATCAAAACTCACCAAAGATGAGGTTCTGTTTTACTCCTCAATTTCTTCTTCATCATCATTTGAAAATGAATCTTCTTCCAAAGCCACCAAACCCAATGAAATTGAATTTTCTTTGACTGAACTATGAAATTTGGATTCTGAGCCTAAAGACTAGTAATATGATCAAAATTTACCATCAATTAGCCAAAACAATGAACATTTCTCAAAATAAAAGACTTACTTTCTTTGCTCTTTTTGATCCCCTTTTAATCCTTTTTTCAGTCTTGTGCTCTGAACTATGAGATTCAGATGAAGAGCCTTCCTTGCGCTACATAAATCAATTTCCCATCAGTTCATCAAACCATAAAAATGGAAATTTCTCAAAAAAAAAGACTTACTTTCTTTGTTCTTTTGGTTCCCCTTTTAACCCTTTTCCCCCTTAATTTCTCTTTACACATGCTCAAATTTTAAAATTCCACAACGGGTTGCTTTCAATTTTGGTCAACTGCAGCTTGAATTGAACAACTTTGGATCAAGCCTTGGCTTTGCAATCAAAGCAGCTGTATTCTTGAGCATTGACCTTAGAATCTCTAACCTAACTTCTTTAGGTTGTTCCCTATACATGGAATTCCATTGTTAAACATTTGAGATTCTTCATCAAGCCCTGGATCTGTTTCAAACCATAAAAAACCAAAAAATTATCAATTTGTCAATTTGTCAATCCAAAAATTAATCTGTAAATCCAATAATTAATTTTTCAATCCAATAATTAATCTTTCAATCCAATAATTGGTACCCTTCAAAAAACCCTACGTACTTAACTGGAAGGGTCATAGCCTAAATGCCAGTGAGGATGAACATCCTCAGGCACAACAGATCCTCTTGATGCTAGTATTTCACCTAAATTGTGTGAACAAGGCAAGCCCATTTTTTTGAAAATGAATTTGAGCACACCTTGCCATTTTGGTTGCACTTTAACCTCTCAAATTGTTCCATAATGATTTTAATTTCCTCAATTGACAATTTGTAACCCAAAGGTAATATCTCTGCAGGCAGACCTGTTCCCAAATTTATTCTAGAGTCTTTAAGTGCTGCATGGACTGATTGGATTTGACTTTCAATATTTCCTTCAAGGTGTTTCCACACATCCAAAATGTTACCCAAAGATCCCACTAGTAATTTTTTGAAAAGTGGAATGGACCCCTTCTACCTGAGATGTAGTTTTATTTCCAAAGTCTGGGTAGACACAGGTCCAAGCTGTTACAGATGTCTCTTTGATAGTAAAAGTATTCTTTTCCATATACTCAATTAAATCCTTGTGGTCTTTCAAGAAACACCATATACAAGTTTCAAAGTAAGCACTCCAAACAGAGACCAATTCCCAATAGATATAAATAGTCAATAAATTGACTTAATCTGAGTTTGGCATCATTTTCTTCTGTCTTCCCCTTGGTTTTAGAGGCCCCAAAATTGCCCCAAAGAGTCATAAACTTTTTCCAACCTTCATTTTCATGAATGAAGCGCACTTTACAATTTTCTTGTATGTTTCTAGACAAGTGCCATGTGCAACACTGTCCGGATGACTTTGGAAAACTGTGTTTAATAGCACAAATCAGAGCCTTTTCACGGTCAGTCACAAAGATTTTTGGAAGCCTCTCAGGATCATAAGACAACTCCTTTAATGTTTTCAAAGCACAACTATAAAACTCATATGTTTATTTTTTTATAAAAACAAAAGCCTTTTTAAAAGTCTTTTTTTAGAAGTCATTCCTACAACATGCAATAGAGGGATGTTGTACCTATTTGTTTAATAAGTACAATCCAACAAAGAAAGGTGATGGAATTTTTTTAATAGTTTTATATACTCAATATGAGCCAAGAATAAGGCCTCTAAGTGACCCTCTCAACCAAATTTGGACCTGGAAACCCACTGGGATTCCTGGAGCATTTCCAAAAGAGCATCCATAACACCTTTCCCATCCAGTTCAGCAAGCTTTAACATTTGCTTAGTGTTATATATTTTTCTATAATCAATGTATTCTCCACCATAAATATTGCTCAATTTCCTTTTCAGTTGAACTGTATTCAGCCCATCTTTCATACCTTCCCTAAGTAAATTTAATGCTTGACCCAATATTCTCTTCAGTTGAGGATGCACTGAAGGAATTTCTGATGGTTGATTATTGTGGAGGCCATTTCTAATGGAGATATGCCATGTGGGATCTGCTACTTTCCTACTTGCACAGATCATGAATTGACACCCAACGTTCCTAGTGTGAGTTTCTCTTTGACGTTTGATGAGGCATGGAACTTCATAAACCCCATATCTGTCAAAAGCTAGATCAACTTATTTATACTTCCTTGATTTGAGTGTTGTCAATCCATAGCCATGCATGGCTTCCCATTTTTTAAAATAAATATCTGATTCTTTCCTACTAGAAAAGGTTCTGACAAGAGGAGGGTCAAGCAGGTCTGGCACCCCTTAGTTTCATAGTTACATGTTTACAGTAGTATCAATCAAGCCAAATCCTATTCTGTCAAATGAAATATGAAAAGTCTCCCACCACCTTTAGTCAATTCAAGTTGTGATGGAACATCTTGTTCTTGTTGTGAAGAAACATCTTTTTCCTCAATTTCAACTCTAGATGAGGATTCAATTGGGGATTCCAATTTTTTCTTTTCCAACTCCCTACCCAAATCCCTAGATTCCACCAAAACTATGTTAAGTACACTTTTAATTAATTCCCTTAACTTAGCCTTGTTTAATCTGGGAGGGCTTGAGCTTGCCACTGTTCCCATAAACCAAAAAAATTCAAGGGAAATTTAGTATTCCATGCAATTTTCAATCCAACAAGTCCAAAATTCAGCTCACTTTTGGGTTGAGAGAAATTAATTTATCCAACGGGTGTGTGGTGTGTGTGTACATGGTTTGTGTCAGGAGTTTTTTCAAATAGGCAGTGTTTGATGACCAAGTTTTATTTTGTGGTGTGGTGCCCCATCCAGGACACCCTGGCCGCCTTAAGACCTAAACCCATAAACTGTTCCGCAGGCTCATCCAAACCGTCCTTCATCCGCGCGCGTCGCGCGCGCTGCGCTTCCTTTATCCGCGCGCACTGCGCTTCCTTTATCCGCGCGCGTCGCGTGTCCTTTATCCGCGTTGCTCATCATCCTTGCCATTGCGTGTTGCTTGTCATCTCCGCCGTTGTCATAGCATGTCCTCATCTTTGTTGTTGCGCGTCTTCATCTTTGTCGTCGCGCGTCCCAATCTCCTCATTGCTACTGTCGCGCGGTGCTCATCCATGATTGACCGAATCCATCCCGACTGCACCCCCAAGCATTTGGCAAATCCTTGGATCCGTAAAATCTCCCATCTCACTTGATCTCTCAGTCGTGAATCTCAAGCCTGTCAAGATTTACTCAACTGTCTCAAGCTGATCTCCTATCCGCCCATCCGCGCTCTCACAGACTTCATCCGTCACCTTTCCTGGGGCTCTCCCACCCGCTTCCGCCTTCGGAAGGGGTGAAGAGTGCCAACTACCGCCCGCGGACATCCGCGGCGGTTTGGTTCATTTCTCTTTCCCACCCCGTCCACCTTTGGACAAGGGGTGGGTGACTCTGGTATTGTTGCGCGCGCCCATCCACAGACAGACGCGAGTGACCACATGGTTGTCTTCCCTTTTCCGCTCTATTTGTAGAATCTGTTGTACATAGTATAACAGGGCCTCCTGCCCATATAAGGAGGGGCTCTCCCCTGCCTTTTTGATCATCATCAGAGCATGAAATCATCACAGCATGAAATCATCAGAGCATGAAATCATTAGAGCATGAAATCATCAGAGCATGAAATCATCAGAGCATGAAATCATCAGAGCATGAAATCATCAGAGCATGAGATCATCAGAGCATGAAATCATTGGAGCATGGAATCATCCAGCATGAAATCAGCACACCTTTGATCCTTGAGCCTCCATACTCAACCCTTGATCCCTGATCCTTATCACCAACCAATAGCCTTGCTGGTTGAAGAAAAATTCTGTCTGTTGGAATTTTTTTTGAGTGTGTTATACCACTCCTTGATCCCTTTCTCTGACCATACTGGTCCTGATCCCTGATCACCTTTCTGGAGCCAATCACGATTGATTGAAGAGGTCTTGTTAAGCTTAAGACCTGGAGTTTTATACCTCCCCTTAGCTTCTTTGGAGTTGCATCCTGCCAGCCTACTCTTGAGTCCCTTGAGAAGTGTTGAGGTTATCCTTGCTTCAAATCAGTTCCTGTTTGTTTTAGAGCTTCTTATACATTGTGCTCTGTCTTGTACAGCCACCCTCAGTTATCTGGTACCCTTCAAGCGCTTGATTGCAGAGAGTTGGGCAGGTTCATTGAGAACCTGGAG
The DNA here is from genome assembly GCA_025617555.3 of Puccinia polysora. NCBI lineage: Eukaryota > Fungi > Basidiomycota > Pucciniomycetes > Pucciniales > Pucciniaceae > Puccinia > Puccinia polysora. Next base: position 29,966,041 of record CM062635.1, on the reverse strand, counting down.
GTTGCTTGGGTTTGAGTTGATAATCCCCAATCTTCTGCTGACGACCAGAGTTATTAACTTGTGAGCGTTGTTTACATACAACAGCTTTTGTTCTTTGAACTCTAAGAAGACTTTAACTTCTTTTGTTCAAGTCTTTCCCTGCATAATCTTGTCTCAGATAGTGCTGTTCCGTCGCTACTGAACTATATCATCCTTATCCTCTACTCCTTGATTCCTCATTTACCAGGTTCTGGACCTTGATCTTGGTTAAATTTCAATATTTTTGTAACACTCAGGAGGGCAGCCTAAACAACACCTTTCCCCTCCGCAGAACTTCCACGGCCTAGCACCGTTTGGAGTCTTACAGTGGTCCAATAATAGTCCCACATAGTATGCCACATCCCCAAATTTGGGTTGGGCCACTAAAATGTGGTCCAGGGGTGCCCAGGTAGCCCAATTCCCCCCTCAAATGGCCCATTAGGGAGTATCAGAGTTAAGCAAACCCGCCATTTTTTAATGGCGGGTTTCAAACCAAATCTGCCATTTCAAACCCGCCATTAAAAATCAAAAAAACCCACTTATTTCACCTCAGACGTGTCAGAGTTACCTGGAAATAAGTGGGTTTTTTCAAATAAAGTATTTAAAGGCTTCCACCACCTGTCCATGTAATACACCCCTTGCTTCCCACCTCCTTCTACCTCCGACCTAATTTCAAATTTTTTTACATCCAGCCTGATCATAAAAAGATTCACCACTCTCATCATCACTCTCATCAATTTATTACCCTCATCACTTGATCACTCACCACTTTATTGCTCTCATTGCTTCATTGCTCTAATTGCTTCATTTCTCTCATTGCTTCATTTCTCTCATCACTTCATTGGTCTCATTGCTTCATCACTCTCATCACTCTACCTCCAACAAGAACTTGTACCTCAAACCTCATCCAAAGAATCCAATCATTGTTTTATTGCTCTTGTCACTTTATTGCTCTCATCATTCCATATCTATCATCACTTTATCTTTCTTGTCACTTTATCCCTCTCATCACCTTATTGCCCCTACTCTTTCCAAATGGCCCCTCAGCAAACCTCCCCCTACAAGTCCACACAAAAGTCCAACACACCAAAGAAAACATTTCAAAGGAACTCCACAACAAACAATCCTCCCCCATCAGCTTCCAAGGGCTCAAAAAATCCTTCCCCATCAGCTTCCAAGGGCTCAAGTCAGCTTAAGAGAGCTGATCACATCATCCTGGTCAACTGGCTCAAACTTCCCTCCAACTATGATTCCTGCTTTGGATCCAACAATGAAGCACGCATTGGCCAACCTCCATCCTCTAAGGTCAATGGTTATCTCCTGATGGCCAATGAACTCAAGAACAAAACAAAAGGTAGGCTGGATCTGTCATCCAAACAGATGAGGGAGAAATTCAAGAATTATCAAGCCAAGTAAAAAAACGCCCACTCCATGTCAATTGCCACTGGCTTTGGTATCACCAACTCTGACAAAGCCAAGGGAATCAATTTGGTGGTTGATAAGTTGGACTCAATTTTTCCTTTTTATATTCCAATGGATGAAATCTTTGGAAAGAAGGCCAACATCACCCCCCTAGCTGCTTTTGATGCCCAAAAATCTGATTCAGTTGACGCTGAGGACTTGGCTGGGGATTCTCAGCCTAGCAATGGTGATCCAAAAGAAACTTATGAGTGGCCCCCATCCAATGCCAAGGAGGATATTCAAACGTAATCAGCTCCAATAACGTCTACTTCTGCGTTGATTGAGGAGTCAAACCATACCTTGGACCCCTCCCCTCCTCCTTTGGATTGCTCTCTTCCTCTGTGAGCAGATCTCATCAACCTTGCTGATGCAGAACAAGATAATCCTCAGTCTCCATTAACCTCAACATTGGTTCAAGTAAGGAACCAAGCTCTTTTCTCTTCTGTCTGGTTAATCCTGACTGATTTAGATTGTAAAAAAACAAGCTCATCCATTCCAGAATGGCCAAAACCTCTAGCCAATGGGGCCTCCCACATTGCCTTCAAACACTAGTGACAACTTTCAGACTCAAACCTCCTCTTCCAAGGGTAAGCAAAAGGCCTCCAATCCCATCAATATCAACCTCAAAAGTCATTAAAAGAGGAGAAACACTTCTGTTTTTTCAGGCTTTGAAGAAATCATGGAGGAGCAAGATTCATGTAAGTCCATTGGTTGAACTTTCTTTCAAAATCATGCTCATTGCTTTTCCCCTGCAAAAAACAGTCAAATCACAAATTGAATCCAAAAAACTTGAGTTTGAAAAGCAAAAGTGGGATTGTCAACTGGCCATGGATGTTCAAAAGCAGAAATCCAAGAGTTTGCCTCATCAACAAAAATGGGATGCTGAGTGGAAGTTGAAACAGACTGAGCTAGAATTTCAAAAAGAGGAAAAGGAGAAGGATTGAAAGCAAGCACAACTGGAAAAGGAGAGGGAACAACTTGCAACCAAAATAAAGGATAAGGTATCAGTAGCCTTGGCTTGCATTGGTAGCAGTAGAACAGTAGATGAAATACAGCAGATAACTCAAATTCTGGGCTTGTAAATATATTTTCATGGGTGAAAGAAAAACAAAACAATCATTTTTGATTACAATGTTTGAGAGTATTCTTAACCCCACCAAAATAATTTTTTTTTTCTGGAGTAAATTTGGCCATTATTCAAGTCCCTACAAGTGTTTCTAGTTTTTTATTAATTTGAAGTGAAATGGCTATTCTGGTATGTGTTGCTGTGTCCACAGCAGGAAAGGTACAGTGCTTGTACTTATTAGCTGCCCAAACCATTTTGACTATACCTTTTTGCTTGAAATCAATTCCATAGCCAAGGTCAGTAAAAACAAATTGGCCATCCAATACTTGATATTTTCCCATATTTTCAATAAGTTGACCATTTGATTTCTTGGTTGGAACCACCAGTAAAAAGGAGTAGCCAGAGATGTTGCCTTTGTTGATATGAGGAGAGTTTTAAAAAGAATTGGAGTTGAAAGTGATGTGTGGGGAGCAATCAAAAGGTGTAGGCTTGGAACCAAATTCCAATGATGAGAAAGAAGGGATGTTGTTGTCCTTCATGGAATCACGGTTTGCTTCAAAGGAAAGTTTGGCCAAATTGCAAAACATTTTTCCTAGAATTTGGGATACTTTGTTGGCCTTAAGGTTGATGAAGGCATACTCTTGAGGAGAAGATCTAATGGATGATTTCTTCACATAACGTCCAAATAACTCTGAAGGGTGCATCAATTTTTGCCATCCAACTGCCCACATTTTTCCACCCTAAGATCTTGAAGGACCAACCGGGTTGAAAAGTTTTTTTGACTGGTGAAGGAAAGTTGTCACAAAGTTGATGTCCTTCTTGTCTTGGCCAGAAAGTTTCTCCAATGGGACAAATTCAATTATTGCAACTAGGGCTTGATGACCAGATCAATTGAGGAAAATTAATTTTCCACAGTGGAAGAAATGGAACCCTTTGATTTTTTGTTTTTCTTTCTCAAACTCTTCCTGGGTTGGTTTTCAACTATTCTTTTTCTTTTCCGTAACAATTGAAGGCTACAGGTCCAAAGGACGCGGTTTCCAACCCAACCAGACCAGCTTTTCATTAATACCTTTCTCAGAAACATCCAAAGATATTTTGGAATCTCTCATTTTATTCCTCTTTTGGAAAGCAGGTCTAATCTTCCCACCTCTCTGTATTTTTTTCAAGCCATCTCCTTCCATCTTGTTCCCTCCCAATCCTATACTTAGATTGGGTTGAGGAACAAGAATAGTTTTGGATGTTTGTGTAAAATTTTGCGGGGTGGGAGAAGAATCATACATTCACCAATAGCTGTTGAGGGATTGAAAAAAAAACCCCCAGTCAGTCAAATGGGCATCATTGGTGAAGCAATATTGGATCAAAGAAAATGAAACCAAGCCTGGAATTGATCCCAAGTTCACCAGAAATGGGATCACCAAAAAAAAAAAAACCTGTACCCAAAAAAAAAAAAAAAAAAAAAACATGATATCAGCTCCCAAAAAAAAAAAAAAAAAAAAATTATGGGGTGTGAGGGAATTGGGCTGGCCCTTTGGGTTGGGTTTTGGGTTGGGCTAAGTGACAGAAGGAGGGGGGGCTGGCTGTTGGTGGTTGAGGGGGGGGGGCAAGCAAGGGCAGTGGGGGGGCCAGGCGGGCGGAGGGAGTGGCCGGGGGCCGGCCAAGGGTGGCCAAGGGCAGTGGGGGGGGCAGGTGGGTGGAGGGAGCCGCTGGGGGGCCGGCCGAGGGGGGCCGGGCGGGCAGAGGGAGCCGCCAGGGGGCCGGCCAAGGGGGGCCAAGGGCGGTGGGGGGGCCAGGCGGGTGGAGGGAGCCGCCAGGGGGCCGGCCAAGGGGGGCCAAGGGCGGTGGGGGGGCCAGGCGGGTGGAGGGAGCCGCCGGGGGGCTGGCCAAGGGGGGCCAAGGGCGGTGGGGGGCCAAGGGCAGTGGGGGGGCCAGGCGGGCGGGAGGAGCTGCCAGGGGGCTGGCCGAGGGGGGGGCAAGGGCAGTGGGGGGGCCCGGTGGTGGGGCCGGGCCGGTGGAGGGAGGTGGGGGGCTTGCAAGCAAGCGGCAAGGGCGGTGGGTGGGCCTGGTGGGGGGCCAAGGGCGGTGGGGGGGGTGGGCCGGTGGAGGGAGGTGGGGGGATTGCAAGCAAGCGGCAGAGGGTGGTGGGGGGATTGCAAGCAAGTGGCGGAGGGTGGTGGGGGGATTGCGAGCAAGTGGCAAGGACGGTGGGGGGGCTGAGTTGGGGGGGTGGAAGCAAGGGTGGTGGGGGGGAGGGCAAGAGAGGGGGGCAGCAAGGAAGGTGGGGGGGGGGGGGGCAAAGTGGGGGGCTTTAGTTGGGAGAAAGGGAGTGGGGCTGAGTGGGAGGGAAAAGGGTGATGAGGAGGAGGGGGGGCAGCTTACCTGGGGAATCAACCAAGGAGGTGAAGTGGGGGGGCTGAAGGGGGATGGAGGGGGGCGGATGTCAGTATTCAATGATGGGGATGATGAGGAGGAGGGGGGAAGCTTACCAGGTGCTCTGGTGAGGTGGAGGTGGTGGGTGAGGGGAGGAGGATGAGGAGGAGGGGCAGGAGCTTACCAGGGGGGGGAGTGGTGGGTGAGGTGGAGAGTGGACCAGTGGTGGGTGAGGAGGAGAGTGGACTGGTGGTTTGGTGGGGTGAGGTGGGTGGTTTGGAAGTTTTGGTTCTGTTTTTTTCTAAGTCCACCAAAAAAAAAATCCAAGTCAGCCTTGGATGCTTGGTTGAACAACTAAAACCAAAAAAGATATTTCACCTATTTAGAAACCAAATGCTACACATTAAAGTGAGCAAGTGTGAGGGGTAGAATCCGCTCTCTCATGGCCAAAGATGAGGTAGAAGATGAGATGGGGATGACTTGAGGAGGATCAGGAATATCATCTTCAAATATTTTTTCCCATTCATCTTTGATTTCAGCCAAAAGATTGTGAAGGATTACACAAGTGATAATCAAGTTTATTAGGAACTTCATCTCTTTGGGGTTTTGAAGTTGGTTTTGCATTTCCCTTAAGCTGGCCCATCTTACTTTCAGGAATCCTATGGCATGCTCAATCCAAACTTGTGATTGGGAAAGATGATAGTTGAAATTGGTTTTTCCTTGTTTGTGGGACAAAACATTCCGGTATTCTGGAACCAAATATTTCCCACTAGCATAAGCTGAATTGGCAAGAAGTTATTGATCATGGTCAAATTAGTTCTCTGGTTGTTGGGCAATCCTCATCCGATTGAACACGTATGAATCATGACAAGAACCTGGAATGCCAGCATGGAGGGATATGAGCTTCTTGTTGTTATCACAAACAAGTTGTAGTGCCACAGAGTATCTAAACAAAAAGACAAAACATATTTGGTCAGTGTCTGATCAACGGTGTTATCAAAGTGATTGGAAAAGATATGAATCAATTGCCTTTTTTTCCAATCAAAAGAGTGGTTGCCATCTAGCTTGGGTTTTTGACTCAAGGGGATGGTGGTTCCATCAACAAAACCAATGCAACCCATAAATCCTTTGGTTTCCATTACTTGAGATATCTCCTTGTGTTCTTCTTTTTTTGGCCAAGAAAGGACTGAGCAACAGAAAGATAGGATAGCAACCATTACTCTTTTGGTGTATGAGTCAATGGCTCCATATCTGACTGATAATAGATTTTCCAATCGATGGATTGCTGCTACATTTCCATTTGATCCCAATCTACAAAGAGCAAAATCCAGTTGGATAGCTGGATTGTGTTGAGGATTCCAAGAATTTTTCTGGAAGATGTGGGGGTCTTCAATCATCTCCAAAAGTTTTATTAATGAAGGAAATAGAGTTTGGAACAGTTGCTGGAATCTTAGGTTGGGGAGGAGATGAAGCTTTTTCCTTTCATACATAGGGTTGTGGAGAGTTTGTATTCTTGGAACCATGTATTGCTTTTGTAATAGAGCATTCAAAGCCAACCAAGTTGATTCCAAATTGGAGTCTGAATCAGAGTCTGAATGGCAGTCAAATACTAAAAAAAGTTCAGTCAGCTTTTTTGCATTTTAAACTTGCTGCCAAGAAGTTTGATGGGAAATGTTGAGAAAGATGGTGATTTGATGTGGGGTGATGAGATCATGATGGCATTTGTGTGAATATGGAGATGTGAAGCAATAGAGATGTGAAGAAATAGAGATGTGAAGCAATAGAGATGTGAAGTGATGGAGATTTGAAGTGAAGGAGATGAGATGTGTGTGATGTGATGGAGACGGGACCAATATGGATTTGCTGATGTGGATGGGTATTTTAAAATAGAGATGTGAATCAACAGAGGTTTGAAGCAATAGAGATGTGAATTTATGGAGATGTGAAGAAAAGGAGATGAGATGTGTGTGATGTGATGGAGATGGGACCAATATGGATTTGCTGATGTGGATGGGTATTTTAGATGTGATGGATGGTGGATGGATGATGATGCATAAATGGCGGGTTTAATGTTGGGTTTGATGTTTAAAATCTGCCATTTTCATGAAACCTGCCATTTTGAAATACACCAGTTAGGGTTATGTGTATTTCAGAACCCCTCCATTAAAAATGGCGGGTTTGGTAAAAAAATGGCGGGTTTCTAATGGCAGGTTTGCTAACTCTGATATTGCCTATTTGGGGCTATTTTGCCCCAAATGGGCCTGGGAAAAACATGCAACCCCAATTGCAAACCCCCAGGAGTTGCACCAGTTGAAAGCAACTTGGATCACGCTTTTTTTGGGGAATTATCTGGCGCTTGCAACTGTGTATGGTTGTGAAAGGCCAGTCAGAACCTTTTGCATCCTTGGGGTTGCAAATTTAATATTTTCCTGTTATAAATCAATCATATGTGCAAAAAATATCTCTTCAGAATCACAGAAAGAAGCAAATATTTGATCTGATAATGAATACATTTATTTAAAAGGCTACTTCAAGACCTCATGGAATAAAACCCACCATTTGGAGAAAATGTGATTTTCCTTGGTGGATACTTAGCAATAATATTCCCTTTGGTTCAAGAAGGTACTTGTTCCCAAATTGTTGACTTAAATTTGTTTAATTCTTCTTTCTGGAGATATTTCCAAGTTTGGCACCAGATCCAGAATTTCTTAATAAATTTTGGATATTTCCTGAATAATATAGTGTGTTTGAAAAGAACTTTGCTGCCTTAACACCTGCTAATTCATGGCAATATTGAAAACTAACATTTGGATATATTAATCAAGTATTTTTTTCCAAACTTGCATCATTGATAGCTTGAAAATGGTTCTCAAATGGACCTTTTGATTTTCCAAACTATGAAGACATATTACACCATGACTCTGTTGAAGACAATACTCAAAATATGTACCAAAAATGGTTTGTACACACATTATTTCTTCCCGTATTCCCCCCTCAAAGCTTGAATCTGAATTGGGCTTTGCAATGTAAATTTCTTTCTTTTTTTTCATATTGGGAATAAATTTTATATTTTCCAAGATTGAAAATGTTTATTAATCAAAAAAAAAGTTTTACATTCCCCAAATCTGTCAGCTTGCTACTATTACAGAGCAATCTGAAAAAGTAACAATTAAGAAAAATAATAAAAAAAATTTAAAAAGACATTAAGGAATGATAAATTTCAAAATATTATTTTAAATTTAGATTTTCCATCTAAAATAAGGTAGGGTCACTCACTGACACATAACCTGAATTCTGACTCTTTATATTTTTAAATATGGAATCAAAATCCAGAGGAAGCACATGCATGATGTGTTTTGGCCATTTTTTAGTATTTCACATGATTCCTCATGTATGATTTTCACAGTGAGAAGTTCAATCAGAATTGATGAATTCTGTGTATTTCAGTAGTTATGCATAAAAAGGAATCTGTCACAATTCCTGCCCGCAGCCGTTGCAGCCAAAATTTCCGCGCCTGGATGAAGAACAGAGCTTTTACCCTCTGGAGGAAACCTGAAAGGCGTGTAAGCAGTCCCAGACACCTGATTATTATGCAGCGGCAGGACAGAATGATCTGACACCTTTTTGACGGCATGAGAGTTGAGGTAACGGGTAGATGTGTTATTACTAGGAAAGGGACATGCTATATATGTGATGAATGTCCCCATGAGTAGAGTATAGTCTAAAAATACATAAAATAATATAAAATTTCTTAAAATAAACGTTTTCCATATTTTTACAAAATATAATAATTAAAGACTGAAATTTTGAAAATAGATAACAAAATATTGAGAGATCTTTAAACCTACTTGAAACTTACAAATGTGAAAAAATATATCAAAATATTCATGAAAAACTGAGGAAATTGAATATGTAAAAACATTACATAATTTCCCAAAGAATATATTTTAAATTAATTACTTTAAGTAAATGAATAAAATTTTTCAAAATAAGAAACAAAAGCATTACTTTACTCTTGTCCCAATTTATTAATACATAATGAGAACTCACATTACATCAAATTATCCGTAGAAAGGTCTACTATAAAGATATATCAAAAGTCTGAGAAATATCCACTAAGAAAAAGTAATAAAAGAAATTTCATGTGGATAAATAAGATATTTTTCACATGTCAATCACTAAATTAATAGTAGAATAATTCCCTTACCCTTTATAATTAGATTCTACACGTGCTATAGCACCAAGAAAAAATGATGAGCCAATACTGGTTGCCCTGCTAGCCCTATCACCCATCCCCTGTGGCCCCTATAGCCCTCAGAGGGACAGAAGTGAGACCCAAAAAGATATAAATAAAGGACTATTTTTGAGGTTATTGATACCCCAGACCCAGTTATATATACATCCAGACACTTTTACAAAGTGATCAAATACTGATAAAAACTAATTAAGTGATTTATGACCTTAGTATGATTAATATTATCCGTACCAACCTCATTTTTATCAATTTATGCTGCTGAAAGACCTTTAACCCCAGATACAGGTTTAAACCCATCAGTACACGTCTCCAACAGGTACCTAAAGTATTAAATATTATAGGTGAATTACCTGAAGAAGAGGTGTTAGAGATTTCCAATATACTATTTTGGCCCCTCTTCTTACTTGTTTTATAATCAATTTATTAATAATTAATCATTAATAACCAAACCATCCCACCTTGCATTTGCTTTATCCATATATTTACGGATTATTGCTGCATCTTTTGAATAATATCTTTATTCTTTATCTTATAATTTCTGGTAGCTAAAAGGCAGCAAGCACCTGGGCATCCAGGAGGCCAACAACATCCCCTTGGTTAATGACACTGATGAAAATGGCCTCCCTTTCAAGATGATTTTCAGACAGTTTCTGGTTAATTTGGCTTTCTCATTGAGAATAAACAAATCTGAAGGTCAGAAATTTTCAAATTTTGGTCTTTATCTTCAAGATTCAGTTTACAGGAAATATGGTCAGTTATATGTAGCATTGTCAAGGATTGGATCCAGCCACTCAACAAATTTTGTGGTCACACATAGAAATCAAAGCCAAATTCAATTTCAACCTGATAAAATTTTGTATTTACACTGAGGTTTTAAATTCTATACTTCCCAGAAACTCATGCATTTGAAATATATATATATATATATATTTAATTACTCCAATGTCATTAAATTGAAATTAGCTTAACCACAATTTAATTTAAAATTGAAGGATGTTTTCATTTTACACATTTTTCCAAACAAACCACATTCCATTCCCTACCCACATCATTAAATTCATACTGAGGTTTCAAATTCTATAAATCACAAAAACTGATTCATTTAAAATGTATTTTTTCTCTGACTTACTCCTATATTGATAAATTCAAATTATCTCAAACATAATTTAATTTAAAATTAAAAAATTTTCTATCTTTCACATTTTTCCAATCAAAAAAAATTTGATTTACTATTAAAATTATTAAATTAAAAACATTCCCCAAATTTGGTGGCAATACTCTATTGATAATAAAAATATCAAAAAATGTTTGCTTTGGATTAAAATAAATCATTTTTGATTATTTTCTTTATAATTCTCATACTCAAAAAATTTCTTTTTGGAATTTTAGAGAATATTTTTATGCATCTTGAGAAATAATTATATTCAGAATTTTTGAATTATTTTTGATATTTTTTATACAAATTTATCTAACTTCCATCAGGAATTTTAGATATTTCTGAAAGGAATTAATGTTTCATATTTTATTTTATTATTTTAATGTTTCACAACTTCTTCTGGTGTGCAAGAGGCAGATGGCACAGGCACTTCTGCTCACAGAAATCAGGATGAGAAGAGATGTATTACATGGATGAAAATGGGGAATGGGATGAGAAAAAGTATTGATGATGAAGAAGTTAGAGAGACCAAATAGTGAGTCTCTGAAGGAGGTGGATTTACTGAATCCTATGAGAGTAACACAAGAGTGGAAGGTGATATGAGTTTAGCAGGCTTGTTGGCTTTATTGTGCTGAGATGATGCCTATTGGAAGGGAGGTAACCAATAAGAATTAGTATAATAATGCCTTGGGGGGAATTAGTCTATGAGGGAAGGAGAGGCCAGTATAAGTGAGAACTGAAGAGGAGGCCTTGAGGGATGAGTGGCTTGTTCTGGGGTTTGGAGTTTCCATGGTATTACATGTTTACCTGATGGGCTGGATTATTTATTTGGGAAATGGGCGATGGGCCTCTTCCTGGAATGGTATATGCCAAAAGGAGTTATTTTAGAAATTTATTTTCTGTACTAATGCATTTTTTCAAAGACAACTTGAATTGAGAAAACAAAATTACTGAAAATACACTTTTTTAACAAAAAGGCTTATATTTATTAATCTTCAAGGTGTGAAAATATCCTAGGACTGATGATGATGATGATGATGATGATGATGATGATGATGATGATGATGATGATGATGATGATGATGATGATGATGATGATGATGATGATGATGATGATGATGATGATGATGATGATGATGATGATGATGATTTTGGAGGTAGTGGTTTTGTTTTTCACCAATTCTGATGCAAAATGGAATTTAGAGATGAGGCAAGAAAGATGAGTGGGGGGAGGAGAAGAAAATCAGTCTTATTTGGGACACAAGGGCAAGGAGAGGATGGGGGGAGGTGAGGTGAATAATGGGACTCACCTTGAGTCCTATTTTTAGATATTTGGTTCTAGAAGGGGTAAAGATGAGGAGGAAGGGTAAAATGAGCTTGATTCATGAAGCAAGGGCAAGCAGAAGATGGGGAGGGTGAGTTGAAAAATGGTACTCACCTTAGTTCCTATTTGCAGAGATTATTTGGGTACTAGTAGGGGCAAAGCTGGGAAAGAATTAGAAATGAGAGACAACAGGTTTGGAAGTGTGAGGTGCTTGAGGATTTGGGGGATCAAGTGATATTAGATGGTGAGGTTGAAGTGCAAGTTCATGGTGAGGAGGAAGAGGGTGGTGGTTTATGTGAGTTTGTGGGTTGGGGGTTTCTGTTTAGCAGTGGTTCAGAGGATAAAATGGTAATTTTTTAAAGGTTTAATGGAGCTGGAATTTAAGAGGTGGAAGGTATCCAAAAGAAAACTGGGGCAAAAATTTTAAATTTTTTTTTTTTTTTTTTTTTTGGAAAACCCTCAAAAGATGAATCATCAATCAAATTGAGGTATCTTGGGAGGTAAGATTCTCTCCCACACAGAAAAATATGGAGGATGAGATGAGACTGGAATGGCTTGAGGAGGATCAGGAATATCATCTTCAAATATTAAATCCCATTCATATTTGATGTCAGCCAATAAATTATGAAGTTTAACACAAAAGCTGATCTATTTGATGAATATCTTCATATCTTTTGGATTTTGGAGCTTTTTAAAGTTTTCTCTTAAGCTAGCCCATCTTCATTTCAGAAATCCTATAGCATTTTTATTTTGAAATTTTGATTTGGATAGATAATAGTTGTGATTTTTTTAATTTTGGTAATCAGGAGAAATATTCGAGTATGCTGGAACCATGTATTTACTGCTTGCAAAAAAACAGTTGGCCAGTAGGCATTAATATTTATCAAATTAAATATTATTTTATTGAAAAATCTGCATCCAATTGAGAAGATATGAATTTTGAAATTAGCCTGGAGGAACATGGATTGAAATAAAATTCTTTTTTTGGCCAAAAAAAATAATTCCTCTTTAACTGTTATATATCCTTTCACTCTAAATTTGTTAGCCATCAAAGTTCTGAATTTCAAAATAATAGGACAGATGTGATGAATATTTGTAAATATCAGTGGAATTTTACATATTTAATGGTGGAAGTATTTTATAAATGATAAATAGCTGTTCCATCCCAATCTGATCCCAATTGAAAAATAGGAACTGCAATTTGGACGCAGGATTTATTTGAATATTCAAAGATTCATTCATGAAGGCATTCTTCTATTAAAGAATCTCAATATATTTCATGAATGATGCAAAAGAATTTCAAAACATTTTGTGGAAGATTAATTGAGGGAGTGGATAGAGCGTTTTTCTTTCATGCATATTAAATTTCAAGATTTGTATTTGGGGGACTAAGTAGGAACCTTTCCCATAGAGAATTCAAGGGAAACCAGCTGAATTTCCATTTATAGTTTGAATCAGATTCAAATATCAAAAACATTTCAGTCAGCTTGATTGAATTTTCTACTATATTTGCAGAGGTTTTTTTGGACCTTCTAAGAGTCAAGATTCCCATTATTGTGGTGATTTGTGTAATTTGAAGTTATGAGGTGCACAGTGTGATGGAGTGAGGATGTGGTTTTAATATCAATGATTTTAGGGGAAAGCTGTTTTTTTTAATTTTGATGGATGATGATGCATAAATGGAAGATTGGATTTTTGAAACAAACCATCTCTGTGAATTATTCCATTTTTAAAAAAACCATTTAAGATGTTTTTGATTTCAGAAACCTTCCATTAAAAATGTGGTGTTTTTTTTATAAGATTTGAGGTTTTCTAATGGGATATTTTCAAACTCTGATATTTCCAAATTTCTTCTGCAACTTCTGTGATAGCATGGGTCAATTAGGCTGTAGCCTGTAGGCAGGAAATGAGCCAGAATCTA
>CM062635.1:29919973-29949973 GCA_025617555.3 Puccinia polysora | reverse complement strand
CTTCCCTAGCCCTAAAGTAAAAGGGCCAAAAAATTTAAGAAGTCTTTTGACCAACCCTAAAGTGAAAGTTCCCAAAAAAATACAAGTCTTTTGACCAGCCCTAAAGTAAAAACACCAAAAAAAACAAGTTCAACTTGTGTTAAGCTGATCCCATCCCAAGCTTAAAATAAGTTAAGCTTGTGATGGAATCAGCCCAAAACAAGTTAAACTGACTTACCATTAAACTCTCATTCAAAACACTCAATATAATGATGTTAACTCAAAAAAATCAACATAATTATGTTCAAAATGTGATAACCCTTTATATTAATAGAACTTTTTAGCTGCATTAGAATTACAATTTATATGGAACCCAATGATGAAATGAAGTCAAATTCTATAATCTATATAATCTAGAATACATTTTAAGTTGATCTTTTAGATGATCAACCCAACCAGAGGCTTTTTCAGAAATAAAGGAACATGGTTTTGCTACAATGGGCAGGATTGGAATCATTTCTCCCTCAAGTACTAATAGAACCCAGTGGTTATTGTTTACAAAGGAAATGAAAAGTGGATCTAATTTACCATTAACACCATTTTTCATTGGAGTATAAGTATCACATTACTCCAATTTAATGAAACGTATAGCTTTGGAATATGTGTCTGCTATAATTTGACCCATGTTCAATTTAGCCAGCCATTTTGAGGAGGGAATCTTTTCATTGATGTCTTCAACATCAAGTCTTTTTTTAATCTTTTCAACCTCCTTTGCACCACCAAGCATCTTCATGTAGCATGCTTTATGTTTCTCTAATGTTTCAATGATTTTGTTCACAACTTTAAACCAACCATTTTCTACATAACCAAGAGGTTTAGCAATGACCCTAAATCCCAATCCCCATCTCCAATTGGATCCAAAACCTCACCCAAGAACTTATGGAATTTCTTGGGTATTTGATTGAGGTATTTCACATTTGGTTCCTATCATGAAGACTAACTTATTAATCAATTCTTTAATTGGATCAATTGAATCAATACCCACCAAAGATGAGCTTCTGGTTGAGCTTTGCTGCACCTTCTTTTCCTCTGAAAAGGATTCTTATTCCAAATTAAGTGATCCCAATTCACCTTCAGTCTCTTCCTCTGAATTATGAAATTCAGATTCAAATTCTGCCAACTTTGACTAACAATTCATCATTAGTTAGTAACTAAGTTCATTAAACCCAAAAAATGAAGATATCCCAAAATAAAAGACTTACAATCTTTTGTCTTTTCTTGTTTCGAGCCCTTCTAGTCTTTTCTTCCCCCTTGAGTTGTTTTTCAACAAGCTCAAACCAAGATGGTTCTTGCCGCGTATCTTTCAATTTTGGCCTGCCCCTACTTGATTGTAGGACTTTAGGTTCAAGTCTTGGCTTTGATTGATATTTTGTAATCTTCTAAATGATATACCCCATTAGTCCGCTTTGCTCATGATCTGAAGATTCCAGGATCATTGCATTCATTTTTTCATGTAACTGAGGATTTCTCAGCATTTCATTGACATTACAATTTAAAAATTCAAAGGATCATCAATTAGTGAATTAGGATTCCTTAATAAAAAAGCATTAATCACATAGTGATTTGAATAATCCAACTTGAACAATCCAAATTAAGCCAACTTACAGAACTAGAACTCCAAGGGTCATAGTCAAACCTCCAATGAGGATGAACATCTTTGGGTAGTATGGATCCTCTGAATGCTAGACGGTCACCTATTTGGTGGGAACATGGCAAACCCATAGTCGTGGAATATGACTTGGTGCACACTTTTCCATCATGATCATGTTTGAATTTCTTGAATTGTTCCCTAACAAGATGAATTGCCTCTAAAGACAATTTTTAACCCAATGGTAACAGTTCAGGAGGAAGAAATGTCCCTAATTTAATTCAAGCGTTATAAAGTGATGCATGAACTTATTTAATTTAATGCAAAACTGTTCTTTCAAGGCTTTTCCAAACATCCAACAGGTATCCCAAAGAGTTTGAAAGGAATTTTTTGAGAGTTGCATGGGCCCCTTCAACCCAAGATGTTGTTTTGATTCCAAAATCTGGGTTTATACAAGTACACGCTGTTACAAACATCTCTTTGATAGGTAAAATGTTATTTTCCATATACTCGAGTACATCCTCATAGTCTTTCAAGAAACACTATACAAGTCAAAAGGTCGGAACCCAAAACTAGGAAGAATATGAAGCAGTGATTTGGACCTACTCTGAGTTCCGCATCATTAAGCTCCTCCTCCTCCTTGGTCTTTGAGGCCCCCTACTTTGCCCACAGATTCATAAAGCTTTTCCATCCTTCAATGTCATTAACAAAGCGCACTTTAAAGTTTGCTTGTATGTTTTTAGACAAGTGCCAAGGGCAACATTGCCTTGATGAATCAGGGAAACTAGATTCAATAGCATGAATCAAAGCTTTTTCATTGTCCGTCACTAAGACTTTTTGAAGTATCTCAGGATCATAAGCCAACTCCTTTAATGCATTTACAGACCAACTGTAGAACTGAAACTTTTAATTTTTTATAAAAACAAGAGCTTTGTTGAAAGTTTTGCAATTGGCTGTCATTCCTACAACATGCAATAGTGGGGTTTTGTACTTATTTGTCTTATAAGTACAATCCAACATAGCAATATGATTGAATTGTTTTGAAAGCTTTACTGCCTCTGGATGTGCTAAGTACAGGGCCTCCAAGTGACCCTCTCCACTGAACTTTGACCAGGGAATCCAGCTTGTTTCTTCAAGCTGTTCATATAGTACCTCCATAACACTTTTTCCCTTTAGTTCTGCAAGCGTGACCTTTGGCTTACTGTTAAAGATTGTTTGGTCATCAACATCATCCCCACATAAATCTTGCTCAATTTTCTCTTCAGTTGTAACCTATTGAGCCCATCATTCATTCCTTCTACTATATTGTCAGCTCTCTGATACCAGGAACCTTGCAGTCCTTTAGCTACAGAGAGTGATAAAAATGCTGGAATGATAATTATAATTATTATTCCAATAATAAACGCTTAGAAACTCAAATAAATTATTTAATAAGAGCAGTTCCAAGGTTTAATTGGTGTGGTAGTAAATGGGTTTCAATATAATATAAAATAGGGGCCACAGTATTATACTACTGGGGATCTTTACAGACTAGCAACCTCTCTTCAAGGGGCCTCCTTAGGCAGTTTAAGAACCTTAGAATAAAGATGGGTGCCTTATAAAGGACTTATTCCACTAGTGGCCGGGCTTAACAGCACCAACGGCCTAGACAGGAAGGATAACCCTCACTCTGAGCACTTTACCACAAAAAATCCTGGAATAATTGGAAGGGTTTCAGAGCAGATGGGGTAGATTGCTTGACTAAACTTCAATGGTTGATTGGTTTAATAAAGGTAAATAATACTACTACAGACTAAGTCATACATCACTTGCTTATCTTCATATAAGCACTTGATTAAAAATGACACGGTTTCTGATTGATAATAAATAATTCCTGGTAAACTTATTAACTTTTTAGATCCAAAGAGGTCTGTATAAATACCTTTTTGGGGTGATTTTGGTCTTCTCAGGGCATGTAGATAGGGTTCTACTCGTGGTCTGAGGCTGGAAAGCCAGTCAGGGAAAGATCAGCGCGTCCACTTTGTGCTGTCAATCAGCTGTCCTTAGATCTGCTGGATTTCTGTACTATTTTAGCCACAGGATCTGTTAATCTGTTATGGTGTAAATTTGGTCATTCTGTACTCATCCTTCATTTGTACTATTGATATTGCTTTGAAGTGTGCAGATGTGGATGTTTACTGATTTTCCATCATCTGTCGATCATTTAGATAATTTTTAAAAATTTTTATAAACACTTCTTGTAGTGTTTCGTGGTCTTCAAAGATCAAGATCCATGGTTTACATGGTAGTCCTTGATCTTTGATTTATTATTAAAAAATGTTTGAATCTTAATTTTCATTAATTTTATTTAAGTTTTGATTTTTTCGATCATTATTAATGCATATGTCCGTTTGTTACATATACTAGGCAACCCTAACTAGGTTGTAGCTCTTCTGAGCGGTACCTGGTTGTCAGATTAGTCACAACTGATCCAGGCGCGGGGATCAGTTAGTACAGATGCGCGCGGGGTAGTATCCGCTGCGTGCGTGGTAGAATCAGCTGCAAGCGGGTCTCTAGTACGCGGGAACCTGCTGCTACTAGTAGGTAGGGTTATGTAATGATGCGGGGCTGCGCACGGGAATTGTGACATAACACATTTCCACGTGTAACTCCTAAAATATACACAACACCTCAATTCTGAGTGAATTTTAGGTGTAAACCCTATACGTGACAATACATGTGAAATGTTAGGATGGCCAAAAAGTGCCATACAGGTGTTGTAATTTTTAGTACTTTTCCTTTTAATTATTTTAAAAATATAAGGACTTGGAATTCAAGGGTGGGGTCAGTGAGTGACCCTACCTAATTTTGGGTGAGAAATCCATTCCTATAATAATATTTATGGATTTCTCACTTCTTACTTTGTTAATTGAGGTATTCTTATTTTCCATATTTTGTGTTACTATTTGACAGTTTTGCTCTGTATATAGTAGCAAGCTGACATTCCCCCGCTCCAAGATATGTCTATATCTGAAAAAAAAATTTGGGCTAATGCCTCCTGTTGGCTCTGTAGTTCCTCAGGTGTATAGGTCCATCAGGGATATTATGTTCAGGCAACCATTCATCTTTATCAGCTGATTCTCCCTTGTATCTAACCAGGTAGAGTCTGACGTCTTTTCCATTGATCCTATCTTTCTTATCCTTAAGGATCTTGCTAATTTTACCTTTTTCCTTTTCAGGTTCTTCTGTAACAGGTATTGCAGGTGAAGGAGTATGTTCTCCATTCCTTGGGTGGTAGTGTTTGATGAGGCTTACTGGGAAGACTGGATGTTTCCTAGAAAGCTCATCACTGAGGATTACTTCCACCTCATTTTTACCATGAAGTTTATTAATGGTGTAAGGTCCAACAAAAGCTGGTCTAAGCTTTTTATTTCCACCCAAGTTGGTAAAGTTAGTGGTGGAGATCAAGACTTGATCACCAATTCTGAAATCAGGTTCCTTATGGGTTTTATCCCACCTTTTCTGGTTATACTCTATAGCATCCTGGACACATTTAACAGCATGTTTGTTTGCTACATCTATCATTTTTTTGAAATCAAGTGATGTAGGGTGAATATTGGTCAGCCAGTGGTTTAGGTTATCCTTGGGTAATCTAGGAATCCATCCTCTTTCCAGTATGTAAGGTGCTTTCTTAGTGGTAGAGTGCTTTCTAATGTTGTAGGCCATCTCTATTGCAGGTAAAAGGCTAACCCAATTGTGGCAATAACCGTCAGAGTTCTTGTATTCTAGTCCAAAGCCACAGAATCTCCTGAGCATGTCTTCCAGGGTCTGAATCATCCTTTCAGCTAATCCATCCATCTGAGGGTGATAAGCGGTGGAGAAAGCTAAGGTGGTCCCAAGAATATCATGTAGGTTCCTCCAGAACTCAGAGGTGAATTTAGGATCTCTGTCACTGATAATAATCTTGGGAACTCCAACATCAGCAATGAGTCTGTTCTAGAATAATAGGGCAACTTCCATAGCAGTGTCTTCCTTGTGATTAGGTAGGAACTTTGCTTTCTTGGAGAACCTATCCACAATGACTAAGACTGAGTTGTAGGAATAGGCTCCTCCTGGTGGTAGTCCAGTTACAAAGTCCATATTGATGATCTCCCATCTTTCCTTGGGTTCAGCAATCTTTTGCAGTAGTCCAAACTGTTTCCCAGTAGTCCTGTTGGACTTCTGACAAGTTTCACAACTGGTAACGTACTGTATAGTGGAGTTTCCCCAATTAACCCACCAAGAAGTTTGTTTAACCTTATCCAAGGTTCTATCAGTAGACAAATGACCAGATGAGCAGTTATCATGGCACTCAGCCAGAACATGTTTTATATGGTCATCCTTAGTTAAGACTATGACACTTGAATGTTGATGCCTATAGTATACCAGACCATCCCATATGGTGAACCTTCCTGCTTTGTATGGTTTCAAAGGAGGTTCAGGTAGGCTATTGATCAATTCAGGAGGTGGAGAAGTACTTTCCATAATAGTGATCAGATTCTTCATGTCAGAACTGTAAGCTTCTTTGATAGAGTTGAACAATGATTCATTTAGTTCACAAACGTGGATGCCCATTATAGGAGCTTCAATGTTTAACCTGTTAATATTAAGGATAGGGAAGATGTCATTATCCTCTGGATCATAGGCAGGGTTACTTGGGTCATTGGGTAACGCATTCCTGCTTAAACTTTCAGCATTCTGATGTTTAGTCCCAGCTTGATGTACTATGGTCATCTGTCCTCTGTACTGTTGTATAGCTATCTGCCATCTCAACATATGCCTGCTAGGGGTCTTCATGTTCATCAAGGTTCTGACAGTGTTGCAGTCAGTAATAACAGTGAATTTGGTGCCTTCTAAGTAATAATGGAGTTTCTCTAGGGCCCATACTAAGGCCAGGAATTCCATTTGGCTTGCACCATACCTTTTCTCAGTATCTTTAATTTTTCTAGATATGAAGAGTATAGGTTTTTCCACGGGTTTATCATCTTCTATGAATTCCTGGTGTAAAGCAGCTCCTAGCCCTTCCATACTGGCATCTATTTAGAGCTTAAAAGGTTTAGAGTAATCCTGATGGATCAGTACTGGAGTTGAGGTCATTGCAATTTTGAGTTCCTCATAGTTCTTGACTCTATCATGAGTCATTTCAAACATGGTAGTGTTGTTGCAGATCTCATACAAACATTTGGTTAGAAGAGCAAACTTTGGCAAATACTTCCTATAGTAGCTGCAGAAGCTGATGAAGGATAGGAGTTCAGTTTTATTCTGAGGCATAGGCCTATTCATTACTGCTGCTATCTTGTTTTGGTCAGCAGCTAAGGTTATTCCAGAGACAATGTGTCCTAAATATTTGAGTTCCCCATAGCCAAAGGTACACTTTTTCATTTTTACTTTCAATCCTACGGCAGAGATGGTTTTGAGGACTAGCCTTAATTTCTCCATGTGAGTGTCCCAATGATCAGAGTAAATGATAACATCATCAATGTATACCATCATCCATCCCTGTCTGATGAATAATCCTAGGACTTTGTCCATCATCCTTTGAAAATGAAAAGGAGAATTTTTAATACCAAAAGACATCCTAAGATACTCATAAATTCCCAAATGACAGATAATTCTTATGAATTTCGGGCTATCAGGGCTGATAGGTATTTGGTGAAAACCTTTCATCATATCCATGGTGGTTATGTACTTAGCCTTGGACAGGTTATGTAGAGCATGGTCAATTCTTGGAATTGAATAAAAATCAGCTTAGGTGTAGTTTTTAAGCATTCTGAAATCTCCAACCATTCTTGACTTATCATTGTGCCAAGCTATAATTACTGGGGTAGTAATATCCACTTGTTCATTGTGGCCTTCTTTCCTTAAGACTTGTAAGTCAACCAACTCTTGAATATGGGTCTCCAGAGCAGCTCTGGATTTTGGACTAGAAGGGTAAGCAGTTCTCCTGAGGTTATGTGGGTAAGGAGGCTTAATAGTTAGAGTTAGGATCATATCATGTCCTTTGATGTTACCAATGGGGTGATCTTTGGTACAGAAAGCATTCTGATTTTCAAAGCATACTTGTAGGGTATCTCGTTTCTGTTCTTCATTGAGAAGGGAATTCAAAGAAGCTTGAGAGAAGTATTCCTGATTGAACTTCTCTAAGCTTTTTCCATAAGTTGAATCAGAAGTTTAAGCATTGACATGACATATTTGGAACTTCTTATTCCAGTCTCCTCCTACGGTGAAGTATCTACCTTTGCTTTGGAATACATCTATACCATATAGGCAAAGAGAATCATTCCCAAAGATAAAATAATCACATACTCCGTTTTGGAGCACTACAAATTCAATGTTCAGTTTGAATGATCCTTTAGAGTGAGGGAGTATGATATCAGAAGACCATACTCCAACAGCATTGAGAGCAGAATTACAACTGCTGAACTTAGCCTGAGGTACTGGTAGTAAGTTCAGTTTCCAGTTTGGGTCTTGTTTCTCCAGATAAGTTGAACCAACACACGAGCAATTGGCTCCACTGTCTAGAAGTAACTTAACAGGGGAACCTTGGATTAAACCAGTAGCAATGCATGTTTTGCCTGAAGTGTAACTTTTACCGGCAGAAGGTTTTAAGGTCAAAGCCTTAGCCTCAGAGATGTGGTTAATCTTCATGTTGGGATTCCATTTTTGAGGTAAGTTAGAATCCTCATTGACAGAATTTATGTCCAGAGAAGACTCAATACTACCTTCAATAACATTGATAGAGTTAGTGATTATTAGATCACAATCAGAGAGTGATCTGTCAGTATCATCAAGGTGAGGGTCAGGATTTTCATACTCTTCTCCTTCAATAAGATTAATCCTTTTCCTAGGTAGAGGAAAATCAGGTTTTACGTGTCCTGTTTGGTTACAGTTCCAAAATACTTTCTCTTTTGATTCTGGAGTCTTCTTGACTTCCAAAGTAGATGGATTAGTAGCAGGGGATTCCTTAGTTTTGGCAGTATATTCTTCCCTGTTCCTAGTATTTTGTTCCCTTGGAGGTTTATTGACCCTTTTATCAAGACCATTCATATCATTAGTCTCTTCCAATACACCTATTAAGGTGGAAAGATCTGAATCCATAGGCATTCTACACCTTACACTGTGGTTGATCTGTCCGGGACATAAGTTGAGGAGTCTTTCATTAACTTCTTCTTTATCAGCATCAGGATAAAAACAGTCCAACCTCTTTTTCTGTTCTAAGCACCACTTATGAGGTTTGTCCTTGGACGGATCAAACTGGGAAGTTGCAAAATTTTTCATCATCTTTCTTTTCCAAATCCTGGTACCAAACTGCACTTTGATCAATTCTTTCCAAGAATTCCAGGATAAAGATCCAACTTCTTCTCTTTTATTGATAAACCAATCAAGAGCTACTCCTTCAAATAATCTGGGCAATCTTACTACAGCCATTGCATCAGGGAGCCCATAGGAAGAAAGAGTATAGTCAATAAACTTAATGAAACTGACATGGTTGTATTCTCCTTCTCCGGAGAATTTAGGCCATTTAGTGATGGGAGGAAGTAGCTTCAAAGCCTTTTCCATTTCAGGAGTAGGACTGGGTCTGAAAGCGCATGCCTAGTTATCCTGGTTCTGCAAGGAACACTAGGAGTACTGGTGATCCTGGCAGGTCTAGTTTCTTCTAAGTCAATGACTGGAGAGTTAGTAGAGTTAATCTTAAGATCTCTGAGATCATTCTTGATCATAACTAACTCTAAATCAAGTTTGTTGCTTAATAAGTCAATTTTTTTAGTCAGATGAGCTGAAGGAGTAGGACTAGTTTTCTTAACTTCTTCCTTAAGCTGGTCTATGGTTGCAAGAATATCTTCCTGAAGAATTTATTGGTTGTCATCAATATTTTTCATCAAGTCCAACTTACTAGCTCTTATACTATCCTTGATTTGTGGTATTTCCAACTCATCAATTCTCATAATCTGAGACTGGGTATCAATTACTCTCAAAATGCTCGAACTTAATTTGTCCAATTGGTGATAAACTTTGTCAAAGCATTGGCTAATAATAGTAAAATTGTGAGACACATTTACAGAAAAGCTATTAAGAGCTTCTACATCTAATTGTGGTACACCTTTTTCCACTTCTGGGCTAAGGATATTATTTTGTCCCAATCCTTTGGGTTCCTTAACTTCTTATGGGCTGAGGACCTCTTCTTTTTGGGGTCCTTTCCCTTTACAGAAGGTAACTGATCCCAAGGATTCCAGTTCTGCACGTAGCCTTCTACTTCTTTCTTTGGGATCAACCTTTGCAGAGAAATCTGAGATTTCTTTGCCTGAGAAATGGCTTTTCTCATACCTGGTTGATCCTCCTGGGTCTGAGCCAACCTGAATTGTTCCCAATAGCTCACGTGCTCTTTAACTAACACTTTGACCCTTTCCTCCTTGGTTTAGTCCAGCTGGGGTGGCGTAGGAGGACCTGTACCCTCCTGGGATAACCTAGTGGGCGACGGATGGCTCTCCAATGGTTTGTTGGTCGAGTTGGCGGCCGTGGTTGTTGCCGTTGTTGTCCCGCGTGACGCTATGGTCACGGGTTTGAGTCCCCTCATCGCGCTCGCAACTGGAGTCCTTGCGCGCACGGGTTCCTCCAGGCAGAGATCCATGTGATGGGGCTCTACCAGTTGCACGGGTGTTGCGCCTATTTTGATACATAGTACCAAAAAAATGTGTAAGTCTTTTGTCAAAACTTTGAAAAAAAAGACTTTAAAATTATAAAAATAAAATTTTTATGTGTTTTATATTTTTAATAATTTTTTTATAAATATTTTAACTTACTGAGAGTTAAATTCAACGGTACCAAAACTTGGTTGGGATCACAACTATCCTTGGAGGGTATTCCAACAGGGTCTGAGTGAGTTCCAATCAGATCCTGGGATAAATCCAAGGGTAAGTCCAATGGTACACTGTCTGGGACATCCTCTAGGAGGTCCTGGTCAATGAGATCACCAAAAACAAAATCCACTGAGATGGATAAAAACAAAAAAATATAAGTTTAATATTTTTTTTTGTATTTTTACGTGTTAAAGTGATTTTTAGAAAAAAATAATCACTTTTATTATTTTTGGTTTTTTCTTTATCTTCAGGATTATTTAGTTTATAAATATAAAGCTTCCTTTGATTGATTTTCCACTCCTTATGTTGCCTTAATAAAGAATTTAAATTGATAATTCTTCCAAGCTCAAGTTCTTTTCCTTTTATAACCTGCTGTTTATAATAAAGCAATTTCTCCTGTTGTTGCTCAGGAGTTATAATAACAGGGACAAAGTTACTGAGGTTTTCTTCTTTTTTCTTTTTAAGAAGGTTCAAATGATATTTGATCAATTCTCCGTTGGTCTTAAGATCCACTAGAGAAACAAATGATCAAAAATATGTGTTGAAAGTATGTTAACTTATTTTTAAAAATAAATAGACTGGTCCAAGGAATAAATAATTAAAAATTAATTATTTAAGGATGTTTCCCAGCCAGACCCCCAGTTTTCAGCTCTCTGATACCAGGAACCTTGCAGTCCTTTAGCTAAAGAGAGTGATAAAAATGCTGGAATGATAATAATAATTATTATTCCAATGATAAATGCTTAGAAGCTCAAATTAATGATTTGATAATAGCATTTTCAAGGTTTAATTGGTCTGGTAGTAAATGGTTTTCAATATAATATAAAAGAGGGGCCACAGTATTATACTACTGGGGATCTTTACAGACTAGCAACCTCTCTTCAAGGGGCCTCCTTAGGCAGTTTAAGAACCTTGGAGTAAATATGGGTGCCTTATAAAGGACTTACTCCACTAATGGCCGGGCTTAAAAGCACCAACAGCCTAGACAGGAAGGGTAACACTCACTCTGAGCACTTTACCACGAAAAATCCTGGAATAATTGGAAGGGTTTCAGAGCAGATGGGGTAGATTGCTCGACTAAGTAAAAAATTCCAGAAGAATAATAAGATAATTTACATGAAACCTAGATAAAAATAAAAAACAAAACTGAAAAATTGAAAAAAGGAGAAATTACCAAATTTACTCACTTTATCACTTATTTTTGTTTCTGTTGTGCTAATACATGATTTACAGGAGGATTTAAATGAGCTTCATCATCTTCATTTTCTTTCTTTTTCCTCTTTATTCTTTGACCAGGATTTTGTTCAGGAGAATCAAGTTGCTTATCCACAATTTTTCCAGGCCTCTAAGAAAAGAGTAGATGAAAAATTAATAAAAAATAATATCCAAAATAAAATAAAACTAAAATCAAATTAAATCCCTTTGTCTTGATAATATCCAAATCTTCAAGCTCTTCATCTTCTGAGAATTCTTCTTCAGTCAGAAATAATCCTATTTTGAAAAAATGAAAAGAAATTATTAAGTAAATCAGTTTATATCTAGAAAAATAAGTATATAGATAAATTAACCTCTCCTTATGATTCCTCCTTCTTCTTTCCATTCTAATCTTTTTCTTTAAACCTGAATAAATACATAAAAACTATTAATTATGAGGGTTGATATTTTTTTAACAAATGGTAACTGACCTGTCAGACTCCTTGATGTCAAGACCCTTACTTTCCTTTAGCTACCAGAGGTGATAGAATAAACAATAAATATATTATTCAATAAATGCAGCAAAAATCCGTAAAATATTTGGATAAAGCTATTGCAAGGTTAATTGGTTTGGCTTATGGTTTAATATTATAAATCAATATTAATAAATTTATTATTAAATGAATTAATAGAGTGGCCACAATAATATTGGGGAACTTTAACACCTCTCTTCAGGGAATTCACTTTGAAAACATGTAGACCTGGTTACTTTGGAACCTTTAATTTATATTCTTAAAGGATATATTTCCCAAAGATAATATGTATATAAAATACACGGTGGAGTGGCAGGGCTTTGTAACCAAGCTGCCACAACAGAAAAATGATAATAAGACTCACTGGTATATTATGTAATCCTTTGGGTACCTGTTTGGAACATGCACTGATGGGTTAAACCTGTTCCTGGGGTTAAAAGGTTGTTCAGCAGTTTAATTTGATAAAAAGGGTTGGGGACAGATATTATTAATCAGAATAAAGCCATAAATCACTTACTTATGTCTTTTAAGTATTTGTTTACCTTGGAACGGTGTCTGGATGTAAATATGACTGGGTCTGTGGGTATCAATATCCTCAAAAGAGCTCCTTATTTATAGCTCTTTGAGTACCAATATTGTCCTTCTGAGGGATACAGGAGCTTCAAGGGACAGAAACTAAGGCTAGCGGGTTAACCATTGGTAGCCTGTCACGGTTTCTAGGTGCTGTAGCACGGGTAATATCTAATTTCTCAGGGTATGGGAATTATTCTACCTTTTAATTGATGTTTTGGACGTGTGAATAACACTAATCTGTCCATATTATTTATTATTAATTAATTATCCTTAGTAAATGTTCCCATTATTTTAAGAATTCTTTGAATAGACATTCATAAGGGTATTCTGATGTCAAGTGGTTTCTCATTATGTATTAACTGATTGGAGTAAAATTGGGATATTTATTTTAATCCTTATCTTTGAAATTCAGTTGATTTACTAAAAATAATTACTTAAAAATATAAGTAATGAGAATTCATTTAATATTTCTACATCATTAGTTTTCTTAGTATGTCACAAAACTATTGATGCCTTAAAGTGTTCACAATTGTATATTAAATTATTTTAATATATCTTTACAAATAATAGTTATCTTATTTTCGACATTTTTGGCATTTTTAATCATATTTAATAAAAAATACGTATGAAGGTTATTTAAGTATTTTTATATAATTTTATGTATTTTTAGATTATCTACTATCCACAGGAACATTTATTACATATGTAGAATGTTCCCATGTAGGTTGTAGCATGTTTACATGGTACCTGGGCTTCTCAGGCCACCTGTCACTCTTTCAGCCCGTAGTCCCGCGGCTGCGTACTTGTCAGAGCCCCGGGGCTGCGTACACAGCTTGTCAGGGTACGCTGACAGGGTGTCAGTGCTGCTGCTCAGCTGCGCGCGGGTGTATTGGTTTCCACGGCTGCTTGCAGGAATTGTGACAGAACACATTTCAGTATGTAACTCCTAAAACATACACAACACCTCAATTCTGAGTGAATTTTACGTGTAAAACCTATACGTGAAAATACATGTGAAATATTCAATTGGCCAAAGTCCCATAGTGGTGTTGTGGTATTATGGTCTTTTCTTTCTTTAATTATTAAAAATATCAGGAGTTGGATTTCAAGGGTGGGGTAAGTGAGTGAGCCTACCTAATTTGGGGTGGAGAATACATTTCTCAAATAATATTCAAGGATTTCCTACT
Organism: Puccinia polysora; assembly: GCA_025617555.3. Lineage (NCBI taxonomy): Eukaryota > Fungi > Basidiomycota > Pucciniomycetes > Pucciniales > Pucciniaceae > Puccinia > Puccinia polysora. The sequence goes on along the minus strand of CM062635.1, from coordinate 29,935,983 downwards.
CCTTTTCAAGTTAATTTTAATATTCTTATTTTTATGTTAGTTTTGTTACTTTTGCAGCTTGCTCTGCAATAGTAGCAAGCTGACATAACCCTTGAATTTGCTGTAGATTTCTTCCTTGTCCTTCCTCTCCTTGTGGGGTTGTTATAAATATTCAAAACCAGCTGGATATCTTTTACTTGAGAACTAAGGTATCTTCTTGAGCTTATTTACTGCTGTTATTGGTCCTACTCTTACTTTAGATCTTTGAGTAGAATTTTTCTCTTGAATCAGGACAAGTTTATATTTCCCAGTATAAATCTTCTTTTTTTCTCCCTGTTGAGAGATGACTGACTTCCCCGAGTGACATCCCCGCTCCACCCGCTCTGACCTCAAATGAGAACACTTCAAATCCAGAAACAAGCTCCAAAAACCCTCCATCCTGCTCTCTCCAATCCCATTTCAAATAGATACTAGATCCTCTCATCCTTCCGTTTCCCTGATCCGACTCACCATTTATTTCTCATTGATCCTTCTTCCACTTTTTCTCCTGTCTCCTGCTCCGCATCCATCATCCTCCAATCCTATCTCCTCTCTCCTCCTCCTCATCCATCCATTTCTTACCCGCTCTCACTTATTCCCTTTGTTCTCAAGCCTCAACTTGTTGTCCTCAATTCTATCAACTCATCAAACCTTACTTTAACCATCCAAATCTCCTCGTCCTCAACTCGTAATCCTTGAATCTCCTTGTCCTCAACTTTTTGTCCTTGAATCTCCTTGTCCTCAACTCTTCAATTCAACCATCAACTTTCAATCACTTGAGTCATCACTCATCTCCAGTTCTGTCTAGCAGTGAGTTCTCTTCTCAATCCAACTCATACGCTATCTTTCAAATTCCAATTTCCTAAATCTCATTTCTTTTCCTCATTCTATTCTTGTAATTACAACTTCAGAACACTCCTGTGCTTCTTCATCTATTGGTCCTTTGTTGCAATCAAATCATTCATTTTTCACTCCCAGGTAATAATTTTGTTCTTCTGGTGAAAACTTATGGAATTATTCAATGATTTAGTGGAATATTTATGCTAATCAGTGTTTCTGGATGGACCTTGAGGTGTTGATTATTGTTCAGTTTAATCAGGGTTAAGAGTTAACTGGAGAAAGCAAAATATAAATTGATCAGAATACTATTCATTTAGGATTGAATAAAAATAAAAATAAAAAAATTACTGAGAAGGAGGGTTTGAGATGAAATTGAGGATAGTATTTGTCAATTTTGAATAATTCACCCTTTATTATAGCTAATTTGAATTTATACATGGTATAACAATATAAAAAAGTGATCACAGCTGATGCAAGATGTGGAAGATTCAGGAATTTGATTAAAGAATGAATGATTTTTAGTTCAAAGTGGATGGTTTTTCCAGACAGATGATCCACACAGTGGGGAAAACCAATGAGATGCTTGAAATATTTTGGAGAGGCTTCAAGAGCTCTCTCATTGAATTGGATAGTTATTTAATGTTAAATATTGTGAACCAAATTATAAAAAGAACCAGTAGATGAACCAATGAGATTTTTAATGTATAAATTTAGGCCCTCTATTCTTGGGTTATTTGCATTTGCAAAGTTGAAGTGTTTTTTGGCCCAGAAAGACAAAAAATATTCTTGTTGGGGATCCAGCTTTCAAGCAGGTATTATGATTCAGGGGGATTACAGACTAGAGAAATTTTTGTAAGTTTCTCATGATATATTTAGTTAGATTTTGAATGGAAAAACTGATGCCATTTTTTATGGAGAAGCTTCCATTCATCTTCATGTCTGAAGGTCTTCCTGCAATGGGTTTTAGCATTTTTGAAATCATTCCAGAGACAAAGAGGATGATGACAAGAAGGTAAAACTTTTTCAATGGAACTAATTAAATCTTGTTCTTTTTCCGTCACAATCAACCTTGGTTCTCTGTTTTCCAGAATTTCCTGGAGTTGAATGAGGTCCCATATGGAACTAATGAGAGCTTGTTCTTTTTCTGTGATGATACCCCTTGGTTTTTGATTTTATAAGACTTCCTGCACTTATGTGAGGTCCCATTGATAGTCATCTTATATTTTTTGAGATAGAAAACAGGAAGCAACTAAAAAATTTCTTGAAAAATTATTTGCCCCAAAAACACAAAGAAGGAGCATTCCAAACTTTTTTGTTTCATATTTTCAGTCTATCATGAGAAGAGTAGGGAAACCTTTGGGAATTTTGATTGAATCAGGGTGTGAAACAAATAGAAAATTGATGTGTGCTTATGTATTTTTAATTCTGTAGAAAAAAAAAGAATTGCAGATTTTGAGTATGAGAGCTTCAATGGGAGATTTTCCATCAAGATAGTTTTTTTTTAATTTGTGATCTTTTCTTTTCAATATTACTGGGGTTGGTATGAACAGAAAGGAGGAGGATTGTATAAGAAAACTTGACATTTTTAAGGGGGGACACCAGCTTTGGTTCAACTTTCTGCAGTCTCCTGTTTCTTCCCTTGAGTTCTTTTTTGGATTGAATAAGTTGAAGGATCATTTAAAGGTGAACGGCTATGGTCTGGAAATATAAATTTAACCTGCAAGAAACCCAATTTTCTGGAAAAAATCACAGATAATCTGAAAGGACAATTGGCCTTTCTGGAATTTTCAAACCTCTTGGTATATTTTCTGGGTTGATATTCCCCACATTTATCAAATTAATATGTGTAGGTATTTTTCTTCCAATTGGTTACTGTGGTAGATATATCATATCCATGGTACTTTGCCCATGATGGAATTTCATTAAGTAGCTCCTTCTTTTGAATATATTATATTTCAGGAGGAGGGGCCAGAAGGGTGGAATACCAAAGTTTTAGTACATGAGGAAGGAGCCATAGCATTTTTATGAATAGTTTGATCAGATGAGTTAATGTATGATTGTCCTGGTGAAACATCTGAAAAGTGGGTGGATTTTTTCTTGAGCCATTGTGAAAAAAAAACTTTTTAAAAAATGAAGTGAATATAGGAGTTGATACTTTTTAAATAAATTGAGCAGAAATTGAGTGAATGAAATTATTCAGAGAGATACAAGAAAAATATTTTTTTTTGGGAGTATTTATTGATTTTTACTGGTTTGTTTCATTTTTGAGGTGAAAATTTCAAAATGTTTCAAACCCATTGTTGAGGAGATAAATATTTGAATTTTTTATGGAATAATTGAATTAAGGATGTTTGGCTTGTTGATTTGTTTTCATTGAGGCGTGGTTATGGATGATGAGTGGTGTTTGGTGTGATGATGAGTGGAGTGGAATGGTGTGTAGTGGGATGGAGTGGATTGGGGTGGAGTGGAGCAGTTTTTTGTGGTGTGGAGTGGTGTGGAGTGGTTTGGTAGGGGTGGTTTGATAGGGGTGGTGTGGTGTGATGATGGGTGGTGTGCAGAGTGATGGGTGGGTGGAAGAGGTTAAGTTGATGGCTTATACAATGATTGGAGCACTCAAAGATGGGATTATATCCCTGTAAAAAATCCAAATTCACATTGAATTCAGGAAAGCCAAAGGGCTCAAAAAATCAGAACAAAAACTAAAAGGTTTTTATTGTGATCCTTTTTTGTTTTAGTTTTTCAGACACAAATAGTGTCTTGAAAATCACCAAAAATGATTTTTTTGAAAGATTTAAAGGCTTTTTTCAAACCTAAAGCTTTGAAAGTTTCAAATAATGATTTATTTTTTTCAGGAAAACAAAACAAAAAAAGAATTAATGAAGACAGAAAACCCCTTTTGGTTTGAATTATATTCATTGTGATGAATATTTTTTGGGGTAAAAAAGTTTATCAGCATTTTAAATTAATTTTAGATTCATCATTCAATCCTTCAATGGTTTTCTCAAGTTCTGTTAAAAAAATCAAGAGAAAATTTGATTCCTGATGTAAAAAAATTAAAAGGATGTGTTATTTTGAAGTGTTTTTGTGTTGGATTTAATTTTTGAGGCCAAGAATACATCCAATGAATCCCAAAAAAAATATTTAAAAGCTATTTTGATTATTTTTCAAATTTCTGGGAGTTTGAATGACCACAAAATCAATTCAAAATGCAAAGAAAAGGTTCCAAAAATGCAATTGGAATTTTTAAATTTTTTTAATTTTTCTGATTTTTTGAATGAATTTTAGAAGGTGTTTTAATGCTTCCAAGATTATCAAAAATTTATTTTAAGCCTTCAATATACTCAGCTACAAGTCTGGAGCTTCAAATTTCCAAAAGTTGAATTCTTTAAACATCTGTGTACTAATATTTTTCTTTGTGGGGCCGAAAGTGCACAGATGTAGAACATCTGTGAGTTAAAGGATAGCAACCATGAGAAAATTGAAGCCCTAAACATTATCTATAAAACTTTCAGTGATTAAATTTGTAGTATGTAGGAATTCATTCCCCTCCACTAGCCAGGTATGCCCTGGTCTGTAATAAGACCAAAAAGTTGTAAATGAAGGACACTTTGCAGAAACCTTTACCTCATCCATTCATCCACCAAGAGTGTGTATCACAAGATGGTGTTTTGAAGAATATCAAAAATATCATTGGCTGTATAATAGTATGAGCTCTTTAATTTTCAGATTGTTATAAAGTGTTTTATTTGATAAATAACTTAATAATCTTCAATATCAAACAAAAATAAACCAACTAGCTGACCCTGAAGCATTTAAATAACTGTTTTGGTGTGCCCTGGTATCTTGATGAGACCAAAAGGTTTCAAATGAAGGACATCTTTGAGAAACTTTTACATCATCCATTTATTTATCAAGAGTATATATCATGAGATAGTGTTTTCAAGACTATTAAAAATATCATTGGCTATAAAATAGTATGATTTTTGTAACTTTCAAATCCATATAAAGGTTTTCATTTGATAAATAAATTAATAATCTTCAATATATAAAAAAAATAAACCAACTAGCTAACCCTGAAGCCATTTAAATCAAAGATTCAATATTCTGTACAATTTTGGTAAAAATATCAACCATGTGTATCCTAAAATCATTATTCTCATTTACCATAATCATCCTAAGGTTACTAGTCTACCTCCTTTTCAAATAGCCTTGTTGAGCAACACGTAAAGAAAAAAAACTAAACCACTTTCCTAAAAGAAAAACCAAGTAAATCATAGTTTTATAAAAAACCTCATCAGGCCTTTTACTCTCTGTTTTAAAAATTATTGTTATATCAATTTATAAGAGTTTTTTCATTGAGAATATATTATGTGATTCTCCTCCAATGTTCATTCATTATTCACTCAAAATCTCATTATTCTTTACTCCTATCAACTCTATTGGCCAGAATTGGCCAGAATTAGTTTGTTACTTGACATTTTTTAGGCTTGAGATTAATATTTTCATATACAATTGGAAATTGGTAATTAAAAGTAAGGAAGAAAGAAAAAGTAAATAAGTAACAGAAATTGAATGATTCTTATAAAATGAAATAAATAGCAGCAGAGAATTTTAAATTTCATGAGCATCTGGATGGATTGATCGAGGTGGATGAGTAAGTTTTTTATTTTTTTATTTATTTTGGTTAAGGATCACTCATTCTATGGATCCCGGAAAATTTCTTTGTTCATTCAAATGGAGAATTGGATTTTTTTTTAGAATTTTAACTTAATATGAATTAATTCTCATTAATGAGTGGAATTTAAAAATATAAAAAGAAAGAAGAGTATAAAATTGATAAGAAATAGATCCCAGGCTTTCTGATAATAAATTGAATTGAAAATTAATAGAAAAGGAAGGTATATAGAGTGTTGACCCTAAGATAATTTAAACTATCAACTTTATCCACAGAATTCTGGAATGTTTTATTTGGAGTAAAGTTTTGATATGATCAGGATTGGGATTGGTTGAAAAATCTTTTACTATATTCCACAGAAGCAAGATATTTTTTAAGTGTAAATTTGATGGATATTTTTCCTCTGAAAATTTGAGTAGATACCTACCCTATCTTTCTTCTTTATGGTCCTGATTTTGAGAGCCATGTGAAAAATCCCTTCTCCCATAAACTCTCCAATGCCTGTATGCAGTTACATGGCATAACCCTGAAAACATTTCTCATTCCCTGAAAAAACCAACTAACCTTTTGAATACTTTCCCACTCCAAGTTAGACCCACCTCTGAATTACATTTCTATCAATTACAAAGTCAAAATGAGAATCTTTGATTTTTTTTCAAAAAAAAAAAATAGAATGATTGTGTTTTCAGAAGATATAATTTTGAAACAAAACAACAGTCAGATCTTTATTCAATTGATAAATTGGGAATAAGAAGGAAAAATAAAATAAAATTTATTTGATAGAGTAATTAAGAAGGGTTTACAAATTAATTTTCAGAGTCAACGGATGGAGGAATTTTTAAAATTTAAAAAAAAATTGGATAATCCAATAAAATTCAAATTTAATATGAAACTGATATTGATGAGGATTTAGATATGGATAATAATGTGATATGATTTGAGAATTAATTTAATCCAAAAATAACATCAATTTTATATGAAGTGGAAAACCATTGAATAAAAAAAGAAAAAAACGTTTAAAGCAAATAATTAATGCTGAGAGAAGTAAAATAATAAAAGAGGATAGCTGTAGTAAAATTGGTATTCATTTGAGAGGGGAAAAAAGGGGGGAAATAAACACCCAAAAAGGGGTTTTGTTTCTAAGCTAATCTAAATTTGTGTGTGTCATAGGGATGAGGCTTGATCATGATGATTTTTGAATCAAAGGATATTCTTTGAGAGATTTTGAGTGGATTGGATTCAATTATTTTTGGGTTTGAAATTCAAGTATCTAAATTTCATCAATAAGGATTTAAATTCTTTTAGTCTTTAGGAAAAAATTTTGATCATCAGAATCACAAAAAGGCTCAAAAAAACTCAAAAAGAGGGTGATGGCTTCAAAAATTATTATTTTTTAAGAAATGTTTGCAAGTGAGGTCATTGTTCAAGAGAACCTTTCTTGAAATTTAGTGATTTTCTTGAAAGAATTATGGATGATTGAAGTGGTCCATGATTAGATTTTATGGTCTATTGTTTGATTGTTTGATTTTTTTTTTTTAAAAAAAAAAGGTTTGTTGTGAGATGTGATCAAGCAATGTTGATGGTGATACTAAATCAATTTTTGATCTCATAAGATTGTTCCATCCATTCAGTCATTCAAGCTAGGTCTAATAATTTCCATCATAAATTGATTGGTTGTATTGATTAGCTAGGAAATTGAATCATATCCACCTTGGGTTTTTATTCAACCCTCCCTTAACTTTCCCCATCAAAAATCCTGTAAAAGTCTCAACCTCACTTTGTTAGAAAGATCTCTCTGTTTTATTAAAAAAAATTACTTGGGATGACTGTAGAAGATAAATTATTTAAAAAAGTCTTGGTTTATAATTATATTCCTATATACAAAAAAACCTTACTCTTCTTCAATCTTTGAATTCAATTCCTTAGCTAATCAATCTTGTTTTTTATTATCCATACTTTTTTTTGAAGATCTAGAATTCAGAAGTCCATCAGCCTTATTGGTCAAAACTCATGATATCATTGGGGAGTCTAAGATTATCACCATGAGCTTGAAATTAATATTCAATTGAGGATAATAAATTAAGTTCATCAATCTGTTAAATCTTATCAAATTTTTACTTGGTTTTCTTTGATTACCTCAAATCAAATTCAGGTGGTCACGCCAGGGTGAAAATGGAGGCGCATGCTTGCATTTTCCCCCTGTAAGAATGATTAAACTTGGTTAAAACTGGGTTGTAACTCTTTCCTAAAGCAGCAGATCCATTCCAATTACTCCAAAATAAAAAACCCAAATTATCTGTTAAAATCTTTTATTAACAATGTGGAATAAAATATTGTTAATTCCTAGAATGAGTTTCAATTATAACTGAATTTTCTATGAAATTCCTAATATAGTTTTTTCAAATATGATCCAAAATAATTTTTGCATAGATTGTGCCAATTTTTTTTCTTTTTTTTTTTTTGGAATTAATTAGAAAATTTTAGTTACTGTCCCAAAAAATTTGAAAATTGAATGAATCAAAAAATCTTGGGAGAATGTGACTTCTGAAAATCTGAACATCAAAATTTTGAACACATCCAAACTCCAGCTGGGTTCATTTTGGCTCCAAAAATAAACAAATAATGCTTATATCCTGTGTTTTATTTGTTTCCTTGAACTAATATACTCAAAGCAATTGGCCAGTATATAAATTTCTTATTAGATAAAAAACTCGAAATTATTGAAGGCTTTGAGTTTTGGGATAGTTGTTGTTAATAATATCATTATTTGAAACACAAAATTATATCCAGAGCTTTAATCAACTATTTTCTTCATACTGCAAGAGTATTCCTCAACGTTTTGTAATTTTCAGGGTATTTTTATGCATTTTTTTGATTGAGGTTTAAAAAAAACATGAATCTTGGTTCTGATTTTCCATAATTACTAGGACTGTTGAAAAAAAAATCTGAAAGATTGATCCAAGAAGGCCATGGTTTAAAAACAAAAACAAAGCATTAGTGTATCAGTGATTATTGAAAAATTGAAATTTAGTCATATTACACCAAATCATTTGTTTATTGTTTAGTCTTGTTGGCTTATCATGAAAACATGAATCATTAGAATCACAAAAAACACAACAGAACTGGAAAAAAATAACCAGATGAGTTGGTAAGTTAAACAAAAACTAAAATATCTCCGCAAATTCTTTTGTGGCTTCTATTCCAGTTTTTTGATACTTTAGGAGAAGATTGATTGATCATAATCATTTGAAATCTTGCATTATTTGCCTAACCTTCTCATTTCATCGGAGCTTCCTTGGTTGAATATACATTTATCATGGATTAAAATCCACACTTGGTTTTTTTCAATAATTCCTCAGCATCTGCCTTATATTGAATAAATTTTGAAATATCTTGCACAATTCCTTTTAGACTAAAGTATTCCTAAATTCATAAAATAAAATATATTTCCATTCAAACATTTGAAATTTTAGGCTCCTACCCTTAGACAAACCCTGAGAAATTTATTTCAAACTGATGAATGGTCTAGAAGATTTTATTAGCGGAATTTGGTTCCTTTACTAGGCACCTTTCACTTTTCTTGAAATTTCTCTGAAATTTTTTACATTCATATGTAATTTAGAAAAAAAAATAATAATTTTGCTCCTGGAAAACAGGGGGACACAGATTTCATGTCTTTTAAATTGTGTGTATTGAGTTGCAGCCCCCTCAAGATACAATTAAAACCCATGTTTGATGGATTTATCAATGTTGAACATATTAGACTTGGTTCTCAAGTGTGATTTTAAAGAATGGATGACAGGCATTCATTCCACAAAAAATTTTAAATTTATAAATGAGGACTCCCAGAAATTTGAGAAAAGTACTGGGACACCTTTTATGCAACTAGGATTGAAAAAAATAAGCTTTTGCAGGCATTTACACACTCTTCTTGAGCATGGATCCAAAATATTTTTCTGGCTTTCATTTAAATTATTTTCTGCAGATAAATCATACTCCTGGGAAACAAGTATCATTGTAAAATACTGTGGCAGCTATACAGACCAAATTATTTTGGAAAAATTTGTATTGAAAAATCCAAAGTCCAACTTATTTTTGCATAATGCTATGCTGAATGAATTCAAGTTTTTTTGAGAACTTCTTTTTTTTCTGTTTTCAATCTCTTCATTTTCAGATTTGCATTTTACTTTTTGGGATTAAAAAGATTCATCCAAAAGTGTTTTTGGTTTATTTTAATCAGGCTGATGAAAAGCTGTAATTTTGTTGCTCTTATTGTCTTATATATGAAGCCTTGGAAGAAAAACCTGGATTTAAAGAAATAAATCAATGATTTAAAACCTCTTTTTAGATAAAAATGAAAAAAATTAAAGAGCTGGAAAAAAAAACAAGCAGATAAAAGATTAAGTAGTCTCAGGAAGAAACTCCAACTGGATAAAGGTTGTACAAGCATTTACCAAGCATCCAAAAATTTAAAATTCAGTTTGCATATTTTTTAATTTTTAATTTTTTTAATTTTGGGGATTATTCTGTTCACCATTTCTCAAGATTGGTGAAATTTCTAATAATTGAGCAAGTGCAAATTCATTTCTGATTCTTAGCAGCAGGATGAATAAAAAAACAATTTTAAATGTTTTGGAATGATAGAATATAATGGGGCCATTTTATGGGAACCACCAAGATGATCAGCTTTCACAAATATTCTTTATTTTTGATCATATCAATTTGTACATAGTTTCAATTTGAGTGCCTTGGAATTTCCAAAAAATGGCTCTAGTTACACATGGGATGCATGTGTGTTTTATTTAAATTGGAACTGAATTTAATGTTTCTTGGAAAAGAGTCAGATGGTTTTTATTTTGGATATATGTGTTGCTGAATTTTCAATTAAACCAGGGTTATCTCTTGCATTAATACCATCATTAAACGGGGGCAAAAAGTCAAAGGATCATTGTCTATACCACTACCACACCTTCTAACCCCCAAAATACTCAATCATGTATCTTTTTATACCTTCTTCAACAATCAGTGACTTGACCCTCCCCTTTTACCCTCTCTCCTTGTGGCTATATGCCCCCCCTCTGCCCCTCTGACCCACTGATAAGGATGTGACCTTCAATTGCCAAGATAGAAATTGAAAACAACATGTTCCAAGCCCCAGATAATAGCAGAGCCAGTGGATTGATGTTATTCATGTCTTGACTTATCAAGGACCCATCAAACTACAACACCAATGTTTAAATCCTAATAAACAGAACCATGATGAATTTGATTTGAAGCTTAGTCCAAGCAGAGAAGATCTTTCTTGAGGCCAATAAGGAATTCAAAGCCCAAATGAAGTCCATGGCAGGACAGATTAACCAACTAATAGCTCACCAACAGTCAGGATCTCCTGTGATTTCTCAGCCTATTTGAAACATTCTACCTCAAATACCAACCTACACAAATTGTGCAGCAGCAACAACAAAAAAAAATACCAACTGGCAAGAGACCCGCCATACTCCCTCCGGCCAAAGAGGAACTTTGTCAACTCAGACAAGGCAGGGCTGTCATTCACTCTAATCACTTCAACAACCAGATTAAAAAACTCCCCAGGGCACTTTTTGTGCAAAAGGCCAATGAGGCTCTAGCCAAGATGAATGCAAGAGTGGATGGGGAAATGATCACACTCATGGGCACACATGTGATTAAATCTAATGATGTAGTTTTCTATACTAAGAACAAGATACACCAGTGGTGGATGATTGGAAATAAAAATATCTGGTCCAAACAGGTACATGCGGATCTCAAGTCCACCCCAAGCAACTGTTCTGTCCTAGTTCATGGTATTTCAAAACAATTTGACCAAACATCCAAACCCAGAAAGTCAGCCATAGCCATAACCAATCACCTTAAGAAATAGGATATATTACAAATGATATGGCTCTCCAAAAACATGAATGCAGCCAAGAAGGCAGGGTTGATAGTACTTTTTCTAGCAGAAAAGGATCTGGAAGAACGCTTCACTCACTCTGGAATCTTTCTAGATTATGATTACCATAGAGTCACCAAGTTCAAGCCTTCCCCTGCCCAATGTTTCAAGTGCCTTTGGATAAAAAACTATTGGAAGTGGTGCAGGAGGCCGTCATGGTGCGGCAATTGTGATGAAGGCCATATGACCAAAAATTTTCCTGCAGGTAGCAGAAAAATAAATGAATGTTTCAGATGCAAGGAAGGAATATGCAACAAAGAGGAAGGTGTTGATGATGCAAACCACTTGGTCTTTAGCACCTTGTGCCCATTTAAGATGTAATGGATCCATACTAAGAAGCCCAATTTCACTCCTCATCAATGGTAGAACAACCAATAACAGACAAAGATACCAACACACTGCTCTCTGAAACACTTCCTAACAGACCTAGATATGTGTTGTTGCATGCCCCTAACTTGTTGAATCTTGAAGCCAAACCTATGGGCTCTATACATTTCCTTCAACTTAATTGCCACCTATCAAAAGAAATAACCCACACCATTCTAAATCATACTCACCCAGCTTCTGTGCTCTTGTTGCAAAAACCATGGGTCAATCTGTTCACTCTCCTCCCCCACATGCACCCTGGTTGGAATATGTTTGCTGGTTTTGAAAACTTCCCTGTCACTTGGCAGGACAGGCATAATTTCTGTATTTATATCTGTTGTCTCATACCTTCTGACTCTCTGAAACAGTTACAAACTAACTCCAAACACCTATTAGGCATGAAAATCTGCAGAATAGCAAATGGACCACTGACACTGGTTAATGTATACAACCCCCTGAGAACCAATGAGGCTCTAAAGGATCTTTCTCATTTGCTACAGCTTCATAATGACAGGAAGGCACCAGCCTTCATCTTCAGGACTCCAACCTAAATAACCAAATGTGGAACCAAATGGACCATAACCCTGTCCATCAAGAGGAATCATATTTTGGTAAGTCTATGCAGAAAATTTGGGTTCTGTCTAGCCTCCCCAAAGCATGTCCCTACCTTCTAATCAGCCAACGGCAAAGGCACTGTCATTAATCTGATCTGGTAAAATTTTAAGGCTTCTAAATTATTACATGACCCACAAGTGTCAGATGAAAATTTTGGATCTGATCATCAAGCACTGGTGGGTAAATTGAGCCTAAAGGGCATTACTTACTCCAAGCGCTGGGCCAAACCTGCCTGGGAAAAACTCAACTGCAAAGAAGTGTGCAAAAACTTTTAACACCTGGCTGGTGACATGAGAAAAATCACAAATGTGAATGAAGGTGCGGCATATTTGACAAATGTGTTACAAGCCACCCAGCTTGCCTTTGGCAGGTTTTTTGAATATGATGAAACCCAATCCAAAGCTTGGTGGAACCTGGAGATACTGAACCCCATTTTACAAACAAGAAATTGTGCACAACAATGGATCATTTTTTCCAAAACTGATGATGCTTGCCAGTGCTACAACAAATGGAATTACTACTTTAGTGATACAGTTTTTTGTCTAAAAATAAAACATTGGAAATACTTCCTTGAAAAATCAGGGACCACAATTGCTTATCAAGCCTTGAGGTGGACCAAGCCCCCCACTAGTGGTCAGATAGTACCATTCAAGCAACTTGATGGGTCATTTTCTATGGTCAAGGAAGAACAAGCCAGAATGTTATTTGAAAATACCTCCAACCTCCAGCCAGATGTTGACTTAACAGATGTAGCAAGGATAGAGGAAGGACATTCTTCCATCTTTAATGAGGTTACTCTGGAGGAGATTGACTTTGCCATTAACAAGGCAGCAAATCCCAAGGCCCCTGGCCTGGATTTCATTCAAAATGAACTTCTAAATTTGATGGCCTGGTCTTTGGGGACCTGCCTTGTTTCCCTGTATAATAGCATTCTTTTCCAAGGTATATATCCCGGATGTTGGAGAATGGCAACAAAAGCAATTATTTGGAAGGCCAATAAGCCAGCTTAGACAAAAGCAGGGGCATATAGACCCATTCCCCTGTTGAAGATGCTAGGAAAACTCCTGGAGCTCATACTGGCAAGAAGACTTAGTGAATGGGCCTCAAGGTTGGGGGCTTTATTGGCTAGCCACTTTGTTAGTTGGAAAGGGGTAGGCATGGAAGATGCCATCCTGTGCTTTGACACATGGGTGCCAGATTGATGGGCAGAAAATAAAATGGTAATTTCCTTATTTCTGGATGTGCAATCAGCATATCCAATGGTGCAATTTGTTAATTCACATTCTCCAAAGTAAGGGTTTCCCAGAATACTTATGAATAATCATCAAGGATTTTCTCAAGGATTGTAGAACTACTTTGAGATTAGATTATTATGCATCAATTGTCAGGAAGTTCCCTAGAGTGCTCCCCCAGGTCTCCCATCTGTTGGTCATTTTGTATATTTTATATAACTCAGGCTTACTTAACCTACTTGCATCACCCAATACCAAGTCAATCGGATATGTTGATGATGTTGTACACCTAGCCACCAACAAATCATTGGAGCAAGCTACCCAATTGATGAGTGTCCTGGAAAATCTCTCTCTGGAATGGGAATGTCATCACACTTCAGTATTTGAAAAGAATAAGATGCAGATCATCATTTTTTCAAAAGCCAAAAAATTGCCACCATATCCCACCCACTTCAGCTTTTCAACACCCTATTGCCTTTATCAACCAATTTAAAATGGCTGGGGCTCATGATTGATAACAAAATCTCTTATCATCAATACATCAGCATCATACTTCCAAAAGAACACACCACTCTGAGATCCCTGGTTCAATTAGCAAACTTGCAATGTAGTTTGACTGAACGTGACAGAAACAGGCTTATTGATGCCTTCCTTCTGCCCAGACTGACATATGTGGTGCACATATGGGCTTGTTCAAGGAACATGTCCCAAATACAAACAATGAAAAACCCGCTGGACAGAGCATGTGCCAAATTTTCCAAAGGCATCCTTAGTAACACTGATCAGCAATGCCTCAAGGGTAACTTTGCCCAAATACCAGTCCTGGAGGCCATCACAAAATTATCATTTCTCTTCTTCACCAGGGAATTAATTTTATTGGGGGGATCAGGTTATGTGCGGATAAATCTATTAAGGAGATTACAAATTGAACAGACTGAAAAATCTGCTATTTTTAAAGGAATTTGTAGGGATCAGCTTCAAACTTTTGTGGCCATGAATGTGGAACCCATTTAAATACATTTATCTGATAAACAACCATCACCAACAATTCACATCATGTATCATAACCCGGAAAATACCAAAACTGATGCCATTGAGGCAACTAAAACATACATCAGCCAAGCCATCAGAAATAATGGCCTTATATTCATGGATGGCTCTTTTCACAAGGATGAAGGTGGATGGTCAGCAGCCATATTGATCAATACTGACAAATCTCTCTTCTTTTCTACAGGAAAAATGGCCATTCACTCAAACAAAAAGTGTGAAATTGTAGGAATCTTAGCAGCTTTCAAGATCATCATGGATTCCTCCCCAAACAGCTTTGATTGTTTTAGCATATTCACAGACAAAAAGGAGCCATCCTTAGAACTAAGAACCCACTAGCATCCAAATATGGTCAATATCTATACAAGGAACTGATGAATGTGTGGTTGCTTCTAGATCCTAATGTAAAACTCAACATATTGTGGTGCCTGGGCCACTAGGGAATTTGATTAAATGAGATGGCTGATAGAGCAGCTCATATGGCATTAACCAAAGGAAATCTGGCCCCTTTCCACCTCCTTAGTAACCTAGCCAAGGCTGGAAGATCAATACTAGACAGAAAACTCACTCCAAGTCATAGGTTGAGGGGCTGCATCCCCAAAATAGATATTCAAGTGTCTGAAGTACTGAGTCAGCTGGCATCAGGCTTCTGTATCCTCAACAGCTACTTATTCAGAATAAGGAGAGTTTTTGAGCTGTCCTGTGCCAAATGTAGGTATCACAATGAATCATTCATTCACTTTTTCCACTTCTTCCCATCCTATATCCCTCAATGTAAATCAATAATGAAGGTCTTGAGAAGAGAAAGAATCATCTAAAACCCCAGAAATATCAGCTTGGCCCTGAAGAACTGAAAATAATTGAAGAGTAGGAAAACCTGGACCAAGCTATCATTTCAATCAAACATGCAGAGTCAATGATTCAGGTCACAAGTATTGATAAACATAAGAAATCAAGAAGACTTTAAAAGAAAGAAGAAACAGTTAATCACAAACAAGCAAACACAATTCTACAGGCTTGATGATGGCCTCTAAATAGACTCAGTAGAACTGTTTGCACTATACTCCAATAGACCAATCTGAGCCTACCAATTGTTCTTGATGTCCTGAGTCGTAATGCTGGTTTAGAAGGAAGTTAAGGTCAACACTGATAGTGAGTTGATTCACACTTTGGTACATACTATTTGCTTCTGGGACTTGAATTGGATTGGGTGGAGGTTGTAACTTCTATCTTGATGGTGACAATCTTG